>JACBWW010000024.1:1696730-1753646 GCA_020086605.1 Lanius collurio | reverse complement strand
CAGAATGCTGCCCTGTCTGCTGTGCTCACCCCACTTCCACCACACCCCCTGCACCATTACAGCCACCCCTCCCAAACTGGTCCCCAGCAGGGATGAGGGGCTGGGAAATCCCCGATGCCCTGCACGGATGCAGGAAGGCAGCAGCAGCCCCTGTGACAGGTGCCTCTGTGGGGCTGGTACATGGCCCTTGCAATGACTACCACGGGGACAATTACACAGCCAGAGCTTTATCTGGATGTATCCACCTGGCCAAGCACAGCAGGAGCAGCCCCTGCATCCTTCAAACTGGATAAAGCCAACAGCATCTGTCAAGAAGAGCTGATGGGGGAAAACGGGGCAATAGGCCACGTCATCAGGGTTAGGGATGAAGGAGAGCTAGTCCTGGGGACAGGGTGGGCTGGTGGGGCTGGAGAAGCAGTGGCTCAGGAACATGTGGCCTTGCTGTGAGTCCCTAGCCATGGCATCAAGGGGAAGGCACAGGGAGAAAGGGGGTGGGTGCTCTCCAGCCCAGGGCAGGTGCTGCCCAGATCTGCCTGATGCAGGACAGACAAGCCAGTCCCTGCATGAGTCAGAAGTTGACCAAGAATCTTGGGGTGCTGATTGCACCCCTCAGGGCTTCCAGCCACCACGTCCAGCTGCTACAGCCCAGGTAAAGGAATGGCTGTGATGGCTCTGACAGCCTGACACCTCCCCCCTGAGAGCTGTTAGGAGCTCACCCAGCCATGAACCAGCCTCCCTCACCTCTGCCAGACCCCAAAGCTTCAGCAGAAGCATCACTAATTAGAAGCCAGGAGCCCATTACAGATCATCTGGTGATTTATACAGAGCTGCTTTACATAAACCGTGGTGCAGGAGGGGAATGATTCATACCTGCTCTGCCGTGACTGCGCCGCGAGCGCGGCCGACCCGCTGCCCTCGCCCCAGCAGGGCCCTGCTGCTGGCTCAGCTCCTCCGAGCTCCTGTGCTGAGTTACTCCGGTCCCTGGGGTCAGGGCTGGGATGCTCCCAGGTCACGGTGAGCCCAGGGTTGGGGTGCTCCCACAGCGCTGGGCACTGTGCTGGGTCTGGGCTCTGTGGGTGGCAGCGGGGGTGAGCCTCTAGCACAGGGAGGGGATGCTGTTGAGACCACACTGTTACTTCCCAAGGGCTTTCCAAACAGTAATAGATGTCCCTGTCTTTTGAGAAGGATCAGCGTTAGGGATTTTAAGGTAGAAGCAGGGAAACTGAGGCATGGAGTGGGCACACAGGTAAGACAGACTCCCTGAGCCTGTCAGCACCCTTCCCCTTGTGTTCTTATCCAATGGGCAAGATTTCCGTGCCTTCTCCCATCAGGACTACACACTCAGCCCCCCAAGCACTGGTGTGGGCAACAGGCAGCCTCAGGTGCCACTGTCACCTTGAGCCAGCTTCACCCCAGCCATGGGGTGGGGACACGGCCCACACTGCTCCCCCAGCCCTGCACGGCGCTGCTCCAGGTCCAGCCGGGCAGGGCCCGGGCTCACCTGCCTCCATCAGAAGCTCAGCACAGCAACAGTCGGGGCTCGGCAGACACAGCTGGCACCTGCCAGGGCAGTCCCCACACACCAAGGGGACTTGCGGGAAAAGCCATCAAGGGGAACGTCAACCGCAGCGCCGGGAAGAATTGTCTCCTGACAACCAGAGAAGGTTGTTCAGCTACTGTGCTGTATCATAAATCACACCTCTATGACTTGCCATCTGTCAGCCAGATTACACATGTTCAGAGTCCCATGTCAGCATTTAAGTCAGAACACGGCATCTTTTCCCAGAAATAATTATCACTGCTGAAGGCTCTTGCAGTGATCCCCATCCTCAGCCCTTCCCTCCAGAGCTCTGGACAGATCAGAGCTGGTGTTCCCAAAGGGCAGGACCTCCACTATGGCACAGCGATGCCAGCCTCCATGTGACACGTCCCCCCCAAACCCACTGCTTCAGGCCCAGGGAGGGGCTGGGTCTGGCACGGCAAACTCCCCTCTGGCACCAGCCATGGCACGCAGCACCCTGAACGGAGCAGGCAGGGACAGGCAGAGGCTGCTGCTAAAGGGGGACAGGGACAGTGCTGTCCACAGCCTGGCGTGTGCTGAGTGCCCAGGAGTGTCCAACCAGGAGGAGCAGAGTGCCCAGAGCAGCACTTGGACCCCAGCCTGGCCAAGGGGAAGAGTCTAGCTCAGCACAGGGCACAGCTCCCACCGCCCCCATGCGCTGTGTGACACGAGTCTGTACCCATCCCTTCACCCCACAGGTTTTCTGGGAGTCCAACCCCACAGGGGTGACTGCCAAAGCCCCAGCCTGCCGAGGCAGTGGGAACGCCGGCAGGGCACGGCCGTGCTGGGCTGGCAGCCCGTCCCCATCCTGCCCGTGCCTCCGGCAGCTCGCTGAGCCGGCACCGGACACGGCCCCCCAGCACACAAATCCCTCAGCTGCCCTGGGGTGAGGACAAGGGGCTGAAGCGCCGCCCTCCACCCCCTCGCTGGCCAGGCAGGCGGATGAGCAGTGACATTTCCCGAAGCTCCGCACAGAAATACACGGGGACTGGATTCGTCCCTCCGGCTTCGCCCGCCGCGCACAGGCGTGAATCCGGCCGGGGGTTCGCAATCAGCGCCGCATCCCCCACACCACAACTGGGAAGTGATGACAAGCAAAATCCTGATCCCTCGGCTCCGCATCCCTCCCTCCCTCCCTGTGGTGATCCGCTAAAAGCCTTTTGGCAGTTTGCAGCCGCCGGGGCGAGCGTGTGCCCGCAGGAGCCCCGGTGCCTCAGCCCCTGCTGGCACAGCACGGCTCTGCTATGGCCGGAGCTGTGGGGACACTGGGGCCGTGCAGGCACCGAGCCACGGGTGAGGGATGACCGAGGTCACCGGAGTGCCAGCCCAGGCTCCGGCACAGGATGATCAGCATCAGCAACACCTCTGCTCCACCAACGCACCCGGCCAAAGCCCTCCCCACCACACGGGCACCATCCATCCATCCATCCATCCATCCATCCATCCATCCATCCATCCATCCATCCATCCATCCATCCATCCATCCATCCATCCATCCATCCATCCATCCCACAAGACAGCATACCCCGGCAGGAGCAGCTCCCACTTGTTGCACACTTCTTAGCCCGAGACTCGGGGGCCAGCACGTGCCTGTCTATGGCTCTGAACTAAGCCAGATGCGGGCAGGCAGCTCCCAGCCTCTTCCATCAGCACAGGCAGCAGCCCCGGCATGAGCCAGGGGCTGCAGGCAGCCCAGGCAAGCAAGCAGCGTTTCAGCTGGTCCTTCCTCCTTGGGGAGCAGCCACTGCACACGGAGCCTTGAGCTGGGCTTATCCCCACGGGCATCCCGGCTGCAGCCGGGCTGGGGAAGGCGGCTGTGCCTGGGGCGAGCGGTGCTGGGAGCACACAGCCCCGGCAGCACACAGCCCTGCGCTCCCTGCGGCTGCGGGCTTTGGCTCCGGTCAGCGTCTTATTTGTACAGGTACAGTTAGGGTAAGACAGAGGGAAAATAACCAAAGCTGGAAAGGTTCTTCCCAAGCAGGCAGCAGTCTTTTGGGGGAGAGAGGGCTTGGAAAGGACAGACTCATGGCCACGGACATGCAGTGAGCCTCCGGGCGAGCGCTGGCTGCGCATACTGCTCCGGCAAGCCCCGCTCACCGGGGGCACGCTTCCCACTGATCACGGTCCCAGTCACGAGAGTGTCTCCAAAGCAGCAGCCAGGGCCAGGACCCCAGTGAGCCGTGCCCGGCTGTGCCTTGCAGGGACAGGGACAGATGCCCGCGAGCCGCGCGAATGGTGCCCACTCACCTGCACAGCCTCTGCTCCCTTCGCTCCTGGCGCTCTGCTCACCCACTGCCAGAGCAGCAGCTCATCCCAGAGTGTCTCCTCGGGAGAGTCCCCGGCCCCTCTACGCACACTCCCATCCCGAATGGGGTCCCCTGCTCCCATCCGCGTCGCTCGACCTCCTCAGCTGCCACCTCCGCTTCCCTCACCCATCACCTCAGGTTTCTCGTTTGCTCTGTGCTTGGCTCTTTTTTTCTTTTATTTTTTTTTTCCTCCCAATCTTGTTTCTATAGAAACGAGATTAGCAGAGGGGGAAATAAAACAGCCCCATGTGACTCAGATTCCGACACTGAAGAATCTCCTGGTTGCGCTTGCCGTGGCTTTACATAACCAGGAGCCTGTGCGGGCTCAGATGGGGGGACCAGGCTTGGCCAAGGGTCACAGGGCTCAGCCAAGGAGAACCAGGCTCAGGTGTGTGGGATCACGCTCAGGTGAGGAGTACCAGGCTGTGGAGGGAGTACCAGGCACAAGGCAGCGATGCCTCACCTCCACTTGCTTTGGGTGTGCTGTGGCACTCCGGATGCAATGACATGTCACCAAACCCTGCTGGCATCCCCATGAGCCCCTGTCACCCTGCACGGCCCTGCCTCATTACCTGTTCCCACTGAGAAGGGGGGAAAGCAGAGGTAGAGATGCTGAAAACTACTCTGAGTCCCACCAAAACCTCCGGGGTCCCCAGGTGAGCTTTGGAGAAGGAACCCCCAAGACCTCCCACGCTGCCAGGCTGTCCTGCTCCTGCCCTCACCACTTGGGAAAGTGGTTTGGGCCACTGGTGTCCAACCTTCACGGACTCACAGGTGAGCATGCAGGCAGTGTGGCAAGCTGCAGACAGCCACATACTCCACTCTGCTGACATCCCTCCTGCTCAATCTCCCAAATCCATGAGCAGTGTCCATGGCTGGGGCACAAACCACGGACTGAGCTCTTCCATCACTGTTTTGGGGACCGACACAGGACTTCCCAAGCCCAAACCCTAGCTCCAGGTGAGCTGGGAAGTGCTGAGGACCCTGCCTGAGGACCCCCCACGTGTTTCCTTAGCCTGGGGACAGACGCTGACTGCACATGGCCAGGACTGCCTGTCAGGATCACCCACCCAGGGCTTCTGCTGATGATCTCAGTGTCTGCATGGGACACTGCCCTTCTGCTGCACCCCCCCCCACACACCCCACTCCCCAGGTACTGCCCAGGATTAAAAAAGAGGCAGCGTGCCCTTTTACTTGGGTACTTTTAACAGTGATAGGATGAGGAGAAACAGTTTTAAAGTAAAAGAGGAGAGATTTAAATTAGGTGTTTGGAAGAAACTCTTAGTGTGGTGAGGCCCTGGCACAGGGTGCCCAGGGAAGCTGTGGCTGTCCCATCTCTGGAAGTGTCCAAAGCCAGGTTGGATGGGGCTTGGAGCAATCTGGGATAGTGGAAGGTGTCCCTGCCCATGGCAGAGGGGTGGAACAAGGTTATCTTGAAGGTCCCTTCCAATCCAAACCATCCCGTGATTTCTGTGATTCTATGAAATGGGAACCTGGGATGATGTCCTGCCAGAACACAGCAGTGAGGTACCTTCCCCATGGAAGAGCACAGGAGCTCAGCTGGGCCAGCAAGGCAGCAGAACATCTCAGGAGGTTTGGCTTCTACCCAAAGGATGGTAGAAGGCTTATCCAGTTTCTCCCAGTCCCTGGTTTTCCTCTGGGATTTCAGTGTCCCACTTCTCAGGCTGACTCAGCCATGATTAGCTGGTGAGCTCTGCTGCTGTGACAGCCCCAGGCCTGCCTGCAGGATATGACATTAGGACACCTCTCCCCCTCCCCTGGGCACACTGGTGTTCAAGGGGGTCGCAGTTCCCTCCCTGACAAGCTCAGGACAGATCAGACAGCACGTCAGAGCAGCTGTGGGCAGCCACACTGAGAGTAAGGGATGAATTCGGGCATATCCACCCAACCAAACTTTTCCATGAGTTATCCCAGCAGGCTGGGGACCTGTGTGATGTGCCAGGGTTGGGTGGTGCTGCAGAGAAGGAGCCAAAGGCTCATGCAGTGCTGAGGGGATGAGCTCTGCGAGGGCCCCGGCTCACCCCCCTGCTGAGGACACGGCTGCACACCCAAAGCACCCTGTCTGGTGGGACACAGCAGAGCTGGGGATGCCTGTTCTGACCCAGTGAGGAGGGTGCTCAAGGACAGGACAGCTGGGCAGCAGCCTGAAGCTTCCTGAGGCCAGGAAGAGGGACCCTGGGGATGCTGCAGATGGGAAAAGAGTGACAGGACTTACATGAGAGGGTAAAGAAAGAATGGAGAGGGCTCATCAAAAGGGAACAATGTCTGACAGCCCTGGGATATGAGGCTGCAGCTCTAGACAAGTTGATCCTGAGACCCTGAACCATTCCTCCCCCTGCCACAGCTCAGCTCAACATGAGCCACTGCTTTGATTACCCTAAAACAGTAAAGGAAAGATGGGTCAGAGTGCAACCTCCCAAAAACCACAGCCCAGAGCAGCCCCTTTCATTGGCCCAACACAGCTGTGGTCACTGGGGGCTTGGGGAAGGGATTTTTATAACAACAGAAGTCTCAGTGGTCACTGACATTTGCCAGATATTGGGGGCAGAATCAGTGCTTAAAGCCTGTCAGTGAGCGCTGCTGTGCCAAGCCTGGCTCCTCACAAGCCGAGCAGATGCAGCCACTGATGCTGGGCTGGCTTCCTTGGGAAGGACCAGGCTGGACTCGGCAGGACCTGGCTCTGCAGCCAGAAGCCAGGCAGAGCAGACGGGATCCTCTATTTAAAGTATGATAACAGGGTCACAGAAACCTCTGCCAGCAAAAGCACTTGGATACCTTGATCTAATTATAGCTGGCATTATCAGGCTGCATTACAATTAGCAAGTCAGTGGCCAGTCTCTATTTCTGGTCTGCAACATGAGGCAGGTTGGTATTCCAAGGAAGAAGGAAAAGAGAAGCAGGGGGAGCAGGACGGAGATACCTCACCGTGTGTTTAAATAAGCAGCACAGCTGCTTCCGAGTGCTGCGGAGAGGCAAGTGTTATTTGGAGGGCATTTTTTGGAAAGCCAAGGAGAGAAACACAACCCAACCCTTAGCACAGGCCCCAGCAGTCATCTGGGGCCAGCTGCTGGCCCTGAACCTGCCCGTTCCCCTCCCCGATGGTCAGGGCTGTCTGCACCCTCCAGGTGAGCTCTGGTCCCACCAGGCCTGTGGGGTCCTGTGCCTCGGAGCAGAACCCTGGTCTGGCTTTTCATGGAATTGCAAAGGTTGGAAAAGTCCTCTCAGGTCATCAAATCCAACCATTCCCCTAGCACTGCCAAGGCCACCACTAACCCATGTCCCCAAGTGACACAACCACACATTTTTTGAATCCTTCCAGGGATGGTGACCCCACCACTGCCCTGGGGCAGCCTTTTCCAGTGCCTGACCACTTTCCCAATGCCTGAGCACCCTTCCATTTCTTCCAGTGAAGAAATTTTCCTTAATATCCAATCTCTTCTAAGATACTTAGAAGCCAGATTAAAGCAGCATCCAGGAGGGAACCCAAGGACATATCCCATTTGAATTCCACAAATCCCATTCTCATCGGGCCTGTCAAGTGTTCAGCACCAGTCACTTCAGGACAATTGATAGCAGCCAGAGTCCCTGGAAATGGCTGGCATTTTTAGAGCATCTTTTTGTTTTCTTTGAAAACCAGAGTTTTGTAAAACTTAGAGCATTTGATGCAAAGTATATGATGCTAATCCAAGCAGAAGGAACCATCTGATGAGTCCCAAATTAAAATGTTCCTTTGTTTTGGCTTTCAAACATTGCATTTTAATACTAATGCACAATCTGAATGGAAGGTAAATTTGCATGTCCTTCCCCTAAAAATTCTCTCTCAAAACAATAATTTTATTGATTTGCATTTCGATAATAACAACTGTCCCCTCTCTGACCAACATCTGTGCTGTGACAGAGATGCTGGGCACACGTGCCACAGCCTGGTGAGTCATTCTGCACCCCAGCATGCCTGTGCCACTGTGGGGACTGGACCTGCACCACAATCATCTCCCCCCTGAGCAGGCACCTTCCAGCTGGACACCCATCCCCACATGGGTACGAGCCAGGAAGCATCCCAAGGGTGGGCACAGCAAGGAGGCAGTGGGACGTGCTGCGAAGAGTCCAGGGGTAGGAATGTGGCCTGAAAAGGGGCTGTAGGACCTTGGAAGAGACGGGATCCTGAAGACAATGTAAGATGATCAGGAAATTTCCTCTCTCTCCAGATTCTAAGCAATATTTAGGCTGGGATCTGCACACCTGTCACACTGTCACATTAAGATCCTATTGTTGCCATTTGGTGCTGCAAAACAGCTGAAAAAAAAAGAAGGGCTTGGGGATGGTGCTGGCTGAGAGCTGGAGGTGCCCCAGCCGTGAGCACCCAGAGCCCCCCTGTGCTGGGCTGAGCCCCAGCGTGGGCAGCAGGGGAGGGGGATTCTGTCCTTGTGCCCCTCAGGTGAGACCCCACCTGCAGAGCTGCCCCAGCCCTGGGGCCAACAGCAGAGGGACGTGGAGCTGATGGAGAGTCCAGGGGAAGCCACAGGGATGTTCCAAGGGCTGGAGCCCCTCTGCTCTGGAGCCAGGCTGGGAGAGCTGGGGGTGCTCACCTGGACAGGAGAAGGCTCCAGGGACACCTCAGAGCCCCTTGCAGGGCCTAAAGGGGCTCCAGGAGAGCTGCAGAGGGACTGGGGACAAGGGATGGAGGGACAGGACACAGGGAATGGCTTCCCAGTGCCAGAGGGCAGGGCTGGATGGGATCTTGGGAAGGAATTGTTCCCTGGGAGGGTGGGCAGGCCCTGGCACAGGGTGCCCAGAGCAGCTGTGGCTGCCCCTGGATCCCTGGCAGTGCCCAAGGCCAGGTTGGACGGGGCTTGGAGCAGCCTGGGACAGTGGGAGGTGTCCCTGCCCATGGCAGGGGTGGAATTGGATGGGTTTTGAGGTCCTTTTCAATGAAAACCATCCCATGACCTTATGATTGAGTGTAAGCAAAGATCTTTTTCTGACTCCCAGCCATGAACCAGATCATTGATAAGGACCATTTCATGACTGGCACATCCCAGCGTGCCTCACCTCCAAAATTAACAGTCTACTTTAAACCCAAAAATCCATCCATATACAGACAACAAATAAATAAAACCTACAAAATAACATAGTTAAAAATTCCTTTCCTTAGGCAAAATCCCCATCATTTTGGTTGTTTTCAAGAATTCTATCATCTCCCTCTGTGCTTGTTTTTAATGAAGATATCTATCACTCCTTCCTGAGCAGCAGGACGGAGATCTTGGGCTCTTCCAAGTGGGCTGTGTGAGCATGATGGATTGTCTGTGTGCCAAGTCAGAGGAACGTGCAGACTTGCTCCTGTCTTGCCAGGAGCCAGGTTTTCAGAATTCCCCTACTACCAATTACAGCTTTTATCCTAATTAAAAAGATACCAGGGAACATAAAGAAAAGGACAAAATCCAACCAATCTCTCTGTTCATGTGCAATCAGCAGGGACAGGTGAGGAGGTTCCTGAGGGGCTCAGTCCTCCTGGGACCTTCACCTCCCTGAAGAGGAGGTGAGCCCACCCATGGCGAGGCAGCAGCACCGTGCTGGCATCCCCGCCGTGCCAGCCCTGCGGCCGCAGCGCCGCTCCGTGCGGGGCAGACGCCCCGGGGGATGTGCTGCTGTTTAGTCTGTGCGCAGCCCTGGCGCTGGAGCCGCCTCTTGTTTTCCATGGCCCCGCGTCCCACGCTGCGCACAGGAATGGAAAAGCTTGTTATTCTGGGCTGCCGGGCGGCCGGGCCCGTCCAAGAGCGGGGAGCAGTGATGTGGTTACACGAGCCGGCCGCAGAGCCTCCATGGCCTCAGCTCCTGGCTGGCACCCACCTCCTCCGGGGGACCACACCGCCTGCCACCGCCGCCGCCGTGGGGACGGGCAGGTGACAGGAGCCGGCTGTGCCTGGGCACGCTGCTGTGCTGATGTGTCCGGGTGTGCTCGCACGGGGCCCAGCGGGAGGGGGAAGGATGGCAGAAAGGTGATGGAGAACGAGCCCAGACCTCAGGGGCACCAGGACAGCTGCCCAGAAATGGAGCCCTCAGCACCCCGCTGGCCTCAGTGCTCAGCAAGGGCACAAAGCAGGGCCAGGACGTGTCCCTTTGGGTGATGGAGCACTGAACAGGCTGCCCAGAGGGGCTGGGGAGTCTCCTTCTCCAGGTATATTAAAAACACACCTGGACACAATCCTGTGCAACCTGCTGCAGGTGATGCTGCGCTTTAGCAGGGGCTGGACAAGATGATCTCCAGAGGTGCCTTCCAACCCCAATCACTCCATGATCCATGACACACACAGCCTGGCCCATGGCTCTGCTGCCTCTGCAAGATCTGGGTAGTTGGGGGTTCTGGTGACCCCCAAGGGCACCCAGTACCTCTGTGTTTCACTCACAAAGTTCCTCAAATGGGTAAAGACATATCAAAGAAATGAAGACCTATTAAATACCAGCCTATTGGGGGATCCTGGGCAACCAAAGGGAAAAAGGAGAAGGACAAAATACCACAAATCTGATTATGAGATCTAACACTGGTGTGTACCAGATAGGAAAAACTCATTGAAGTATTTTAATGGTCAGAAGAACACCACCAGAAAATGCCACCATGTTACCACAGCGCTATCCTGCCCTCTGTGGCTCCTCTCCTACACAGAGTAAGTGATTATTAGGGACAGCTGGGCCCACACCACAAACCCCCTCCACTGCCAGCACCTTCTGGTCCCAGGATGGGCTGCAGGAAGATGCAGAGCTGTGGGGATACCTGTGGAACTTCTGCCCAGCCCCTGGGTGGATCTGGCTGAGGGTTGGGAGGTGAGGACCCTCCAGGCCGAAGTTCCAGCCACATCTGTCCACACTAAACAACAATGTCCCTCTCTGGTTTTCCCTGAGGACTTGTGAGCGCGACAGGAATTAAACCCCAGTCTCCTGGGCTCATTGCACTGCTGCAGGAATCTGCATCTTTTTCTCTTCCCTGCATCCCAGTTCTTCCCAGATCAGTGAAAACCCCTCCCCACCCTGCCCAAGGCACTTCAGTATGCATGGGGGTGTCAGATGCTGCTCAGCAGCCTCTGAAATAACCAGGAGAATGGGAAACGCATTCCTACAGGCAAACCAGGGCTTCTTCAAACTTCCTCCCTGTCCGAAATTTCCCTTGAAAAGGCATGACAGGGAATTACAAAGGTCCCTGTTGCAAGAAGGGGAAAAATGCAGGAGAGAAAGGCCCTTGGCGTGCCTTCCCCGTGGCCGGCTCCGGCCCCCGCGGCTGCCGCCGAGGTTTGAGGGACTTGAAGGGATTTGCGACGCAATAAAAACATTCCTGCTTGCAAAGCATGAAACCCCAAAAGTTTATGGGAAACCACTGTCTTCGGGATGTCTGCATATCTTCAGGCATCCTGGGAGCTGTAGTTCAAAGAAACCAAGAAAAAGCAAGCAGCCGATAATGATGGTTTCTGGATGGAGGTTGTGTGACTATTGGCTCCAGCACGAAAGCCTGAATTTCTGGGATGCTGAGCCCATTTCTGCAGCCAAGTGAGAGAAGAGCTCCTTGGCGCCTGGGGCATGAGGGACTCCGGCACCACAGCGAGGGAGAGCGAGAGGCACCCGGGGAAGGGCAACCCAAAACCCAAGTGTCGCTGACCTGGAAGAGCGATGCACTGCAGCAGAGGCCAGGAGGGCTAAAGCCATTTCCAGGGCCGGGAATCTGGCTGGAGCATGGCCTCAATTGTGAGCTAAAACCTCTGTGCCTCAGTTTCCCCATTAACTCTTATTGTCCCCCTATCCCCAAGCGCTGCAAGGATTGGCCTTTGCTGCTTGAACACCCGTGGGGAGCTGAACTCCTCACTAGCCAGCTGTCCACACCACCACTAAATCCCCTCCAGGCCCATTTCCTCTGAGCCCATGAAGGACAGCTGTGCCAGCCAGGCTGTTTATTCCAACACAAGACACTCTTCAGGCAAAAGTCACCTCGCAGCAGGAGAACCAGCAGCACGTGGAAGCCTCCAGATGAGGTGCTGCCCATCAGCACTGCCACACCTGAAATGCCCTGGGCTGCAGGGGCAATGGTGGGGCACAGAGATGTGAGAGGCTGTGTATCATCCTGGACTGAGCATGGAGTGATGCAGGAGATACTTTCATTTCCAACCACAGAGTCCTGCAGCAAAGACCATAACCTGAGTAAAGCCAGCACTGGAGACATGAGAAGGTGACCTTCTCACCACCTGCCTTGTATTGTGGGCTTGGGCTTCACAGGCCAGAGCACGAGACTGCCCCGTGGATGTGAGAGGCCCCCTCTGACACTGGACAACCCCTGCCCACCAACGCACCGCGACACCGGGGACGAGCCCACAACGTCAGACTTTGCACCAGCTGACACAACCAACCCCAGCATGGCGTGCTCTGCTGGCTGCTGTGAGCCTGAAGGCCTCAAAAGGGGATTCAGACACTTGGAAAGCAAAGATAAACCACAGGAGAGTTCGTCCTTGGAGAAAACCTGTAGCCCTGAAGAACGAAGAAGAGGTGGAGCATTCACGCTGGAAATAGCAGCATGGGTGCTATTCCATGGATGTTACTCTCATGGATGGTCTCCAGCTGGGGCATCTTCCCTCTCCAGAGCAGAGCATGTTGCACGTTGTTGCCAAAACCACAAGTTGGTGCTTGCCAAACACTCCCCATGGGGTGAGAACACCACAGGAGGCAGGTCTCCAGGACACAGCCCTCTTCACACCTCACTGCCACTCCATCCAGGCTGTCACAGAGCATGGGCTTTCAGCTCCTCAGCACCAATCCGGTGTGATGAGGCAGCAGGTCCACAGGCCACTGCAGCCCAGAGCTGAGTTTCTGGAGGTTCTGCAGAAGGACACCTTGATTTTGCAGAGCTGAGTCCTCTGCTCTGGAGAAGAGTGGCTGGAATGTTTCTGGGCCAGCTGTGCCTTCACAGGGCGCCCAAAGGGCACCCTGAAATGGTCAAGGCCAGGGCACATAAGCTGAAGACCTACCAAGATTTAGGACATCATGCTGGTGTCTCTTGCTTCCTTTTCCTTGGCTGCCAAACTCACATGGCAATCCTGATCTTCCCTGGAACTAAACCCAGATGGGCTGAAACCACCCCGTGGGCACAGCAGTTCCCTTTCCAAGGCTCCCAAACTCCAGTAAATACCCCCAGGCCCTGGGCATCCGGGGTGCAATGCCAGCACCTGCTGCACCTCTCCCGAGGCAGGAGGTCTGCACTGGGGTCCTGCAATGGTTGTCCCTGCTCAATCCAAACCTCACTTTGGAGCCCTTGTTCTGTTCCTCGGAGCTGATAAACCCAGCTGAGGAAGATGGTGAGGCCTTCAGGAGCAGAGCTGATGCTCAGAAAACAGGACTGTCTCCAAGCCAAGCCCAGCCAAAGCACAGCATGTGCCTCCTACACCCACCTCTTGCACCTCAGGTCTTCTTCTGCACCGCCCAACCCTGACAGAGAATTTTCATTGCACCACGAGCCTCAGCAATGGACATCTTCAAAGCAGAACCCCAGGGAGAGAAGGGAGGAGCAGGAAGCTGCTGTTATGGGCCATTCCTGAAAGGAAAAGCAACCATCTGGGTTCAGAGCACCCCTCAGCAGCTGGAGGAACACGCAGGCACTGCCATGGCTGGAGACAGGTTGGCTCAGTGCTGCCCAACACGTACCCTGGGCCTTCTGCAGTCATTTCCTTTTGAATTAACACAGCTTTTCAGATCTGACTGACAATGCTGACGTCTGTCTATTATACCAGGAGTTGTTCCCAAAGCTCCTGTACCTTTTTCCAAAGCAGCAAAGGGTTATTAAACGAGGAGACAGAGAGCACAGGGAGGGAACGTGCTGTTCTTTGACAGGAACTGTGCTAATGAACATTATAAAATTAAAGATCAGGAAAACCTCAATGACAACTTCAACCCTCGAAAAGCTGCAGTTCAACCCCAAGGAAAACAGCCAAGAGACAAGAAAGTTCACTGTGGATTCTGGGTCCACATTCCGAAACCTTCACCCTCCAGCACCAGGTTGCTCCATTAAAGCAGAGTCTGACATTAGGCTCATCACGAGCTATCCCAAGGCCCTCTGCTAATTCTGGGTATGATTTCAGCCAGCCACCACCTGATCCCAAAGGAAAGCACTTGGGTGATAACTGAACCAGGGCTTTGCAAGCCACTAGGAGCATCATGACAGATCCCTGTCTTTTCTTTCAGCACATTCCCTGGGGACGTGTGGCCCTGGTGTCCTCTCTCCTTACTCCTCCTTGGAGCTGGTTAATCCACAGAGAGGAAGAGGAGCTGCCACACCATGATATTTGTGGCCTTGCAAGTGGCTTTCAGGTTTGCTTGAGTGGTTTGCTTGAACACTTGAGTAGTTTTCAGGCTTCATCTCCTTGGCCACTGCAGGGACTGCTTTTACAGGAGCAAGTCCAATGAAATCCTTCAGCATGTGCTCATGTCCCAGGTAAGGGCAGCCTGTGGAGATCAGTTCTCCAGAAAAACACTTCCCTGGATGTGATGGAGATGCCACCACCAAAGCCCTACCTGAGTGGGACCTCCCAGGGCTGCCTCTCCCCAGGAAAAACAGCAAACCTATACCATCAACCTATCCTTCAAATGTTTGAGAACAAGCACAGCTCACTCTTCTCTACAAAATAACAAAAAATCCTGGAAAAAACAGAGCACAAACTGTACCTTCACACAGGCCCCACCAAGCGCCAACCCAGGGTGAGCAGAAGCAGCTGAGTCCAAAGAAAGTCACATTTTCTAGGGAACATTAACACAGCCCTGGAGCTGGTGGTGACAGGTAAGCCCCGGGCTCTTGGCTGTGCTGGGCTCAGCAGGAGACGGGGCTGGACCCCAGTGGGACGGATGCTCTAAATTAGGAATGAAAACATTGCCCCCCTGCTCAGCAGAAGGGAACGCTCAAAGTGAGCCCTTGTCTGGGACAGCCAGCGGGCCAAGCGAGGCGACAACAGCTCTGCCAGAGTCCAAAATATACCCGCAACTTGTTTTGAATTACTTTGTGCTGGGCTTTAAAATATGCTGAAAAATTTCCATCCAGCCTGGCTGCGGAGCTGCAGGAGGACCCTGGGGTTTGCTTCCACGTGTGGTGATGCTGACCTGAATTTTTCCCCAGGGTAGTGAAAAGAGAGAGCTCTCGGGGAGGGCAGTGCTGAGAGGAGCAAAGGGACGAGGAGCCACCCAGTGTGCTCTGGCAGTGATTTGGGGTGGGCACTGCTCAGTACCCGCGGCTGTAGGGGGGAGCGATGCTCCTTCCCAGCACAGGGAAGCACCCTGTGGACACATCAAGCTGAGTCAAACCACAGAGGGAGATCTGCTCCCTGAGCACGGCAGCGCAGCCCCCGCCAGGGCTGGAACCTCTTGCTTGCGGCTCAAATCAATGCGGCTCCATTACAAACAAACCTGTGGGAGGGAGAGGCAAAGAATCCCTCGAGGAATCTGCAAGGCGCTGGAGGAGCTAAAAATAACCACCACCAACAAATCAATCTAGAAACAGAAAGCTAAAATCCGTAATAACAGAGGGTTGCCAGGTGGAGGAGGGAGAAGCCTGGCACCCTGTGCCCTGGCTCTGCCCACCAAGGATCCTGCAGAGAGTGGGGGCACAGGAATGTGGGACTGAGGGGGCATCGCTGCCTCTGCCTCCAACAGACACCAGCTCCCATACAGGTGTGGCATTGTTTCCCTGCTGTTTCTCACCTCTGTGTTTTCAGATTGCCTCTCAAGGTGGGCCAGCTGACTCCAAGGAGCGAAAGTGCTCGAGCCAAACTCCCCAATTCCTCCTCCACTCCGTTCCAAGCTCCAGAAATGGAGCCAAATCTCATCTCCTTTTCAGTTCTGGTCACCACTTTTCCCACACCCCTCTGGTAAGATCAGTCTGATCTCAGGACTCATCTCTGTATCTATCAGTGCTATTTTCCCCCTCCAAGGATGCATATCCCAATCCAGGCCTTCCACCCCTGAACGTGTGCCATCACAGACAGAAACTTCAGCGTGTGGGCCACAGTGATCTCACAGCTGTAAGGTAACAGGAATACTCTTGGAAAGTGGATAAAAGGCTCTGGATGGCAACTCAATTGCAATGTGAAATTCAAATGTGAATTGTAGGACCTCACATGACCAGAAGAATATGGCCTGGATGTGGCTGTGGTAAGTCAGCAGGGTGGAAGAGCCCTGGGTTGGTTCACCAGGCACACAAGAGATTTCCCAGCCTGCTGGAAGGTCCCAGCACACAGAAAGAGACCTGCTCCTGTCCTCCACGTCCCCAAGGCCAGCAGGGAAAATGCAGGGGTGACATGTCCCCAGCCAAGCAGAGATGTGCCATGGAGGGTGCCCCCATCCATGGTCTGGGACAACATCCTCGGTCTGTCCCCACCCCAGGCCTGGCACAGCCCCCCCTGGATCCCCTGGGCAGAACTGGAGGGACACGAGGCAAGGACAGGCCACCCAGGAGCAGTGACAGGAGCAGGGGAGGCGGTAATTCGATGTCTTGCCCTCGCCTCCCCCAGCCCGGCTCAACTCGGGTGACGAACGCGGCAGGAAGAGGATGCTGCTCTCCTGACACCGTACCCGCTGCTAATCCCGCGGCTTTATCTGGCACTTCCGCGCCGGCTGCGGACCCAGCCCCATCCTGCCCCGCTCCCTGCCTGCCTCCCAGCCCAGATCCCCGCTCCCTGCCTCCCATCCCAGATCCCCGCTCCCTGCCTCCCATCCCAGCTCCCCGCTCCCTGCCTGCCTCCCATCCCAGATCCCCGCTCCCTGCCTGCCTCCCAGCCCAGATCCCCGCTCCCTGCTTGCCTCCCAGCCCAGATCCCCGCTCCCTGCCTGTTTCCCAGCCCAGATCCCCTCTCCCTGCCTGTTTCCCAGCCCAGATCCCCGCTCCCTGCCTGCCTCCCAGCCCAGCTCCCCGCTCCCTGCCTGCCTCCCATCCCAGATCCCCGCTCCCTGCCTGCCTCCCATCCCAGCTCCCCACTCCCTGCCTGCCTCCCATCCCAGATCCCCACTCCCTGCCTGCCTCCCATCCCAGATCCCCACTCCCTGCCTGCCTCCCAGCCCAGATCCCCGCTCCCTGCCTGCCTCCCAGCCCAGATCCCCACTCCCTGCCTGTTTCCCAGCCCAGCTCCCCGCTCCCTGCCTGTTTCCCATCCCAGATCCCCACTCCCTGCCTGCCTCCCAGCCCAGCTCCCCACTCCCTGCCTGCCTCCCAGCCCAGCTCCCCTCTCCCTCCTTTGCGATAAATAGGAGGGGGAAAAGGCTATGGACAGGGTGTTTGTTAAATCAAACGAGCTGGGGATGAGCGGGAGCCTCATCAGGAAGTGCTCTCAGCTCCCCTTCCGAAAAGGTGATTCCCTGGGCTGGCAGGGGAGAGCGGCACCACAGCGGGGCGGGGGACTCGCACGGGGGTCGATGCCGACACAGGGCACCCCTGAGAGGGCAAGGAGCTATGGAAGCACGGGGCCAAAGTCCCCAGTGGCCACCAGCTCCTGCCCTCCTGGGTGCTTCCCTGCCCCGCTGCACCCTGCAGGGACCCCCACATCCGTGTCCCCAGCCTCCAGGGACCAGCAGCCCGCCCTGACCTTCCCATCCAGCACCTCCTCTCTGGCTGTGGAGCAAGAGCCCTGGACAAGAGGGATCTACCCAGGGACACAGAGCCCAGCCCGGCGGTGCCCATGGCAATGCCCACCCGGGCCGGTGCCAGCTCTCTGCCCAGGAGCCCCAGAGGCAGATAACCTGCACTGTGCAAGTGCTAGGGCATGTAGCTCGGCAATAGCCCAGCTCTCCAGCTCAGGAATGTCCAAATAAATACAGAAATACATAAAAAGGCCATAAATAAGGTTGCCTGAGATGGCTGTTTGTCTCCCGCCTGGCCAGGACCCCCGCTCCCCCGCTGCTGTTTGCCTTGGCAGATGACAGCTGGGTAATTTGTTTCCATTGCAATGAAGTCCCAATTAACTGGAATAAACTTTTTACACTAAGTGTGTTTGTTTAACAAACTGGCTCTTTCAGAGCCTCACCGAGACCTGATTGATGCATTTGAGGGGAGTGGAAACACGCTGGGTGCTTGGACATTAAAGCTGCAGTGTCTGAGCAGGCTGGGGCTGAAAGGGCTCTCTCTGTCTTTGGGAAATCAAAACTGACACCTCTGATGTCTGGACTGGGACAGGGATTTCAGCGTGGCCTTTGTGTACAAATATTGACAGTTTCTCATTCCCCTCCAGTGTCCCCACGGGGCAGGACATCCCCCAGGGCCAGGCTCTGCTGGGACAAGGTGGGGTCCATCACACTGCTAGGATGCACCTGGTCCCTCCTGGGGACAGCCCTGGGGACTCCAGCCAGACAACAAAATCCCAAAGAAAGGTGGGATTGACTCCACAGGACACTCTCAATGAAGCAGAACCAATGTCTTCAGCAGCAGCCACACTCCTCCTCCCAGCCTTCAGAGATCAGCTTCATGGCTCGTGAAGCCATTGATTTACAGCAGCAAGTCCAAGATGGTGAGAAACCAGCCTAAGATGTCTAGAAACCAGTCTGAGATGTCTAGAAACCAGTCTGAGATGTCTAGAAACTGGCTGGGATCTGAGTCTGGTTTCTGGTTCACACCAGAGTTTTCAGCAACATTCTCCAGCTGAGGGGAGGTGAGAGAACAGAGAAAACTGATAAAAGCCCAGAAGCAGAGTCCTCCTCATCCTCAGAACCATTCTGTTGGGAGGGAAATGGCAAAGCCAAGTGGACAAATTGCACAGTAGGGATCTGGCACAACTGGGAGCTGAGGCAGCAGAGAAGACACTGCAGGCAGGGGGACAGCAGCTCTTGTGCTGGGCCTCCTCCAGGAACATCGCTGCTGGGAGCACCCTCTGGAGCAGCAAAACTAAGGCTCACCTCTGCCAGACGGTGGCCTAGGATCCAGAGGGACAAAAGAGGGACACCGTGGGGAAAAGATAACCCAACCATCCCTGGCAGTGGTGCCAAAGGCAGGCACTGAGCACACTGCTGGCTCTGGTGGGATGTCCTAGGAGGAGGGAAAAGCCACAGCACAGCCTCACGGCAGAGCCCACGCCAGGACCAGCCCCACGCTGTGTTCCAGCTGCCTGGTGAGACACTGCATGAGTAATAAGCACTTCTGGAAAACAAAGCACTTCTGACATCCGAGCGGACAATGAGCACAGCTGAGCTTTCTCTCCCTGGGTGCTCTTTCTATCCTACCTCAAACTGCAAAGGAAAACCTCCAACCAAGAGCCTCCTTGAGAACTGTCAGCTCCAGAGGTGTTCTTGAAGCATTCATTGAGAAAGCTTTTCTATTTGAAATCTAAAAATGGAAATCTGCAGGTCCTAGAGTTCCTTTCATCTGCTTCTCCAGCCTATTCCCTCGAAGCACGGCAAGCATTTCCATTTACTGTGGGACAAGGTGGTGTTTTCCTGTGGCTGGGGGTTGAGCCATCTCCCACAATCCCTCAGTAAAATGCCCCAAAGTCTGTCTGAAGTCAGCCTGCCTGGGCTGTCCACAGCTTAATTCAGTTAAGTCTTTAATTTAGGTGTAAATACCGTTATTCATTGTTCCAGGCCCTGGCACAGGGTGCCCAGAGAAGCTGTGGCTGCCCCTGGATCCCTGGCAGTGCCCAAGGCCAGGCTGGACATTGGGGCTTGGAGCAGCCTGGGACAGTGGGAGGTGTCCCTGCCCATGGCAGGGAGGGGAACGAGATGAGATTTACGGTCCCTTCCAACCCAGACCATTCTGGATTCCATGATTCTTCAGTGATTATTATCAGCTCATCCTGCGTTCAGGATGTGCTGAAGCCACCAGTGGCAGCACTGATGGCAGAGCTCTGCATGGTCTACCCAGGCTCCCTGTGCAGTCCAGAGGGAGATAAGAATTAATTTCCCCATAAATTAGACAGAATGCTGTCGTGGTGCCCTTTCACATGATGCCCTAACCCTCATCTCTTCCCAGTGCACAGCCATCACACTACCCTAAATCCTGTGTCTGTCAATGCCAGAAACCTGTAGGAAAGCTGAAATCCTTGGCTCACCCCTCCATGCACACAGCTTTGTCAGGATGCAGGAAAGACAGCGTGTTTTCCTCCTTTAACACCCTTAGTCACACTTCTCCCTGAGCAAATTAGCACTGTCTCCACATCTCCCCACAGCCTGCCCAGCACAGCCCAATCCCACCTGATTCCCCCTCCCAGGGAAAGAGGAGCTCCTGGAGATCCTGCTGATTGCTCACAGAACCTGGGGCTGCCCCATCCCTGCAAGTGTTCAAAGAATGGGGCTTGGAGCAGCCTGGCACAGTGGAAGGTGTCCCTGCCCACGGCAGGGGGTAGAACCAGATGATCTTTAAGGTCCCTTCCAGCCCAAACCCTTGTGTGATTCTCCAGTTCCACGGCCCAGCTGTCGATCTGGCACTGCAGGTGGGAGCACGGAGAGAAAATACCACAACAGTGTTTGAATAAAAACCCAGATTAATCTCTGGCTGTTCCAAGAACCTGTGTGGGAGCCCTGCTCGTGCTGTGCTGAGGGGCAAAGCTCTTGAGATGATGTGAGGCAGCGAGGTGGAAAAAGCAGAATGAGGAAGGGGAAATTTTCCCTCACGAGCAGAAACTGAAGGCACTCAACACTCCTGGAGCTGCTCTCCGTGATCAGCAGTGCCTGCGTGGGAGGGTGGCAGGGAGTGAAGAGGAGGGCACTGCACACTCACAACACACACCATTATACATTTTTGCTTTGGAATTACAGATCTTTTAGCAGTCAGTGCTTGAATAAACACATATCTACCTTCTCACCAAGGACTGGGACGAGGCAGTGCATCGTACCTGAGCCAGCTGCAGCAGCTCAGCCTCAAATGCACGTTCCCAATGGATAAGAAATAATGTGTAAGCAGGGATTTGGGTCTCTGAGCCACACATTGGGAGACTCACAGAGCCAGCAGTAAAATCATGGAATCATGGAAGGGTTTGGGTTCCATCTAGTTCCAACCTCCTGCCATGGAGCGCAGAATAGAGCAGTCAATACAAATGAAAAATTACAATATACAGGAAAATCATTAGGGAAACTAAAGAAGGGGAAAATGCACGGCTGGACATGGAAAACCTGCAATGGGAGCCAAACAAGGTCTAGCAATAGGTCTGGTTTTAAGGAACACCAGGGCTACTGTAAAGCTGGGTCTGTAGGACTGCTCAAACAGTGCAGAAAAGGAAAACATAGTCCACATTTATTCTGTGTTTGGGAAAAAAAATGTGAGCAAACTAATTCCCAGGAGAGATGAAGCTCTCCTGAATCATTAGCATCCATGCTTACTTCGAAGGTGGCCAAACAGCACCAACTGGCCGGCTCAGCCAGCACGTACCCAAAAGGGGAGAGGTTTTTGGGCTCTGCTGCTTGTTTTGAGCAAAGTTCAGGCTGCCACATCCAGATGGAAATGGCTCCTTCCCCCCAACATTCCCACCTGGCACTGAGGGTGACCCAGTTAACAATCAGGTGGCCAGCCTGATCTAGGGCCCAGAAGGCAGGGCTCATCTGGAATTGAATTAAGAAATAATTAAAGGACGTAAGTTCTAATTAAAGTCAGTCGGGGTGTCTTGGTGGAAGAGATCTTGTCAAATGAGCCTGATGTCACCCTGTAATGAACACTCGCTGCCAGGAACAGGCCCTGCACACTCCTGGCTATGCAGGCAGAGCTCTCAGTGCTCCCTGACGTTCTCATTTCAGAAGATGGGGCTGTGCAGCCCCAATCAAGCACTTTAAATAGATTTAGAGCCGGCTGACAGGTCTCACACAGGAGGTGTCAATGGGGAATCGTTAGCAAGGCTCCATGGGGAATGTGCCAGTCGATACTTTCATCGATGATCACCATGAAAATACAAAATCCTCACTCAAAAAATTAGCAGATGACAGGAAGATTGATGTAACGGTAAATATTGATGAGGAGAGAGGGAAATGTGGGCTGCCTGGTAATGCTGAGCCCATTCAAACACTGTACATGATAATGCAGCCCAGCACGGGATGATGCAGCTCCAGAGAGGGATTTCAGGCCGTATTTTTGAACAGGGACTGGGTCCCAGACAAGAGGGAGCCTCCAGGAAGGGTCAGGGGTCACCACGGGTGAGCAGCCCAGCACAAGGCTCTAATGTGATGCTGTGATGAAAAAAGCTGATGCAGTTCTGGGGGGAGAGCAGGAGAGCTGCACGTACGGCACTGCTGGGACTGCCACTGCCACTCCTGCAATTAAGGTGTCCATGTTTAAGGGGGACACTAAAACAGCAGAGCCTGGAGGGATGAGTCACAAAATCGATCTGAGGGCTGGAGAAAATATCGTGCTGCAAAAGATTTGAGCTATATTGAGTTTATTGATAAAAATCTGCCACCCACCAAAAACCAGAGTGGTGCCAACTGCTTTAATCAGTGAGGTGCTCCAGGAGGCAGGGACTTGGAAGTGGAGCACAGCAAATTCTAGCGAGTTTTGGGTCAGGATTAGATATATCTCAGGGATGCTCAGAGAATTGGATAACTAGAATTAGAAGGCAACCTGAACCTCTCCACAAGCTTGTGGGCAATTTATATCCCTGCAGCACACACGAGGCCAAAGGAGTGATCCAACAGACCTGAATCCCACCTGAACAAATCCCAGCAGACAGCTAGAGCTCCAGGGCTGACTCCTGCCATGCACCAGGAGGAAGGCTCAGGAGGGGTGTTCAATGGCTTTAAACTGACAGAGAGCAGGTTTGGAGTAAATGCTATGAAGGAATTGTTCCCTGGGAGGATGGGCAGGCCCTGGCACAGGGTGCTCAGAGCAGCTGTGGCTGCCCCTGGATCCCTGGCAGTGCCCAAGGCCAGGTTGGACAGGGCTTGGAGCAGCCTGGGATAGTGGAAGTTGTCCCTGCCCATGGCAGGGGGTGGGACTGGGTGAGTTTTCAGGTTCCTTCCAACCCAAACCACTCTGGGATTCCACGACATCCCAGCCTTGGAGCAATGAGGAGCTGGGGTGGCACCGAGCTCCTCAAAGCAGCAGTTCTGAGCTACAAGTCCAGCTACCTCTGAGGAGTCCCCATCCAGCCTTGTGCCAGAAGCAAAGCATAAGAGGAAGGCTCCCTCTGTCCTGGAGAAAGCCCAGGAGGGATTGCTAGCTGAGCAGCTCAGGAAACACCTCTCCCTACATCCCCCTTTTTTACCCTGCGTGTTTGGGACCGATGGCTGTGGGTGGGAGCGGCACCTCCCATGGCTAAAGCATCTCTGTGTTGACTCACTGCAGCAAACATTTTGCTCTCTTGCTTAGGGGAGAATGCAGGCTTGGTGATTTGTTAAAATTGCCCATCTTCCTACGCTCGATTCCCTTTCCATGATTAATGCCAGGCACCACAATCGTGGCAGGGCTGCAGCTGGTGCTTAGGTGGCTCCTGTGCCAGCCTGAGTGCTGAGCTGGCAGCATCGTCCACCCAGCACCAGAGGGGAAGGCAGCCCTGGGCTCAGACCAGCAGGGCAGGCAGATGCCACCCCAATGTGCCCAGTAGTGACCCGGGGAGCCCCAGTGCCCACCCTGGTCCCTGCTTCTGGAAAAAGCAGCAAGGAGAGGGGCCCCATGGTGAGCAAGGAGCCTTGTGCTGCCCAGAGGGGGCAGGGGGACAAAGGCTGAGCCCCAAACCCTGCTGGCATTTCATGGGGACAGAACACCCTCAGAAGTGCACAGGGCAGGGGAACACACACCCTTCAGCCAGCACAACAGGAAGCACCACAGAAAGACTTCAAGTCCCTGTGTGGCAGTGCTGCAGACAGGGAATCAGGGCCAGGCAGGGTTTTAATTGGACTGGAACTGAAATTACAGGAGGGACAAAATCCAACCCTGCTTTGGTATAAAGAAAGGGGCTGGGGGGATCAGGGAAAAAAGCCCTGCAAGTTTCTATGACAACTGGCACAGTAAGAGCCTACACTGCAACCTCTCTTAACATGTTACAAGCTGCAGAGAAGCAATGAAACCCCAAACTTTATTTAATCCCAGGTGCAGGAGGGCCATTCCCATGGGAAAGTAGGCACAGGGCTTGAGGTTGCTCCAGTGGTCCCATGGCCTGAGCACCCAGTGCAGGGTGAATGGAGTTCAGCAGCCCCAACAACTCCTCCTGCTGTCCCCTTGGGCTCCAGGGACCACCAAAACCAAATCCTTGTCCAAACATTTCTTGCGTGAGGGTATTTAATTCAAGTTATCAGGGGTCCTAACACCACCCAGGGCATCTGTGTCCTCAAAAACCATGGATCCAGAACAGTTTGGGTGGGAAGGGACCTTAAAGCCCATCTTGTTTCAGCACCCTGCCATGGGCAGGGACACCTTCCACTGTCCCAGGCTGCTCCAAGCCCCGTCCAGCCTGGCCTTGGGCACTGCCAGGGATCCAGGGGCAGCCACAGCTGCTCTGGGCACCCTGTGCCAGGGCCTCCCCACCCTCGTAGGAAAGAAATTCTCCCAATACCCAATCTAAATTTTTCCTCTTTTACTTTAGAGCCACTCCCCTTTGTCCTGTCACTGTCTGTCCATGTAGAAAATTCCCTCCCCCTCTCTTTCATAAGCTCCTTTAAGTGCTGGAAGGCTGAAATGAAGTGTCCCTGGAGCCTTCTCCTCTCCAGGTGAGCACCCCAGCTCTCCCAGCCTGGCTCCAGAGCAGAGGGCCCAGCCCTTAAGGCATCTTTGTGGCCTCCTCTAGACCCATTCTGTGTGCAGACCCATCATGATCCTCACAGGATCACTCTTGGGTGAGCACTCCCACCCAAGGAGCAATAAAAAAGAAAACGGGTAAGGGCCGTGTTCACCCCGACCTGACCAAAGCCCAGCCCTCAGCAGGAGCTGCCTGGGGACAGGAGCAGCACAGCCAGGCCTTTCCCAGGGGTCCTGCTCCCTTCCCCGGGTACAAACTGGTGCTGGTTTCCAGCTTGCCAAGCAAACAGCAGTGTCAGCCTGGGCAGGGAGCCCAGAGGCCACAGTGCAAACCAGCAGGGTGATGGCTCCTCCACGTCTGGGCTCCTGTCGGACCCCTGCCAGCACTGCTCCTCCTCGGGGCCCTGTCCCACTCCCGACAGCCCAGAGGAACAGCCTGGACCTGGCTGTTCTGAGCTGGCAGGAGATCTGCTGAGCTCCTGCACCCACTGCAAAGGTCTGGAGCAACCCTCTGCCATGCCATGAGATACCCCCCAGTTCATTCCCACCTCTGCCAATCCCCAGCTCCCTGCTACTTCCCACTGCTCATTCCTGCTTCTCCTAACTCCCCTCTCCCAGCCTGCTTGGAGTCAGCTCTGCTCTCCATTCCCAGACTGGCATTTGTTGAATGACTACATTTCTCTAAAGTGCCTTTCCAGGATTCCCTTCCTTTCTCTGCACTCCAAGAGGATTAAAGCCCCTCCACCTGCCTGGAGCTCAGACTGAATCCACTGGCCAAATTCCAGGAGAAATATTTTATCAGTTTGCTGTACAGTTTCAGTGGTTCAACCCCACTGCCAGGAAACCCCAACCAACACCAGAATCTTCTTTAATTACGTTGTGTGTAAAGGAGATCACTCCTTGACTCTCCAGATACCTGCTTTAGGCAGGACTTGAGGCTGGAAGCAATAAGCCAGTGTTCATGATCCCTTCTGGAGGGCTACACTCCCCCTCAGCTTCCAACCTGCACCTGCCTGAGGAGCACCCACCACACAGACCTCAACACTTCCACCCTCCACTGCTCTGCCATCCCACTGCCACCAGAGATGTTGGTGATGGTGCTTCATCCTTTCATACAACCAAAGCTGGGAGCATCCTCCAAACCTGTGCAGGTGGCTCTGGGACTGTTTCTTGCAGCATTGAGTATCTCAGTGAGTATCCTTCAGTATGGAGAGGTGGTCTTGGCATTGCTTCTCCTACCCCAGAGCTCCCTGGTGTCACTGGCATCATCTCTTCCCACTTCCCATGCATGTCCTCCTCCCTCTGCTCAGCACTTGGAACCTGAGCTCCCAGCTGAACAACTTCCAGCCACCCCAGAAGTCAAGCACAGCCTAGATGTGTGTGATTACCACCATTACTACAGCAATAATGTCTGAGGGAAGGAGGTACTGAAATGAAAACCTGGCTTAGGAACATATCGTGCTTATTATGATGATCCTTAATGCTTCCAAAATGTAAATACTGATTTCTAGAGCCTTAAAGCCACCAGCGTTTTATGAGATAATGATCCAGCAAGGAAACACTTTCATCTAAGTGCTGGCATGGCAAGATTGGAGTCTGGGAGATGAAATGTTCTGCTGTAAGGGCCAGGTGACAAAGAATTAGCTGCGGAGACAGCTCCGTGTGATGACTGCAAGGCAAAACAAACAGGAGCTGCTGCTTTCTGGGAGGTGGTTTCAAAGGTTCCTCGCGTGTTTGCACATCTGAGGCTGGAGGACAGAGGGCGGGGGCAGCCTTTAATCCGAGATGGAGACTGAGCCACGAGGTGCCTGCCTGAAAGGGCTGCGGGATCTGCTGCTGCAGGAACGGGCTCCGAGACAGGCGGTCCCTGCGGCACAGCCACCCCGTCCCCAGGGACGGCAGGAGCGGATCAATGGAGCGCATTTTGTGTCACTACAGCTGTGTCTCTCCTGACACCTCAAAGTGCCTGGCAGATATTCCCTGCTCCCTCATGACGGCTCCCTGACAGCTGAGCATCGCCCTCGGCACCGGAGGCGGCGCGGGGGGGATGAGGGCAGCTCCCACAGCAGTGACACTTTATTAAGCCCAGGTATTTCAGTCTGCATTCGCCAGGGGGTTTATGAGTGTCATCACTACCAGCATTTCTTTCTGCTTTAAAGAAAATGAGTTCCTGACACTGAAGAGCAAATATGTGCCAGGGGCAATTAGCAAACACACCGGACAACCTCAGTTCCTGTCAAGACACTTGCACCCAGCCCTGCTAGGAGACTTATTACCTCCTGTCCCAGGAAAGCCGATTCCTGCCTCTGAGCACAGTGTCCTTGTCCCTGGGTCCTCAGGCAGTGGCTCCTTGCTCAGGAAACTGCCTTGACAGAGAAGTCAGAACCCTGTGTTAGCAGTCTGGAAGGACCTCTGGCAGCCTGGATATTCTGACAGCATTACAGCACCTTCCAAAAGTGGGGTGACAAAGGAGTGAGCAGCTCTGGGGCTGGACTGATACCACCTCATGTTTCTTCCCCAGTCCCTACAAACTCTGGTCAGATCCCAGACAGAGCAGGGATGCAGCCTGGGTTGCAGTGGGGGAGGCACATGCCCAGCCTGTATCAGATGGGAGTTACCAGGTCAGGATAAACCATTCTGACATCTGAACACACTGTTTTGGAAGGCACCTGTACCTGTTCATGTGGGACAGCCACAGCAGTTGGTGCAGCTGAGGATACCTGTGAAGATGTTGACTCACAGATGGGCTTGTGGCCATTCCCAACATGCCAGGTTCCTCTCTCAGGTATTTCAGCTATGGGAGCTCTTCATGTGCCTGTGCTGGTTCTTCCTTGGCTGGTCTCTCCCCCTGTCAGTTCTCCATGGATGTAACTTTCCTTAAGATGAATGCTGCAGGATTCTTGACTCAGGCTGCGATCTTCCATTTACCATGGCGAGAGGGAACATTACCTCCCAGACAGAAAACCAGAAGACCCAGCTCCTGACATGGGGCAGCTCTTGCAGGAATATCCATAAGCACCACCACTGAAGAAGGGCTGCCCCCAGAGGAGGCAGCAGCAGCGTTTCAGCTCCAGTAGCTCAGTTCTGGGCACCTCTGACTTCCCATAGCAGAGATCCACCTTCACTACACCTCCCCGTGTGCTTTCCACTGCATATTGGGGCAACCCAGTGGGAGATCTGTACCTCAGAACCTCATGGATGGACTGGCAGGAGGGGAAGGGCCATCAGAGGCTGATGGGAGAGGGTGGACACGTCTCCATGCCCCCAGTCAGCACTGGGATATTCCAAGAGCTCAGGGAACACCCGCCTGCTGGCTGAGACAGACTGACAGGAACTGTGGGATGAGGACAGCATTTCCATTTCTGAAGGGAAGAGGCAACAAAGGGAGGAAAGGAGTCACTCTGGGAGACACAAGGAAATTCAGCAGATGCAGTATCTGATGTCCATTGAGGAGGAGGACACCTGACTTAGAGAAAGCTGAACATGGCAGGAACAGAGCAGGAGTCACTGCCAGGACAAGCAGTGACAAAACTCGTTGCTGAGACTTCTGGCATGTGTGTCTCCTTTTTCTGCTTTCAGGACCAACACCTGCTGTGGGAGAGCCCTGACACAAGAGCAGGGTGGCTCTGACCCTGCTCCCACAGCTCAGGGCTTTTGGTGGCAGGTGAGTCAATGCCTCAGAAGCCAGAAAAGGAAAAGCAGAAGCACAGTCGAGTTTGCTCTGGCACATGGGAGCTGCAGGACCAGCTACACACTGCCAGACTTCTCAGCTCACCAGCCTCACTGCACAGATGTGTCCAGGAACCACCACAGCTCGGCTCAGCTCTGGGAACCAGCTGCTTCCCAAGCTCTGGCTGCTTGCCACAGCCTTGCCCAGGGCTTGGGGAATTGTGAATCTGGGCTGTGGAGCTGCTGCAGAAGAGCTGAGCTGTCTCAAGTCCTTGGCAGGGCCACCAGACCTCTGGCATCTTTTAGCAACACTTCTCTGCTGAGGAAGACAGCTCCAGCTCTGCCAGAAACTGAAGGGCTCCATAGAGAGCACCTGGTCCAGCCTTGCAGACGGGTTGCAACAGACACAGCGTGGCATCAGCTGGTGGATCAAAAAGCCAGGTGGGATGGGGGCAGTGTTACCAGGCCACATCATAGCCACAAACTTACCCATCCCAACCCCAAAACAGCCACTGAGGAGCAGAAATGGGCTGGGTGTTAACCAAGGTCCCAGTGTTATGATCAGCCAAGTCACAGCTGCTGAACCAAACCACGGAGGTCCCAGGGCCTTGTGGCACAGAGAAACAAACACCCGTAAAACATCCTGTGTCTGCAGGAGCTCCTGCACTCTGAGCCAGCAGCTCCACACCTTCAGCGAGATGGGAAGCCCATGTTCTCCCACTCAAGGTAGAGAAACATTCCTCATTTCTCAGAGGAGATGAGTTATAAATGCAGAAACCACAAACTGTTGCTACCAACCACCAAAACCACAGGAAACGGCAGGAAATCTGAACAGTAAAAGCTCTTTACATATTTCCTCCAAATCTCCTACTTCAAGCCCAAAGCTTCAGCTGGAACAGAGGCATGGGAGATGTTTCAATGCATACTAAACCTGCTTGTCAAAACACAGACTCCTCACAAACACAGCACTACAGTCAGGAGCACTGAAATCTTGGACAGCTGCTGGGAGAGGTCACAAAAGCACGGCCATGAGTTCTTTGCCAAATGTGCACTTGTGTTGTTGTGGCACCCACGATGGCTCCATAACCTCCTGGGATATTCCTCTGATCTCCCAGAAAGCCGTGTGGGATTAAACAGCCTGGGAAATGGCTCTGGCTGTATTTCCAGAAGTCTTTCTCTGCCTGCGGTCCTGGAAATCTGATGAGTTGCACTGCCTTGGGGTGAGCAGGCAGAGGAGCTCCCTCAAATCAGATTTTCAGTACGGACCTAGAAACCAGCACTGAGTTTTAAAAACTCTTGGTGGCATAAAGTGGAATCAGGAGATAACTGAAGAACATCCAGTAGCTCCATTCTGGGCACCTCTGACTTCCCATAGCAGAGATCCACCTTCACTACACCTCCCTGTGTGCTTTCCACTGCATATTGGGGCAACCCAGTGGGAGATCTGTGCCTCAGAACCTCATGGATGGACTGGCAGGAGGGAAACACACACACACTCCCACAATTGCTTTCCCACCATGGACAGCGAGCAGGCAGTTTTGTACAGCATTCCCTGGCACAGTCTGTCACCCCTGGATGTGCTCCCTCCGAGGCCAAGCCTAACTTGGACCAAGGATGCTGCCACGGTGCTTGCACTTCTGGGATGCAGCACTGCAGGAATGCTTGGGAAAGCAGCAAAGAGTGAGCAAGAGCAGAAGGACAGTGAGCTTTGGAGGAGAAATTTCTTCAACCCAATTCCTTCTGAATTTTCCAAAGCCATGCTCTCTTGACAATCCTGCCCATCACAGCACTGTCCCACAACTTCAAATCCACCTATTTTTTTTTTCCCCAGAATAAAGGTGGTAACCTGAAGGCCTTCCCTTCCCCAAGCAAAGCAGGAGCAACACAAGGTCCCACAGGCAATATACTCGGCAGCACAACACATAATTCAGTGCCAGGGCAGAACCCAACCTCTCAGGAGGGCTTTTAACAGAGTTTGCCATGATCCAAATGCTGATGGGAACAAACCTGTCCTTCCAGCAAGCACAACCTTCTTGCCTGGAAGGTGCCATGCCACGGAGAGGTTCTGTTACCTAATCCACACACCAAGTAACCAACTGCCTGCATTGGTGGAGTGGTTTGCAGTAACTTTCACATGTCTGTGGCTCTAAAAACCCCTTGCCCTCCTCTCCCCCTGCAGCTGACAGTGCTGTACCAAACTCAGCGGGTGGAAGACCACAGGCACCACCATCAACACACGGCTGTGGGAGACGCGCTCCGAGATCAGCCCGTGTGAGCAGCTCAGCTGTGCAAACCAGGAGCAGAGGGAGCCAGAGGTGGGAAAGGTCACCCGTGTGGCCCCTGCTCCCAGCTCTGTCCCCCAGGCTCAGTCAAGCTGTCAGGACCTGATGGAAGGATTTGCATATGCCCCGAAGCCAGGCTGACTGACAGCCCTTCCACTGTTATCCTCGCTTGTGTAATTGCAGCAGCTATTCTTGTACACTGAAGTGTCTAATCTTAGCAAGCCATGGAGCTGCTGGGTAATATGGACCAGCCGGGAATTTCCATGCAATTACTCACCACTGCTACCGGCACTTACTTTGGCTGGTAAAAGTCCTTCTTGTCCGCCGACCCCAGGCTCTGCAAAACACAAAAGACAGATTTCTCTTTTTAACCCTTTGCCAAGCAAGTATCACTGATGAGGATGTGTGGGGAAGCAGTGAAAGGCACATGTCTGTTATCTTCCTGCCCAATGAGTCTGGGTGGGCTGGCAGGACAGGATAGCTTTGACCTCCAGCCATAGGCAGAGCCCACAGCAGCCAAGGATGTAAAAACAGAGAGTTAAACTAGAGGTGAGAGGATACATTAGATCTGAACTCAATGTACTTGGGCATGTCTGTGTCTCCTGTCACCTGCACCTTGTGTCAGGAGGGGACTCAAGTCCTTTCAAGTCTGCCCAGCTGGAAAGATGACAAAGTGAATGGTTTGATGGAGAGGCTGAGCCACCACCACTGCAGAGACTCTCTGGCAGGTCAGGGGTGGAGCCCCAGTTCCTGCCAGGAGTGGGACAACAAAATTCTTCTGCCAAGAAAACCACATCAGGCCCCAAGGACACGCAAAACTGGGAAGCAGAGACAGCCCCGATGCTCGCTCAGGTTCCCAAGTGCCTCCAACTCCACCCCCAGCACGACAGAGTAGAAATCGGAGAGGATCACAGATGGGCTGTGCCAGGGTCCCCCATGAGACCCCAGTCAGGCCGACCCTGCCCGTGGGGACGCTGGGGGCGATGGGCACTGCACAGACTCCACCTGTGTGTGCACAGCTCCTCACGCCCCATGGCACCACGTACCCACACACATCCCAGTCTCTGCCTCAACACACCTTGTCCCAGAGGCACCCACAGCAGGGACTGGCCCCCAGCCCTGCTCCGAGGCCCCAGTAAGTGACTCGAGCTCCCTGAGCTCAGAATGGACCTGCAGCAAGGGATGTGCAGGGCCAGCTGTGCCCAACACAGTGGGATGCTCGAGGCAGGCGGCACCAGGACAGACAGACACAGACCCACCAGACCTGGGTGTCACCAAAGCCGTTGCACTACCACAGCCCTCTCCTCCTTCTCCTTCTCCTTCTCCTTCTCCTTCTCCTTCTCCTTCTCCTTCTCCTTCTCCTTCTCCTCCTCCTCCTCCTTCTCCTTCTCCCGGGGATGATCCTTCTCCTCGCACCTTGTGGGGAGGGGGACGGTGAGCAGCAGGCGGGGTGGCCCCGTCCCTGTGCCCGTGTCTCGGTGCGTGCAGGCTGGCGGGAGCCGCTCGGGCTCCGGGGCGGCTGTTGTAGTTTTGCTCTGTGGTTGCCAGGCAATGGCGAGCTCCAACTCGAAACAGCGGGAGCGGCAGGGCCGAATGCTAATCAGGGCCGCAAGAGCAATCCCAAAGCTTCCCCTCGCCAGCCAAAACCAAAAAGAGCTCTCACCAAAGCCAGCAGGGAGAGGAGGACCCCAGCTTTTAAGCAGGCAGGGATCCACTGTCACCAAAACATAACCAAAAGGGAGCTCTGGCCAAGCCAGCAAGGTAGGGATGTGTTTCATGGTGGGTGACCCTCTCCGTGGCACAGAGATGTTGGCTGGTCAGCAGCACAGTGGGGAGGCTGCAGCCACCCCATGGCACAGGATATGTGGGTCTGCATGTGTGACATCCTCGTACTCAGCCCAGGGCACACAGAGGTCTTGGGGCACAGCTGGGAGCACACAAGGAGCAGCTTCCCTTTGGGGTGGGAAGCTCATTGGGATCAGCTGGAGCTGTGCCAGGGGAGGCTCAGGTTGGACATCAGGGAAAGGTTCTTTCCCAGAGGGTGCTGGCACTGCCCAGGCTCCCCAGGGAATGGGCACGGCCCCGAGGCTGCCAGAGCTCCAGGAGTGACAGCACTGCCAGGGATGCCCAGGGTGGGGTTGTTGGGGTGTCTGTGCAGGGCCAGGGTTGGACTGAATGATCCCTGTGGGTCCCTTCCAGCTCAGGAGATTCTGTGATTCTGTGGTTCTAAGATGTCACCTGCCCTTGTGGCGATTGTCAACATGCAAGAGCTCTGAGCACCCCTCCAGACAGAGATGGGGACAGCCCCTGGCTGTTGCTGCTGCTCCTCTGACCCTGCAGCAGCAAGAAGCTGTAGCAAAGCCCCACAAATCAGTGGCCAGACACCAAACTGGCCTGATTCAACACTGGCACAACCTGCCCAGATAGGTGGTGGAGTCTCCATCCTTGGAGACATCCAAGACCCGCTGGACATGGTCCTGGGTGTCCAGGACCACCCAGGGTGGGTGATGCTGCACTGAGCAGGGGACTGGGCTGAGAGATCTCCAGATCCCCAGATCTCCCAAACCACTCCACTCATCCCTGAGGCAGCAGAAAAACGGGCACAGCAGTAACTGCTCAGGGTGAGTGATGGGGCCTGAGCGATGGGAGCTGTCCTGCAAGCCCACAGCACATCCAGGAACAGCTCCACTCCCTCCAGCACAGCATTCCCATACGGTATTTCCTTACTTCTTTAAACTTGACACCCAAAACCCTAAGTGGTACTTCCCAAACTATGGATTGGCTGCAACAAAGTTCATGAGCCTCGAGAAATTCAGTTCCTTCTGCTCTCTGTGCTAGTGGAGATCACAGAGAACTGCTGATATTTAAGGAGAAATCACTTGCAAACAGCATTCTCAACACTGCTGAAACAACATCTGGAAAACTTGCACCCCACACAGCCAGACCCTCCAACCAGCCACGGCTGAGGTCCATGGGAAAAACTCCCATCAGTGCCATAGCCAGTGGAAAACTAGGATTTTAGTTATCTGGGATAAAACAATGAGGAACCAACTCTGCAGAGAGATAAAAAAGCCCCAACAATAAATTGGGCAGTGATTACAGTGATGATGAGCCAAAATTATGACTTTAAAGCTCATGAAGAAAATAGCAAATAAGGAGGAAAAGCAGAATTCCAGCAACATGTCCAAGGAATTCGGCCTGGAGCAAGACCAGGAGCAGTGAATCAGCTCCTGGCTGTGCCACCACCCCAACGTCTGGCCTTGAGCCTTTTCTTCCCACTTTGTGCCTCAGTTTCCCCAAATTGCCCCCACACAGCCTTGCTCCCTTTCCAGAAGAGAACAGGACCATGCCCAGCAGGCAGATGGAGTTGCACAGGCCAATCCCACCATGCTGCATTTCTCCCTCCTAAGTAAGCACAAAACCAAGGTGGCCTCAGGTCCAGAGGGCTCTGGGAGGGTGTCCAGGCAAGCACAACCATCACCAGTGAATGGAGCAGAGTTTGCTGGAGGCCTTTCCAAGGGCAGGGACATCACAACACCCTGGTAGGGACTGGAGCACTGAGAGAGGCCAGCCTGGGAAGAGCCTCCCCACTGGGGGATCAGTGATGGCTTGAAGAGGTTGATGAGGGATAATGCAGGGAATGGGAGATGGGAGGCTGTGGGCCAGACCGGCCGTGGGCACAAAGGGACAGCAGCAGCAGGACTGGGACAGTGCCACCAGTGCCACCTCAGTCCCACTGGGTATGGCAGTCTTAGCCACATCCCCAGGAGGGGAAGATAAGGGAAAGTGGCCAAGGGAAGGGTGGGATGTAGGAAAGCAGGGTCAGGCAAAGGGAACACACATCCTGGATCTTGGGAAAAATGTCCTGGCACTGGGCTTGAACAGAGTTTCAACACCTCCAGGTGGGAGGGATGGAGCAGGTTTTACAGCACTCACTGAACAAACCAGTGTAGAGGGGACAGGTCCTGACCTTACTGGGAGATGGGACTGGCTTTTCTTTTCCTGTGCCTGAAGCCTGGGAACTGAAAAAAGCAGAGGAGCAAAAGGTAGCCTGGTGTTTTCCTGTGCCTCCTGGGAGGAAAGATCAATTCCTCTTGGACTGAGAGGGGATCTGCAGGCTTCTATCAATGCAAGTAAACAAGAAAAGCTCAAACATTGGCCTGTGTGCACGCTCTGCTCTTGGATGGTCTCCAGGCTTCCAGAGGAGTGACTGCTCATGGCTCCTGTGCACCAGCACAGAGCTGGGGATGGCAGAGAGGCACAGTTACAGTGTGGCTCAGCTCCCAAATGAGCCCTCACAGGGTCCCAGGTACCTCCTGCTGCTGCTCAGGGTGCTGGCAGCCCCTGGCCATGCTGGGACAGAGGGAGAGGAGCATCACCCCGTTCAGAGTCCCTGTGAGCCCCGAGCCGCAGCGTGAGTCACCCTCCGGGACCCACTGCTGCTCTCGCTTGCTCACTTCACTGATGACTCAGGGCTGAGGAAGCACAGCTTAAGTTCCTTAATGAAATAACTTTTATCAGCCTGTCTTCCTAAAACAAACACCTCAAGAGAGGCTCAGATCCATCTCCACCCTTTCCTCCTGAGACTGTGAGGTGAGGGACCATGGGGATGGGCAGCACAAAGGCACCTGTGGGGCAGGAGCAGCCCCTGCTGCCCTGGCACGTGGCACTGGCCAGGGCAGCCACCAAAAGTTCCCAGGATACCCACTCCATCCCTCCTGTGCCCTCAGAGCAGAGAGAGGAAGGTGGGACACAGGGGTGCTGTCCCAGATGATGAACACCCCATCCCTGGGAGTGTCCAAGGCCAGCTTGGATAGGGCTTGGAGAAACCAGGGATAGCGGAAGGTGTCCCTGTCCATGGCAAGGAGTGGGATAGGATGAGCTCTTAAGTACTTTCCACCCCAAACCCCTCCTTGATTCTATGAATCTGGGCCAACAGGAGTGCTTGAATTTGTTCATTTAATTTCACTTTTCGGGCTCTAAGTAAATAACTTTGTGAGTTCCACAGTGCAGGTAAGCAGGCAGCCCAGATTCCCTAGGCCAGCTCATCTCCAGAGCCAGCCCTGCTGGTCCCTGGTCAGAATCAGCACAACATGCTGCAGACAGAAATGATGAGTGATTTAAAGGAGTGTGCTGAATTCCAAAATTCAGACCTGGGGCTGGAAACAAGGATGCTCATGGCAGGGCTAAGACAGAAGTATTGTTTTATTTATTTCTTCCCGCCAGCAGACATCAATTCTGTTGTACTTTTTCCTCTCGTAAATGTTGCCAAGCATAATCTCAGCTCATCTTTTTTCTAGGCAGTGTCCTTGGGAGAACAAAGTTATTAGCAAGGCTGAAGAAGCCTCATGCAATTATTTAGCAACTACACCAAAATAATCCCCAAAGACCAGTGGCTTCTCACAGGTAGCAGCTTTCTAAGTCATTCCAATAAAATCTGGCTCAGTAACTCCCAGCGTAATCAATGCCCACACAAACAAACCAGAGGAAAACTGAGGGATGAGCAATTTTTCCATGCTAGAAGAGGATTCTGCAAAACAAACTCACGAGCCATCGCTGGCTGCAGGCTGTGCTGCCACTCTGCCATTGTCACCTGCTCACCTCAGCATCCCTGAGCTGCACTTGGAGCTGGGATGGACAGATTCCAGAGGGATTTGGGCTCGAGCAGGAGGTGCTTGGCCCCCTGGGCAGGGCAGGGCAGGGTTTGGGGATCACAGCTGCACAGCCTGTCCTCCCCACCCTGGCTGTCCCCCTGGGTCCTGGTGGTTCTGCTCCCAGGCACAGCCATTCCTCAAACTCGGTGTATCTGCAACATGCTGCAGTTATGAGTAATCGGGAGGTGATGCCTGCCTGTCGGAAGGGGAATAAAATTCAGAGCCTGGGATGTGAGTGGTTGTTTGGGAGGAGAAGGAAGGAGATGGCAGCCCCCACCCCAGCTCACAGCATCCCCCCAGGCAAGGGCTGGAGCAGCCCCAGGCTGGGCACTCCATGCACCCCATCTCCCTCTGGCAAGGGCTGGCTGAGGAGCCAGAGGGCTCTGGGAATGCTGCCTCCCTCTGTGGATTCCAGCAGCCACCCCACCTGCCCCAACACTGCACCCCTCACACAGCCCTCCAGCACTGCCAGGGCCCTGAGCTAATACAGCCTCAAGCAGCTCCAAATCATCAGCTGAGGCCAGATGAACACTCAAATCCTAAAACCTGAATTTCAGGCTGGATGAACCAGATTGCTGAGCTGAAAATCACAGTGCTAACTCCTGCCTTCAATGTGGGTCCCAGCCTGGAGGGAGCTCTAGACCATCAGGTTGGGGGCAGCTTTGCACCCCCAAAGGCCATCCTGGGTGGGGAGTAGATCCTGCCTGTGTGCTGAAGGATGGAGAACAAGGGATGGAGAACAGGAGTGTTGAAAAAAGGGTGGGTGACACAGCAAAACAAATCAGGTGGCAGGGGAAGGGTCAGGTAGGGCAGGCAGGGCTGCTCAGATGGGAAGGGCTGGCTCAAGGGAAGGAGGGAAAACAACACAAGTCACTGGGAACCATAGAAGGATCTTTGCCAGAGGATGGTGTTCTGGCAAGGCCAGAGCACCACTGGCACCATGGAGAGGGGTGTGAGGCACCAGCTTGTGCCAGCCCCAGCCTCTCATGATCCTGCCTCCTCCTGCCTCAAAGGCTCCAAGGAGGGGGTGGCAATTGCCCCCAGACCTGACCCAGCCAGGGGACGATGCCAATGGCTCCAGCACATTCATTCTTCCACAGGTACCTCATCCCAGCCAGCTCAGAGCAGGGGCCTGACGCAGCTCCCACACTCGCCTGCAAACAGCCCTGTCCCTGTGTGCACACACAGGGCAGGGAAGCACATCCAAGTTGGGCTTTGGGTCCAGTGGAAGGTGAAAAACAAGCTGGAAAGCAGAGAAAAGGGGGGAAGGAGAAGGGAAACATGGCTATGCACACACTGAAGTAATCCAGAGAACAGGACCAAGGCCCTGCAGCCACCCCCCAGCAGAGCAGCAAACCCCACAGCTGGGAGCTGGGGAGCCCCTGGAGCTGGGCAGCAGCTGCCCCTGCCCGAGACACCACAGACCCACCAGGGAGGAGGGGCTGTGTTTCAGTGCCTCCCTGATGCCACAGCCTTGCTCAGACACCAACCTGAGCCCAGCACCCCACAATGCCAGGACGTCCTTCTGCGACCAGCTGGGCACCACCCTGCTCCAGCTCAGCTCTGCAGAGGCTCAGTGTCACCTCTGGCTGCTCACAGCTGGCAGCCAGGAGGGGACACTCTGCTGTTATGCTAAGGCCTGAAACACAAACGTAAACCTGGTTCTTTGGAAAATGGGGTGACCACCCAGAGGGTGCTGGCACTGCCCAGGCTCCCCAGGGAATGGGCACGGCCCTGAGGCTGCCAGAGCTCCAGGAGTGTTTGGACAGCACTGCCAGGGATGCCCAGGGTGGGGTTGTTGGGGTGTCTGTGCATGGCCAGGGTTGGACTTGGGTCCAACTCTTGGGTCCAACATGGGTCCCATCCCTGAGGGTCCATTCCAGGGTATTCCATGACTCTGTGCTCTCCACCCAGCCTCTCCCTGAGCCCCAGGACAGTGATGGGATGGGCTCTCTGGGACAGCAGCCCCATCACCAGCCCATCACCCCAAAGCATGTCTCAGCAGCTCAGCCTGGCCTTGCCAACACACTGTACACTCTTCAGGGCCAGGCCAAGCCAGAACAGTGTCAAATTTCCCAACATCATTAATTCTGCTTCCTCTTCCTTCTCCTCTAGCTCGGAGCTCACCCCTACAGGTGCACCCTACAGGGATCTGTGTCGGAGCAGGAGGACGGAGCCAGGCCCTGGTCCCACAAGCCAGGACAGTGACCCCACCTCCCACCACCTCCTTCCCTCAGCAGTAACACCCACACAGCCGGGCTGGCTGCAGCACAGACCCCCCAGTGACCTGGGGCTCCTCTTCAGCCATGTACAGAGGACCAGCTCCATCCCAACCTGCCTTCCTGCAGGAGGAAAAGTGAGGCTGCTCATGAGCATCTGCCAGCACCCCCATTAAACAAGCCCGTTTGCACTCCATCCTTGCCTTCCCACTCCTTGCAGCATCTTCCCAGCCCTGCTCTCCCAGCTGAGCCTCCTTCCCAGCCACACTCCCTGTGCCAAGGGGAGCTCACCTGCAAAGCAGCTCACACCATGCTAAGGCTGACCCAAGCCTCAAAGCATTTCTTTACTGAGAGCTCATCCAGGAAACTTTGTTTTCTCCGCTGCTGCTGTACTGCTGCATGCCTGCAGGAATTCATTCATGCACAGCCAGCCACGCAGGCACGCACAGGCTCTGTGCTGGAGTCTCCCTGTGGAAGGAGCTCCCGGAGCGCTGCCGAGGCCGGCACAGCCCGACCCCGCACTTGCTGCTTCTCCGGATGGAAGAACTTGTCAGACTGCTGGCAAACCCACGGGAGCTTGTAAACCTGCCAGCTCCACAGCACCCAGGGGCACACGCACACACAGGCCTGGCACCTTGGCGCCGTGTTGTCATCCATCCAACCCTCCGGAGCGGCAGGGAGGGGGCGGGAGGTGCCAGGGGAGCCACAGACACGGGGCTGCACGGTCACCCACGGCCAGCACCACCGCTGGGCTGCACACCCTCCCTTCTCCACCTTACTTGTCCTTCTTTTCCGTAATTACAGCCTGCAAACTATTACAGCAGCTTGGAGCACATCGGGAAGGAGCTGTGCTTGGGTTTAAGTGTTTGCAGGATCAGGGCTGAGCTGTGGAGCTGAACTCACTGCTATTTATAGAGGGAAGCCCTGAGCACAGCATGCGCTGGAGGGGAGCGTGGCCGGGCCTGTGCTCCTGCTAAAACCTGGTGGGTTTTTTTATTTTGCCTCATTTTGGGGATGTCAGCTGCCTGATCTCATAATTGCATTCATGTGCTGCCTGGTATTTACAAATGGTTTTGTTATTATTTAATCTTTGGGCATGCCAGGTCATAGAATCACAGAATGGTTTGGGTCAGAACAGACCATAAAGCTCATCCCATTCCACCCCCTGCCATGGGCAGGGACACCTTTCACTATCCCAGGCTGCTCTAATCCCAGTCCAGCCTGGCCTTGCACACTTCCATCCTCCTACAGGTTTATACCCGTTTATAGGTGAAGTTCTATCTTTGATCACTGAATCAAAAACTAAAAAAGGCAGGAAAAGAAGCCGGCTCTGAGTAGTCAGCTCGCAGCTCCCAGGGCCTGCAGCTAATTAATTACACCCTGTCCTGCAGCACGCTCTTCACACGAGGCCCCGCACGCCCGCAGCCTGGCTGGGTGTCAGCAGCCTGACAGCAGCTCTGCCTTCCAGCCTGGTTAATTATAGCATGGGGAGCAAGCCAGGGTGCCCTCCCTGCCCTCCTCTCCCCTCTGCTCCCCTCTCCTCCCTTCCCACCCCGTCCTCTCCCGTCCCCTCCCTGCTGGTTGCTCCACTGTCGCTGCAGCCTCTGACAAAGGAGCCAGGGCTGCAGCTCAGGCTGGGAAAGACCTTTCCCTGAAGCACCCATGAGGACTAACACAAGGGTGAGGGTCTCCAGGACGCTGTGTCAGGGGGTGTCCAAGGGCCCTGACCCCCAGGGATACCCGGGCAGGGGGCAGTCCGACCACCACACCCCCACCCTTCACCCTACCCCACTGCAGAGCCAGGCCACTGGTCCCATCCCATCCCTGCTGTCCTTTCAGCCACCCCACCTCTCCTCAGACAGAGCTCTGCATCCCCCTTGTCTCTCCTGCTGCCTTCAGACACCCCTGACAGTGGGTTTGGGGGAACCCCTCCAGTCTGCCTGGAAAACCAAGTTCATGTGAATGTCCCTCTCCTCCAGCAGCCTCAGCTCCTCAGCAGGGACAAGGCATGTGAATGGACACAGTGGGGTGTCCCACCTCCACTGCCGGGGGTTTGCTGCCCACGGGGGAGCCTGGGCACCAGAGACCCCCGAGCAGGCAGCAATGCCTTTGTCCCCGTGAGTGGGACCAGGACTAACAAAGCAGGGCACCCTCAGGAAGTGCCCCCTGTCATCAAACCAGTCCTGGGGTAGCACCCGTGGGAAACGGGGAGGATCTGAGCAGAGCAGGGATCCGGGGGTCACCCACCCCCAAGTTATTAATAACCATGAGACCTGCAGGGACACGGACGGGGCAGCAGGAACCAAACAGAACCCAGCCCTCACACGAGACACAGAATCCTACAGTGCTGGAATGGGTTGGAAGGGATCTTAAATCTCATCCAGTCCCACCCCCTGCCATGGGCAGGGACACCTTCCACTAGCCCAGGCTGCTCAGTCCTGTCCTACCTGGCCCAGAACACTTCCTGGGATCCAGGGGCAGCCACAGCTTCTCTGGACATCAACATCCACCCAGAGTTCAAAATACCATTGGAGAGCAGTTCCCTCATGCTTTTGGCCCTGAAAGGGGCTCCCCAAGGTCACACAACATCTCACTCAAACAGTGTAAAAGTGAATCCCCACTCCTGGGAATGTGGCTGCCCCCACAAAACGATCTTAACTGCTCCTAGCCCTGGAAGAAGAGCAGGGCTGTTTGCAGAATGACATGCCTACCACAAAACAAGGATGCTCCTCACAGCTGGCCTCTCCATCATCCTCCTCTTCCTCCTCAGTACCCAGCACTGAGCCCAATGCACAGGAAACCTGCTCCTCCTGCACTGCTCATCCCCGGGGAGCTGATGGGGCCACATGCTACAGAAGGCTACATGTTCCTGGGGTGCTGCCTCAGCTTTACCCCAAGCCACCAGGAGCTAAAATGTGCTTTGGTCAGGACAGGGAGAGATGTGACTCGGAGGGAGAACCTGAGCTCCACCAATCCAGAGCAAACCCACTGCTTAGACACAGCAGGAACCACTTCACTGCCTGGGTAACACTGCAAGGTCTGTTCTGAGCACCCCTTTGCCACCATCATCGGCCCAAGGTAACTCCTCTAGGCCTAAAAATTCACTTTTGCTCTCAAGTAAAAGTGTTTGTTTGTTTTTTTAAATAGGGCTTGTAACGTATGAACCAACCCATTCTGGAGCAGCAAGCTCTCTGAAATTCATATGAAGCTGTGGCTGCCCCATCCCTGGAAGTGCCAGGTTGGACAGAGCTTGGAGCAACCTGGGATAGTGGAGGGTGTCCCTGCCCATGGCAGGGGGTGGCCTTCAAGGTCCCTTCGAGATGGGTCCCTTCCATCCCAAACCATTCCATGATTCTAGGATAATATGCCACAGGTTTTGGGAGAATCACCAATGTAAGAAGAGAAAAACTTGAGAGAACTTTGTCTTTTTTGGTTACAGGTGAGGCTTTAAGAAGAAAGAGCCCCTGGAGGTTTGCACATTTCTCTTGGAACAGCCCTTCCTGAGGAATGGAGGCATTGGTTCAGTCCTGGCCACCCACTTCTCATCCAGACAGGAGAGAAGAAGGAGCCAGGGGATGAGGATACTCCTCCATCCCCACAAAGCACACAGCTTCCCACACAGTCACCCTGTCTGGGAACAAGACTGAGGGCAGCAATAAGGTGGGGACAACAACGACCTTGCCATGTCCCCAAGCCCACCTTCCCAAGTGGAAAGGGGCTGGGACAGCCAGTCCCCCCCTGCTCCCACAACTGCATCTGTACCCTGAGCACTCACACAGGCTCCAGCCAGCCAACCACCACCAGTCAGGAATCAAGCTCCATAAAGGAAGCACAAGACACACTACAGAATAAATTGAGTACATTAGAAAAAGCCCGGAGGGGAAAAATAGATTTTTGGAACGTGTTCTCAATCTCATTAATTGGGAAGACAGCCTTGGAGGGGGAAAAAAATGATTATATCCTCCCCAAACCATTATCCGCTCTTCAGTGTGTATCATATGAAAACAGTTATATAAAAGAATAAATTATATTTGGAATGGCAAGAACCCCAGAATAAAGCTAGGAACTCTGATGTTCCCATATAAAGATAGGAGACAGTTATCTGTTCCAAATTTTCCAGTTTTCTGCTGCGCCAATTCAAATTCACTACATACCAGCATGGCCATATAAAGGGGACTCCACCCATGTGAGCTTGGAAAGAGCAGTAATCCCCCAAACTATCAATTTAATGTATGGGGATAGAAAATGAGGGAAGAATGTTCTCCCAGAAGGAGTGCTCCGTTAACGACATGGCACAGGGCTCCAGAACGTGCACACAGGAATATCATTTACAGGGACTTCTGCATTGTGAGACCCGAGCTGAAATGGAGATTTCTGCACGCAGACACCATCGATGCTGCACATTAAATGTCCCTTTCCAAATGCAAACTTTATTTTTGTTTTATTTTCTACTATTTGCTCAGTGTCACGTTTCTTGGCCGGCATTAGGAAATCATCTCTTTCTTGGGGGTTTTTAAATTAATTTTCAGCCCATCTTGCTCAGGCTTTCCTGAGAAGCAGGGGAATGAGGATGGCTCAGGGCAGGGTTCTCTCAGGGTCCTCTGACCCCTGTGGAGATGTTCCAGTCCCAGCCTAGGAGGCAGGTGCTCACCACAGCACCCACCCATACAGGAACCCCACATGGGCAGCCTCAAGCTCCCCTTACCCTGCACTGGATCCGAGGTGGATAAAGATCCTCCTTTTTCCTGGATTTCTGCAGATGCAGCACAGTGCTGGGAATGCTGTTAGCATCAGCACCTGGCACTGGTGTGGGCTCAGGCACAGCACTGAGGGGCAGGTGACACAAACATGGCAGGATGTGACCCTAAGTTGGCCACCTACTCCTGAGCCCCCAGGAACGTGTTGGCATGTTTGAAACTGCACAACGAGCTGGTTCCTTGCCTGAAGAGCACAAACAATGCACAAAGTGCAGGTGGTATCCTTCCAAGTTTCCTTTCCTGTTTGGAATTCCTATGCAGACGATCCAGGGAGTGCCCCAGCAGCTCCATATTCCTCCCACCAGTCCTGTGGAGCCACTGCTCACAGCAGGAGGTAAAAAGATGGGAAGGATGGCTAGGAGATGGAAATCTGGGCCAGGACATGGAAATGAGGGCTACAGCCTATCTTTCATAATTTTTTAATCCAGTCAAGGGCTGGGCACTGAGCCCACTTGTCACCAGTCTGCAGCTTCCAGGTCCCCCTCCCTGGAAGTGTTCGAGGCCACTTTGGATGGGGCTTGGAGCAATCTGGTCTAGGGGAAGGAGTCCCAGCCCATGGCAGGAGGTTGGTACAATGCAAGCTTTAAGCTTCCTTCCAAACGAAACCATTCCATGATTCTACGAAGAAGCAGCCTGAAGAAGAAATTATTTCCTCCAGCTCTGCCAATCTCATAAAAAACATTACAAAATAAAACCAAAAAATAAAACCAGAAAAATAAGGACCTTCTAGAAAGCACCTCTGCTCGTGCCCTGAGACCCTGACGAGGACCAGCAGCACCCTGTCCGAGCTCCCCCCGCGCCATCGGCACCGCGCGGCACCGGCGCCGGCAGCGCCCTGGAAAGGAGCCGGCAGCCAACAGCCAGCCCTGTCCAAGCCATCAGGATGGATATGCAGATAAACCAGGTCAGAGAAGTGTTTCCATCCCAGCCAGACAGTGACTAAGAGACGGCATTAATTTGTTACTCAGCCCAAGTTTAACTTTTCAGACCAAGAAGAGCCAAACGGTTGTTCCAAGTGAAAAAATACTGCAGGATGCATTCCTTTGCCCTGTCCCAGGAATACCCAGGGATTCATGATTCCAGGATGGAGCTGACAGCTCTTTCATCTATCACTAAGAATAACAAACCAACCTTTCTGTTTTTCTTTTCATTCCCCAAATGCTGTTTACTGGTTGCAAGAAGCCACACGTCATGTTCACACACTGCTCCGGGGCGGTGGGGCTGCACGAGCTCCACATGCTCCTAGAGCAGTACATCAAACCACCACAGACAACAGAAAGTTGTTTTTTTGGCAGTCCTACTGTCAGCACAGAGAATGGAGTGTGTGTGAGGGAGCACCCACCTTCCACCCCTCTCTGGACTCAGCCTGAAGGCTCCCAGGAGCTTTACCAGGCACGTGAGACTGAGAACACAAACCACAAAGCCTTTGGAGCTTGAAAGACCTTCCAAATTTATTCAGAATTTGCTAACCTGCTCGAGCACCTGTGCCTGTTGCACTGCCTGGTTGGGACAGTCCCACAGGACAGCACCTCCATGCCAGGGTGCATGCCCAGCTGAAGGGACAGCAGCCAATGCCTCACTGCAGGGCCCAGTGACCCCTGCACCACACAGCAGGTTGGGTATCACCAGAACCTATCACACAACAGCCTTTTATTTATTTTTGCCTTCTGGGGCCTCCAGAAAATGGTGTTTTCAATGACTGGACTCAAAGACTCATCCAACATCCTGCCAAGATGGTGGCAGTTGTGCCCAAGGAGAGGTGTCCCCAGCCCCACTGGTGCCCTCCTGTCCCCAGGCTGAGGCTGCAAGGCCTGGGGCATGGCAGGGCCCTGGGGTGCCCCACACCTCTACAAAGCATTTGTTCCTGCAGGCAGAGGAGGCTTGATGCTGTCAGCCTGGCCAAATGCTGCACAGCAGAGCTCTAAGCAAACACTGCCCCAGCGCTCACATCCAACTGCATCCACAGAGGGAGCAGAAGGGATGTCCAGGGCTCAGCCTCGATAAATCCTGCCAGAGAGCTCACACCACATCACACATCTTGTTTTATAAAACCATGCATTGTCTCACAGTAGGTCAGGTCAGAGCTGTGCAGAGCTTTCAGCCCTAGCACCCCTCTCCTGAAAAGCTTCCAAACCAGCTCTGCCAGGGGGCCATGATCCAGAGCTCCAAATCAAACCCCCCTGTGGCCACCCAGCACGAGAGTTGGTGCCACACACTGCCCCTCTGGAACCCAAACCCTTCTCCTCCACCACTCAGGACCTGGGAACCAGTTTCAATCCATAACCAAACAAGCCTAAGGAATGCCTGTGGGACAGTGGCGTGATGGGAGAGCCCAGAGAGGCCCAGCCCCACGAAGGATCTCAGTGGCAGCACGCTGTCACTTGAGGGACAGCACGGTGACATTCCTCCTGGAAACCAGGGAGACAGGAGCCAGCTGGTCCCCAGTAAAATCCCAGCAAGCTCCAGCTGGGCTGGGCTTCTGTCGGAGGGCAGCCCAGCCCAGCATCCCCAGGCAAGGCAACCCGCACGGAGAGAGGCTCTTACATTGAGGCAGGGCATCCTCCCGCGGCAGCCGAGGCGACTCGGAAGGGCTGTGCCGAAATGCAGCGGCCGCTCGGGAGGCAGGTGACACATCCTGCGTGCAAAAGGCACATCTCCAACCCGCTGGGGCTTTCAGGGCTGGGCAGGGCTCCTGCCCCTCCCCGTGCCGCCCACAGCCCTTCCTTGTGGCACCCACTCCCGGTCCCACCCTGCCATGTCCTCATGCTCACCCCATCCCACCGCTCCTGCCAGCTCATGGGAGCCCTCCAAAACTGGGGGAAGGATTGGGCCAAGCCCACACCCCATTTAGCCATGGCTCGGAGCCACAGCAGCTCAGGGACGGCTGCCACAATGCCACTGGAGAGGTGACCCCTCTGGCGTGTCCCTTGTCGGGCACAGCCCCCCTCTGGCACGTTGTCCCACACACAGGGGTCTGTGCAGAGCTCACCTCTGCACTCCACAGGGCACCAGTCCCCCAGGATGCTCGCTGAGCCCATCTGGCCTTCACCACAGCCAGAGCCACAAAGTCTCCATGAACCTCGTGAAAAAAACAACTGCCTTGAATTCATTTTTGCTTTTTCCCAGCAAATCCCTTTGGGACCCCCCTGGTCTGATGTGAAATCACTCACCATCTCTGTAGTACTCAGAGCTGCACAGAGGTCCCTGCTTCTTCCTGATCTTTCTCTTCTTCTTTCTTGTCTCCTCCTTGTCCTTCTCCTCTCCCTCCTGGGTGGCCAGGCTCTCCCTGCTGGGAGGGTAGCAGCCTATTCCAAGATTCCTATCCGGCCGCCCACAGCCTCTCCCAACAATTACAGGCCTCTGTGGCTGTCCCAGGTAAGCAGCAATGACAGACCTCGAGGCAACTTCCATGGAAATGTCTGTTCAGAGGCAAGGTTACCTGTCCCTGCCAGCTCCTGCCTGAAAAGGAGCATCCTGCACGCCCCGGCAGCTTCACGATCCCAAACAACTCAACGGAGGGAAAAGAAATGACACCAACCTGTCCCTAGAAAACAAGGGTGTGAGTATTCCCTAGGGTCCCTGCATCATTCCTGTGGCCCCATCCCCAGTCCCACGGCCCCTTCCCAGCTCAGACAGGTCTGTGGGGCTGGGGTGTCTGCCCCAAAAGCTCGCATGAGCCCAGCATTTGCAAAGACAAAGTGATCCTTTAATGCCACATCTGCACCCTAAGGTTACTGGTGAAAATGGGACAATCTTTGGCAGGCACACTCAAGATGAGGGTGCTGGGGCACTGGGCAGTGCAGGGAAGGGCCCTGGACAGCAGCTGCAGGAGAAGCCTCAACCCCTGAGCTCAGGGTGCAGCCGTTCCCCAGAGAGGCCCGGGGTGGCAGTGGGGCACAGGGGTGATGGACTGTGGCTCTCACCAAACACTCACTTCCTATCTGACTTCTTGGGTGTGATCACAATGAAAGCCCAGAACCCCCATCCAAAGGGTGAAGCTGGGAATTCCCAGCTCCAGCAGACACCAAGCCCACACTGCTGGAACTGCTGCTATAAGGTACAGCAAACTTACAGCTCCTCTCCCCACAAACCCCTCCACGCCCCACGAGCAGCAAATGACATTGTTCCCATCCCACAGGAGCCAGGGAAGCCATCTCTCCCTTGCCTTATCCCAGTGTGACTGCCAGCCCTGCCCAGCAGCACTGGCCCTGCCAGATCAACGCTCAGCACAGACTCACCCCAGCTTCCCTGTGCTTTGAAAACAGCAGCCTCTGACCTCAGGAGGGGTTTGTGCCCTCATCAGGGTTCTGTGTTTCCCACCCCCACAGTCTGTCCCGTAAAAGCCCTCCCACCTCCCTGCTAAGCAGGACAAGCAGAACCCCCAGTCCTGCCCCTCCACTGCCCAGAGGCAGCAGCACTGCAAGGAGCTCCCCGGTCACTTCTCGCTGGTGTGCCTGTGTATTTGGGCACATGGGGCAGGTGGGCACACCAGGGGGGATGCAGGAGCCCCAGGTCCAGCACAAGCTTGTGGCAAGTGAACAGCACCCAAATCTCGCTGACCACAGGTGGAGAGAGTGACTTAGAAATAAACGTGAGCATAGATCTTTGGGAAGGGTGAGGAGGGAAAAGGCTGAGGAAGAACTGGTTGAACTGGGATAAAGACACTCCTGCATCCAGACCCCATTTCTCTCCAGAAAAAGCCAAAAGCTCACCAGAAGTTTGTGTTAAAACCTCTGATCTTCCCTGGGGTTTCAGCCCTGGGCACTGCATGTTCACACAACCAGGGACAGCTACTGCCTAAATTCAACTTTAATCCTAATAACATTAAAAAGATACTCTAGGGATTAAGTGACCTGACAGGTGCCACAGGCACACCCAGGGACAGAAGACTAATGGTGTGTGTCACAACAGGGTTGTGATCACATGGCACTCCTGGCACTCACCCCGTGTGCCTCAGTTTGCCCAGTCATTATGGGCAGGTGTGGCATTGCCCAGCTCCTGCAGGGCAGGGGGAGGTCAGGTGTATATCATGGAATCATGGAATGGTTTGGGTTGGAAGGAACCTTAAAGCCCATCTCATCCCATCCCTGCCATGGGCAGGGACACTTCCCACTGTCCCAGGCTGCTCCCAGCCCCATTGTCCAACCTGGCCTTGGGCACTGCCAGGGATCCAGGGGCAGCCACAGCTGCTCTGGGCACCCTGTGCCAGGGCCTGCCCACCCTCCCAGGGAACAATTCCTTCCCAATATCCCATCTATCCCAACTCTCTCTCAGTTCAAAGCCATTCCCATGTCCCATCACTACATGCCCTTGCAAATATATACATATATATACACCCACAGAGAGACTCCCACCCACACGTATTATACATGTATTTGTCATTTGTGTTTAATAGTGCTGTTCCCAGGACTGCTCCCAAGGGAAGCACAGCCCTGTGCTGCTTTGGCTGGGGGTCGGGATGAACAAGCAGGAGGAGGGAGGAAAGCCATGGCCCTGGGGGGTCTGCCTGCAATCAGGCAGCATTTCAGCAGTGGTGAGGGAAGAAATTAAAGAAATAAATCGTATTTTGTTCGTGCTTTGTGAACACTCACTAGAGAGTCATGATGAAACCACGCATATGCTTTTCCAGGCAGGAGCCAGCGGTGCTGGGAATCACGGGCTGGTGCCGGGGTGGCACAGGGATGTGGGTACTCACAGCAGGAACAGGATGGATGCTGATGGGGAACGAGGTGTCAGAGCACAAGGAGCTCTGGCTGGGGATGGGGGGTAAAGCAATGGATTTGCTGTGCCTGAAAAGCTGGGCTGAGATGGGACGGTGGGAGAGGAGCTGAGGGAGGAGAGGGGACGTCCAGCCCTGCAGCTGGCACAAGAGGGGCAGCAGAAACCCCCCTTCACAGGACAAACCCTGCCCGATGCCACCACGGCATTGCTGGGGCTGGGGACCACCTGCTCCCCTGCCTGTCCCCTGCCCTTGGGAATGAGCTGGCCAGGAGCATTCCAAAACCTCGGGATTCCCAGCAGCAGCAGAGTGGGCATGGCCGCCTGCTACAAAAAAAATGAATTGAGAAAGCCAGTTTTGGGGCAAAAGGGCCCTTTTTGGAGAGGAGGGGGGAAAAAAATTGGAAAAAAAAAAAAAAGAAAAAAAAAGGAGAGACAAAACCGCTGTGTAAGAGATGAAGGAAAGGGAGGGGGAGGGGGGAAGCTGAAAACAAAATCCCTGGGGAATTGTGGAGAAGAAGAAAGAGCATAGACACGCCAGGCGAGCTGGAGCGAGAGCCAGGGAGCAGGAAGCGCCTAACTAGGATGGAGACAGAGATACTACAGAGCCCTGGTGACGTCATGCCGGAGTCGCAGCGGTTTCCAAAACAACTCCAAACTCCAGCGCCCAGAGAGGGAGTGAGGAGTGCAGGAGAAGTGGAAACGAGATGGGGCTCGGCGCTCAGAGGGAGCTGGAACAGGAGCTGGAGGCGTCTGCGGAGCCGAGCCTGCTCCCAGCTCCCCGTCGGTTTGCTCTGGCGGGACGGGCTCTGGGGAGCCGGCAGCCACGGAGACAGAGGTTATTGTAGAGCCAGGCAACATCAGAAAGGAAATTCCTGAGGGTGTTTTCCTAATTGACACGTACAATGAAGTTACAGTCCCCCAAAGCCCTTGCTGCAAGAAGGTAAATGCTGGATGCTCCCAGCAGCAGAGCCAAGGAGTGAGCAACAGCAGAGCCGGCGACCCAGAGGAAATAAATCTGCACTAAATGGGAACCACACACAGAGAGCTGTCCCGATGGCAGCGGGCGGCTCTGCCCCAGCCTGTTCGGATTAGAGGGTTTTATGGCTGTGCTGGCCCTGGGGAGCCCGGCCAAGGCGGCTGGGTCGGCTCAGGGCTGTGTGAGGAGGGTGGAGAACAAAGTGACAGGCAGAGTGAACCCCCAGGGGCAGGCTGTGGTGCCCCTCGTCCGGGGCTTGCAATGTGGGGCTGCCCCCTGTGCCCCCAGCCCACCCCACAGCTGCTGGGTGGGTATGGCAGCCCCGGCACCCACCCTATGGATGGAGAGGCACAACAGCCGTGGTGGCTTTTCCTGTCTCCCAACCCCAGGTGTGTTTCTGCCAGAGGCTGCAGCAATTCCTGAAGGTTCTCCACTGCCTGCCTGGCCAGGGCCCAGCCCAAGGCAGCACCTGGGTGCTCCCACAGCTTTGCTCTCACAGCTTCACCTCCTGCCAGGCTGGAACCTGCCTGATCTCACAGGCCTGTGCTGCTGCTAATTGTCACAGCCGTGACTGGGCTGTCCTGGGGCCTGGGCTGCTCCTGGAGGTCTGGTATTCCGCAGCAATCCAGGCCTGGGTCCTGCTGGGACGCAGGGATCCCCTCTCTGTAACACTGCTGCACATGGGATGAACCTGCTTGGGCTCAGGGCTGTCCTACAGCTCCCACGGCTGCTGCCAAGGGGTGCAGCGTGCAGGGAACACTGCCCAACACACTGGCCAAGGAGGATGGGGGTCAGGGCAACCCTGCAGGCTGCTGGAAGGGTCCGGGCTGGGAACAGGACCCAAGAGGGGTGAGCAGGACACAATCACCTCTCTGCCTCCAAACCCGTGACAAGCAGCAGGAGGGCACAGGCTTGGCCATGAGCCCGCCTTGCAAACCACCCAGAGAAATCCTTGGGAAGGCAGCAAGACCTCTGAGCTGGCGAGACAGGCGATTGCTACGATGGAACTGTCAAGAGATGCCCTCGGAGCCGGCACAGTCACGTCCCCTCTGCACACGCTGGACGGCTCAGAGCCGGCAGCACCAGGAGCAGGCTGGCCACGGCAGCAGCCCCTGCCTGTCACCCTCCCCTGGGCCCCTTCCCGGCTCCCTGGTTAAATCCCACCACGGCTGCTTTCCTGCCCGGGGGCGAGGAGAGCCTGACTCACGCACCAGCAGAGATTAATAAGCGAGCAGAGGAGCCGGGCTCATCCTCTGAGCCGGCAGCTGAATCACCGGGCTCCGGCTGCCTCGCGTTGTTCCAGCGCTGAGTCAGTGCTGCTGCGCAGGGGAACAACGGCAGCGAGCAAAACTTGTGGCCTGTGAAATGCAGCAGCACGGAGAAATCAAAAAAGAAGTGTTGCTGTAAGCAAGCTAATAGGGCTACCCATGGAGTCCCAGAAAAGCAGTGCTCTGGGCTCCAGCTTCCCCCCAGCAGAAATCCAAACCCCAGCCTCTCGCAGGGGCGCTGTGCTTGGCAGCAGCAGTTTTCTTCCTGCTTAAAAGCTGCCACCTCTGTATTTATCATTTTTTATGCTCAACCTTAATCAGATGATGTGGTCTGGTTGTTCCTCCTGCCCTGGCTGGGCTGCACGTGTGCTGCACACAGATATTCCAAGCCTTCCCCATCCCTGGCAGTGTCCAAGGCCAGGTTGGATGGGGCTTGGATCAACCTGGGATAGTGGAAGGCGTCCCTGCCCATGGCAGAGAGGCTGAACGAGATAAGGTATAAGGTCTCTCCAACCCTAACCTATGCTACTCCCACAGCTCCCAAACTCACAGTCCGGGTCTACTACTTCCTTCAAAAGTACAAACTGGGATTTTGAAGGATGAGTGGAACAGTAATTCCTGGAGAAAGTTCTGTCTTAGGGCAAGAGACACCCACCCTTCTCAAACCCTCCAGATCACCTCTAGCTGCCAGGCTGCCAGCGTTCTCCATCTCTCCCAGGTAAGGAGAAAGTCCCACTCTAGCCAGGTGTGCCAGCCCCCTTTTGCCACCCCAGAACAGCTCCTGCCATATAGCAGTGTGCTGGGCCTTGCAAAATAAATCATATTTCACCTCAAAATGAAGCAAAAGCCTACACTCAACATCCTGAGTCCTGAGGCTGGGAGGGAGTGTCTCAAGTCCTCTTAGGGTCCTTGTCCACCCACAAGCCACACACTTGGCAACCTGGAAAGTACTTTGCTGATACACAAGACACAAAAACTTGGAGAAATAAGGGCCTGGAACCTGGATTCATGAAGCAGAGAGATGGGAATCACCTTGAGAAACAGGGCAGCTGCTGCTCTGTCCTTAAGCACAGCCCTGAATTACAAACATCGCTGTGCCCTAAGTGCCTCTTTCTGATCATATCACCCCCAGACGAGTCTCAACCTCCCCTGACACCAGCTAATGACTGGGCTTGGAAGGTGCTGCATGCCAGTGAGTTCTGCAGCTTGATGGGAACACGTGGCAGTGCTGGTCTCCTCCCTTCCAGCCTGCTGTAACATCCTTCTGTCCCAGAGAAGGGCCCAGTGCCCGGAGGACACACCAGGAGTCATGGCATCACCCCACAGCCCCCAAGCCCCCAGTGCAGCTCTGGGACCTTCTGCACCCCAGATGGGTGGTGCCAGCCCTGAGTGCTGCCAGCAGCCCCTCCACCCACTGTGCCCCACTCCGGGCTGACCGCAGTGGGAGGGTCCTGGGCAGGTCCCACATGAACACAACAGGAAATCTCCTTGTCCATCATCCAGCCCAGAGTCATCGAATCTCCAGCCACCCCAATCTCAATGAACCATCAACCTTAAATAAAACAAAATCCGCTCAAAATCCCAGCAAGCACCAGGTTGCCTCTGTTTGCTCTTACAAGGATCTAATTCAGGTCTAATAGGACAGTTATTATGATATATTAAATGAGTGGCAATTGATTATTAAGAGCTTATTCATTGGACCTGGGCAGATGGGTAATCAGATACCTGCCTATTACATAGCTGTGAAACCGCTCTGAATATGCTTCTAATGACCAAGTGATATTTACTTAACATTCAATATCCATCACTAGGAAAGGTCTCTCTAGATTTAATAAGCCTCTGTTATTTTATGTTTAATTAAATACCATCCACTATTAAAAACATATTTAACTGAGGTCGAAACCAGTAAAAACTGTATCTTATAACATAGCTGTTAAACCTCAAATATCTTCTTAATGATTAATTGGGATTTAGCACATGATCGCTGTCCTACCGAGAGCGGATGGAAAGCGGAAGCTCAACGATTCAGGGACCAAAGTGCTTTGCTTCTGCAAACAATTCTGCTGGTTAAATGGTTTGGCTAATAAAAATAAAACAGAGCAGTGGGAGCCTCGGTTCCTACGTCACCCAACTTTGGAAAATTCAGAATACAGCACAGTCACTTGCACGGTGCTCAGCAACTCGCACGGCCACACGGGGAGCTGAGACCACCGACCGTCCTTCCCCCAGAGATCTGGGTACCACAGGTGCATTCCTGCAGGCCAGGAACTCAGTGGCACCTTTCCAGAGCTGCTGTGCCCCAGCTTCGAGGCAGAAGTTGTGGAGCAGTGGGCCTGAGGACTCCTGATGGGACAGTTCCAGTTGGGACTGTGAATGGCATCCTTTCTGCTTGGGCTGGCCAGCTGGGGCAGTTCAGTGGTTGATTGCACCCACCAGTTCCCCCAGCAGAAACAACAGTGCCTGGAAGAAGCTGGAGAGAACTTTCCTAGAACCATGTAAGGATTTGGGTTGGAAGGATCTTAAAACTCATCCCATTCCAACCCCTCCATAGACCAGGTTGCTCCAAGCCCCATCCAACTTGACCTAGGCCATTTCCAGGGATGGGGCAGCCAGAGCTTCTCTCGGCACCGTTTGCCACAGTGGTCCAAAACTTTGATGTTAAAAACAAGGAGATGCTGTCAGGCCAAGGGAGCAGTGAGCACCCAAACCAAGGGCCCTGGGAGTACCAGCCCTGCAGGAGCAGCAGACTGAGGACAGATGTTTCTGTCACTGCCCTGCACAAGTGTCCTCCACACCCTCCAGGCAGCCCTGGACACACACAGCACACACAGCATGTGCTTCCTTCGCCTCTGGGCACGGGGACAGCTGATGGGGGAAAAGAGCCTCTAGGCAAGGGGGAATAAGCTTGGACAGGGAGCAGGGAAAAGTCCAAAGCATGTCAGTGCTTGGGAAAAAGCCATTCCACCTCAGTGACCTCCTGAAAAAGGATTTATTTTTATTGGTTTTGTTTTGAAAGACCTTGAAAGCAAAATCTGATACTAGCAAAGTATTAAATATAGCAGTATAGACCCACATGGATTGCACAAGAAAACAATTTCAGAATAGAAACAGCAAGAATGTCTACAAACACTGAGAAAAATACCAAGAGAGGGAAGCCAAGAGGGTCCTTTCCTTCTGTTGTTCCCCTCGCAGCCTCAGGCACACTGGGGGAGTCGGGGTTAGACCGTGGGCTGCGTGCTTCAACCCTGGGAAATGAGTCAAGAGCCTGGAACGTGTGCTCAGCCCTGGGCTATGAGCCCACGGGCTTCCTTGGGGGGACCTGGTGGGTCAGACCTGGGCTTGCGGTGCTCCAGAGAGAGGCACAGAGGGAGCATCCCAAGGGAACTGCTGGATGGGCTTGGAGAGCACCAAAGCTCTTGCCCAAAGTCATGTCCCAAGAGTGAATCATCATCCTGCCATGAATGACATACCAAAGGGATAAGAAAACATTCCCCGTGTCTGACAAGACACTGTGTTATGCGTGAGGGGGGCTCTAAATATCCACATGGAAAAGATGGTTTGGGAGGAAAACCTCAATGCTATTCAGTGTTTCTAAAAATAGGAGTCTCTGGGAGTCACAGAATCCCAGGATGATTTGGGTTGGAAGGGACCTTTAGGATGATCCCATCCCACCCCCTGCCATGGGCAGGGACACCTCCCACTGTCCCAGGCTGCTCCAAGCCCCATCCAACCCGGCCTTGGACACTTCCAGGGATCCAGGGGCAGCCACAGCTTCTCTGGAGAAGAAAAACAAGTCTTTGTTTCCTTTTTCTTCACCAGAGAAGTCCAAAAGAGTCCAAGCAGCAGAGATGCAAGAACCAGAGCAAAGCAGTTCAGAGCAGTTCAGAGCCAGCCAGGTAGAGGCTGCCTCCACAGAGGCTCCATGGAGAGGACATGAACCTCTTGGGAAGACACTCTTGGAGTAACCTTGTCATCAAAAATACTCTATCACCTCCCGAATTTGAGGACCAGGAGGAAAGTCCAGCTGGATTTCATTTCCTTCCCCAAGCACTGCCGTGTCTGTATTTGTATATGTACAAATACACCAACCACCTCCCCACCCTCCCCACCCTCCCATGCAGGAGCCCCAGCAGCAGGGCAGGCAGGCCCAGGAGATACCATCTGGGCTGCTTCAAAGCCATGCAGCTGATTAAGGAAACAGCAGAGGTGCCTGTCTGGGGGATATGGTGATTAAGGATGTCTCCATCTCCAATCAGCCTTGGAGAGCTGGCTGCAATATTGGCTGGTGCCCCACAGTGCTGCGGGAGGAGCTCCACAGCTCGTGTGTCCTTCTCATTCTGGAGAACTCAGAGGACATGAAGAGTGAGGAGGAAGCCTTTGGACATGGCTCCCTCGTCCAGTGGAGGAGAGCAGCACATCTGCTCCCAACACATCCATCTCCACTGGTCAGGGCTGGACTTTTCCCTTTCCCCTCATTCAGACAGAAACCACTGCTCATTTAGAGTGAGTTAATCTCACTTTTGATCAACTCTTCACAAGGGCCTCACAACCTACAACTGCATTTTGGGATCTACAAATGACTCCCACGGGGTATGGGAGGCCTCAGGAGCTGCTCCAGCACAAACACAAGGGTTTGCCTGCTTCAAATGTTCTCTTTGTATCCTCGCAACCCCAAGGCTCCCAAGAAGGAAAGGAGCACCTTTTCCACCAATCCAGTCCTCCAGCCAAGGCTCCAGGCCACATCCTGTCAAGTTTGAATGTTTCCAGGAAAAACTTGAGAGCTGAACAGAGAAGGGCCCAGGTGGGCATCATGGATGTGTGGGATAAGGAGACAGATGGGCTGCAAGAGCCTCCACAGAGGCCCCGTTGCAAGTTTCCTTCCACAACAAGCAGGACACCCCTCGCTCAAAGCTGGTGTGGGGCCAGCCAAGCCCTCCATGGAGTCAGAACACACACAGGGCTCATGACAGAGCCAAATCCCACTTCTGCTTCTGCTGGACGTTTGTCACATCACTTGGGAAACATCACCAGGCCAACCTTCCTTTCCATGCCTGCAGAAGAGGCATCTTCTCCAGCCCATGACAACTCAGGGGTACCCAAACGTGCTCCTCTCCTGCTTCCACCCCCACCCACACCAGCCAACAGCCCTCTGGTGATGCCCATTTCCTTCCACCACCTCGATGGCACTCCAGACACCCAGCCCAGACACCACCACGTCTCTGTTTGGACGGGCAAATCCCATCCCTCCTCCTGCCATGCCTCAATTTCCTCTGTGGCAGAAGCAAACCAGCCTGTGGGTGCCAGCCCAGCCCCAGCAACACAGCCGGGCTTAATTCAACCCAGCCTGAAAACTGCCCCAGACCCCCCTCCCCTGCTGCCCAAATCCTGAGCTGCTGTTTGTTTAACCCCGGAGCGCAGATGGAGGCAAGCACCCAAACCCACAGCCCCACTGCCATCCCACAGCCCCACAGCCTTCCCACACAGCCCCACTGCCATCCCACAGCCATCCCACAGCCATCCCACAGCCATCCCACAGCCCCACTGCCATCCCACACAGCCCCACAGCCATCCCACACAGCCCCACAGCCATCCCACACAGCCCCACTGCCATCCCACACAGCCCCACAGCCTTCCCACAGCCCCACTGCCATCCCACACAGCTCCACAGCCATCCCACAGCCCCACAGCCATCCCACACAGCCCCACAGCCATCCCACACAGCCCCACAGCCATCCCACAGCCCCACAGCCAACCCACAGCCCCACTGCCATCCCACACAGCCCCACAGCCATCCCACAGCCCCACTGCCATCCCACACAGCCCCACTGC
>JACBWW010000024.1:1509715-1691813 GCA_020086605.1 Lanius collurio | reverse complement strand
GCAGCACTGCCATCCTGCCACACCTCACCTCGATGGCAGCACTGCCACCCTGCACCTCGATGGCAGCACTGCCATCCTGCCATGCCACACCTCGATGGCAGCGCTGCCATCCTGCCACACCTCACCTCGCTGGCCAAAGGGCCCTTTCATCCAGCCTGGACACTGCGAATGTCACCCCTATCCTCCCCATCAGGACACTTGCATGCTGTCCAGATCCCCCCTCTCCCCACAAGGCACATCCCAGAGCACATCCCAAGCCCCAAGCCCATCCAAGGGTCCCTGCACTGAGTCCTGTTGGTCACTGGCTCCCACCCCGTGTCTGGTGCTGACAGGTCAGCACTGCGGATGGCCGTGTCCCCTGTCCCACACAGGGACATGCTCACACACAGCACCTAAGGAGCCAAGAGAGCCTGCAGCACTCAGCCCCCAAGTGCTCTGCTCCCCCCTGGAGCTCACAGCTTCTGTGCCCTCACCCTGCTCTGCACCCTCAGCCTCCCCTGCAGGGGCATCACCAGCAGATCCGTGGGCACCACGAGGTGGTGAAGTGTCGGGACAGACCCACAAAAACAAAGGTCAGAGGATATGGTGAACTCAGAAGAGCCACATAAGGAACCCAGCAATTGCCACGGCTGGATTTATTACTGGGAGGGAGGATGTGAACTGCAGGAGAGTTTGCAGTTCAGATTTAGCACCTCTCAGTGCTCAGCTGATGACGCTGGAGAGGAGAGCTCAGCACATCGGGATGAAGGCTGGTCTCACCTTTCAGGAACTTCCTGCTCTGGTTTCAGCTCTTTCTCCCTTCCTTCCTTCCTCTCAAGCTGTCCCCTCCGAAGTAGATGGTTTTGGAGACCAAAGGATAAAACAATTTGCTTCTCTGTTCCTGAAAAGACTCTTTCAGGTCCCTGCTGTCATGCTCCAAAAGCTTTCCGTGGCACAAGGGGCATTCCCAGGGCAGGTGCCACATCCCACAGCTCAGGAGACTTTCCTGGGCCCCTGCCTGTGCTTCCACCTTCCCTTGCCTGCTCACCCACCATGGGCAGCAGCAGATGGGGTCCTGTTCCTGTCTGCAAACTCCCACTGCCCTCCAGCAACGCCCTGCACAGTGAGAGCTGTCCCACAGCATGTCCCTGCTGCCACCTGCCATGTCACACCATGTCCTGTGCATGACACAGCCCAGACCTGCAACATGAGGTCCCTCTCCACATCACAGCCTACCTGGATGGAGACACACTGTGCCTGCACATCAGCACAAGAATTCAGTGCTTCTCCTGCCCTGGGTCACACAGCTACTGTAACCTTAAACCTCACCAGCCCCAGAGATGTGCCATAAGCGACCTGGATTAAGGTTATCCTGAGGGAAAAATCCTACAGTATTTAGGTAAAACCCTCCTCTAACCTCTGGCACTGAACCAGCCTCTCAATTCAAGGCTCTGCATTGTGAACACACAGGGCTCTGGACCAGGGACAACTACTGCTCCCCCTGCCCTGCTCTCCTGTGCTCAGACACACTCCAGAAAAACAGGTTTTTGTCCTGAGTCAAATACTGGCTCTTCAACAGAAAAGACTCAGTGGGATATCTGAGGCTCTGCATGAGCTCTCATTGATGCTGCATGTAGCTGGTCTCTGAGCATTCCATAACATCATAGAATCACTGAATCAGAAGGGACCCACAGGGATGATGGATCCAGCTCTTGGCCCTGCACAGACCCCCCAACAACCCCACCCTGGGCATCCCTGGCAGGGCTGTCCTGGAGCTCTGGCAGCCTCGGGGCTGTGCCCATTCCCTGGGGAGCCTGGGCAGTGCCAGCACCCTCTGGGGGAAGAACCTTTATCTGATATCCAACCTGACCCTGCCCTGGCACAGCTCCAGCCGTTCCCTGGGTGCTGTCCCTGTCACAGGGAGCAGGGATTGGAGCTGCCCCTTGGGATGAAGCTGCAGCCACTAATGAGGTCCGACCTCAGTCTCCTCCAGCTGAACAGACTAAGTGCCCTCAGCCCTTCATTTGGTCAGGCGAGGTCCCTGCACCACATGGGACAACACCCAAAGCTGAAGGTTCCCATGTCCTGTGGTCCCAGTGTCCACCTGTACTGTCCACCCTCCAAGGGTCCTGATTTGTGTAAGCTCTGGCTCCAATCAGGGGGCCTGGTGCAGGGTGTCCAGAAGCACAGCCATCATTGCAGGAAGCACTGACTCCAGGGTGGTTCTTTGGGAGGCTCAGATCACCTACACATCCACTGGTGAACATCTCCTGCCTGAGTGCTCCTCCACATAGCTCTGGTTTCCTTGGGAGGCTTAACTCATGGTCAAATCCCTCAAAGCCATGAGCCAGAAGAGAGCCTTGGCTATTTTAGGGTGTGTGGACATCAGACAGTGGGGCAAGCTCTGCTCTCCCAGTGCCACCTGCACAGGTTTCTTCTCCCAGAGAGCCCTGTTCACCACCTGGAGCGAGCAGCCCCACCTTGCCTGTCCACTGCCACTTCCCCGCAGTGACCCCTCTTCCCAAGAGCTCCTGCAGGCCAGGACTGGGCTTTATGCTCGGTCTCAGGCAGGCAGGGAAGGAGAAGCCCCTTGTGCCTCCTCTCCAGAGCACCATGCCGTGCGCTGGAACGGGGTAACCCGAGCTGTGGCTTCCCAACATTCCTTGTGGCTCCAGCTCCCCAGCCAAAACAAAACCAACATTTTCCTTTTTTTTTTTTATTCTCCCTTCTCCTTGAGGCCAAGCAGGAGGAGGGGGTGTCCCACAACACGTAGCCAAAGTTGCATTGGCTGGAAAGCCGTTATTGCCAGCTGGTTCCCTGCTTCCAGCAGCGCGACCCCAAACCCTCCCCCACAGCAGCTCTTGGGCGAGCAGGGCATGTGCGGTGACACTGTGGGGTGACACTGTGTGGTGACATCATGGGGTGACAGAGTGGGGTGACACCATGGGGTGACACTGTGGGGTGACACCATGGGGTGACACTGTGGGGTGACACCGTGGGGTGACACCATGGGGTGACACCGTGGGGTGACACTGTGGGGTGACACTATGGGGTGACACTGTGGGGTGACACTGTGTGGTGATACTATGGGGTGACACCATGGGGTGACACTGTGTGGTGACACTGTGGGGTGACACTGTGCGGTGACATCACAGGGTGACACTGTGGGGTGACATCATGGGGTGACACCGTGGGGTGACACCGTGGGGTGACACCGTGGGGTGACACCATGGGGTGACACTATGGGGTGACATCATGGGGTGACTCCGTGGGGTGACACTGTGGGGTGACACCGTGGGGGGACACCGTGGGGTGACACTGTGGGGTGACACTGTGCGGTGACATCACAGGGTGACACTGTTTGGTGACACTGTGGGGTGACACCGTGTGCTGACACCGTGGGGTGACACTGTGCGGTGACATCACAGGGTGACACTGTGGGGTGACATCATGGGGTGACACCGTGGGGTGACACTGTGCGGTGACATCACAGGGTGACACTGTGCGGTGACATCACAGGGTGACACTGTGGGGTGACACTGTGCGGTGACACCGTGTGCTGACACTGTGGGGTGACACCGTGTGCTGACACTGTGCGGTGACACCGCAGAGCGGTGCGGTGGCACTGGGGCACGCAGCGATGACACAGGAGCACTGCCTGCCCTGGCAGCAATCCCTGCTGCTGCTGCCGGAGCTGGGGCAGCACCGCTGGGCTCCATCATGGGGAGCCGGGGTGTCCCCCTTGAGAAACGTCCCTGAGAACAGCAAGCGAGAGCAAGGACAGCGCAGCTCCAGGATAACACCAGTCATGTCTGTGTGACCCCACCGCCACATCAGGAGCTGTGGGGCTTTCCAAGGAATGTGACAAATGATCTGGAGGCTGTCCCCGACGTGGTGTGAGCACAGCAAGCGTGGCCCGGGTAGAAAGGAGGGAATCACACCTCGAGGCTGCAGAGTAGACACAGATTCACCCAACATTCTGAGCTGGAAGGGCCCCGCAGGGATTACTGAGTCCATCTCTTAAGTAAATGACTACATGGGGATTGAAGTGAGCCCTGTTTGTGCCACCCCAATGAGCCAGTGGCACCCCCATCTGTCCCCTTCACAGAAGCTCCTGCTATCCACGCCACCCCACAGCAGGGCTGGTACCCATGGGATGGTGTCAGGAGGGGGGCACAGCTCCTCTGCTGTCAGCAAGTGTCCAAATCCACCATCCCATGCCGTCCCACTCTGCTACAGGGCACAGTGAAATGCAACTGGAAGGCAGGCTCACTCTCCAAAGCACTAGGACATGGGGACGTGCTGAGCCCTGTCCCCAAGCACGAAAAGTGGCAGGAAGCAGTGAGGAGCCCCAGCTACCAGGGGTGGCTGGGGTTTACCTTGGCTGGCTGCCCAAAACCCCCCAAACTGGTCTCTCACTCCTCCTCCTCAACAGCAGCCCCAGAGCTGCAAATCCCAAAGAGCTCCGAGCTGGCTCAGGAAGCGAAGGTTTGCAAAAGCAAAGCTCAGAGCCCACAAGCCCAAGCAAAGCTGAGAGCCCACAAGCCCATGGTGTTAGGGCACCCTGCAAAGCACCAGCCTGGACAGGGCCAAGGGGACAGTGCTGGGCAGACTCATGTGGAGCAAAGTGGGCACATCAATCCATTGTGCCAAGGGACTCTGGGGCTGGCAGGAGAGGAGTGTGAGCACAGTGCCCTCACCACAACAGGTCTTTTTCAGACCCACCTGCAGTGAGCAGAGCTGTGAAACTCAACTTTAATCACCCCAGGGCAAGCCCTGGCACTGCTGCTCTGCAGCTGAGTGTGAGCTGAGTGAGCATGGGGTGAGAGTGGGGTGAGCAGGGGAAGGGCTGCCAGCCTGGGTATCCTCCTGCCTGGGAGGCTGCTGCATTGCAGGAGCACAGATTCAGCAATTACAACAGTTGGACCACTGGGTCAAGCCCCATTGTAAGAGGTTCAACAAGGCACAGTGCGAGGTCCTGCACTTGGGTCACCACAACCCCCTGCAGCTCTGGGCTTGGGGCAGGGTGGCAGGAATATGCCTGGCAGGAAAGTCCCCAGGGGTGCTGGTGACAGCTGAACCTGAGCCAGGTGTGCCCAGGTGGGCAAGAAGGTCAATGACACCTGGCTTTGATCAGCCATAGTGTGGCCACAGAGCTAGGGCAGTGACCATCCCCTGTACTGGGCACTGCTGAGGTACCTCTGTCCTGGGGTCAGTTCTGCCTCCTCATGACAGAAAAGACACTGAGAGGATGGAGAAGGTCCAGGGAAGGGAACGGAGCTGGGAAGGGTCTGGAGCACCAGGAGTGCCTGAGGGAGCTGGGAAAGTGGCTCAGCTGGAGTCCCCATCCCTTGGATTTAAAGGCTCAGGGGATGTGGCACTTGGGACCTGGCAGTGCTGCATTAATGGTTGGACTTGATTATCTTCAAGGTCTTTCCCAAACTTAGTGATTCTGTGACTCTGATTCTGTGCTTAATGGCTTCCACAGCAACTGCTGCCTGCTGGCCATAGCAGGGGAGTCTCCATGATGGGAAAAAAATGACATTCACCAAGGAATGGGAAAAAAGAGATGCTGTCCTGGTGAGCAGGAAATGTCACCAAGGACAGGGCAGGAGTATGTACCAGTCTGAGGTGGGAAGTGGTCCCAGCTGGGTTGGCACAGCTGAGAGGCAGAGGAACTTCCCATGTGGGGAACATCCACTCTAGAAATGCTAAAAGTGACTCCTCAGCCACCAGGACAGGGAAAAAAATCAGAGATGTGCCAAATTTAACAGCAAGCAATGCCTTGTCAGTTAACGTCACTTAATTGATAAATTCCTAACTAATTCAAAAGTTCTGTGGTAAAATGTGCCACGCTCTGCACCCCTCAGCCAGGCTATCATCAGGTGGGGAGGGAGAAGGTTCCCATCGTTCTTGTCCCTGTGCCTGGGGCAGAGGGAACAATTTTGGGATGAGAGATCCCCTGGGCTGGGTGTGAACACCCCCAGCCCTGCCCATGGGACCGCAGCTCTTCTACAGAGGCTCCCACAGCAAGCTGCAGCGTAGGGAAAGAGTTAATGCTTCCCCGTTTCTGACAGTGTTATTCAATACATTATTGACGTTGAAAAGTCGTCACATTACAAGCCAGCAGTCCACGAGTATTAGGGGGAAAACAGAGGCACGCAGAGACACACAGAGCGTGGAGCCGTGGGCCCCTCCGAGCTACGGTTACGTTACCGCACACAAACTCCTTTCCCAGACTCGTTTTCCTCCCCCATTTGGGGCGAAACCAACTCGTCTGTTATTTGCATTTAATGCCACAGTGAATCCCTAAATCCAGCTCAGGGAATGGATTACTGAGGGGGGAGGGATGGCTGCACTGGGTTTTTTTTCTCAGGCTTCAGCAGCTCTGATGCTCTATGACTGAAATGAGGAGGAGACCGTGGTGCTGGGGACTGGAGCCTCTTCCTGGCTGCTTGGCCAGCCCTGTGTCCCCAGACTGGCTGGACCTCCCCAGCTGTGCTGGCTGCAGAGCCTCCCCCAGCAGAGCCCACTGCTCTGCCCAGCACATCCCAGCCCTGCTGCCCAGCACCTCCCTGCCGGCTCCGAGGGCTGAGGTTCCCACGGAGCCGGGGCTGGCAGCTGTCTGTGCCAATTTCACAGGATTGGTTTGGGTTGGAAAGGACCTTAAACTCATCCTGTTCCACCCCTGCCATGGCAGGGACACCTTCCACTGTCCCAGGGGGCTCCAAGCCCCATCCAACCTGGCCTTGGGCACTGCCAGGGATCCAGGGGCAGCCACAGCTGCTCTGGGCACCCTGTGCCAGGGCCTGCCCACCCTCCCAGGGAACAATTCCTTCCCAATATCCCATCCAGCCCTGCCCTCTGGCACTGGGAAGACATTCCCTGTGTCCTGTCCCTCCATCCCTTGTCCCCAGTCCCTCTGCAGCTCTCCTGGAGCCCCTTTAGGCCCTGCCAGGGGCTCTGAGCTCTCCCTGGAGCCTTCTCCTCTCTGGGTGAGCACCCCCAGCTCTCCCAGCCTGGCTCCAGAGCAGAGGGGCTCCTGTCCTCAGAACATCTTTGCGGCTCTTGGAACCATTAATTGCAAAGCATTAGCATCACAGTTCACAGGAACAGCTCTATTTTATTCCCTGTCTCTTCCTCCAGCCCACACCTCATCCTCCACTCCAGACCCCACAGTGGTGATGGTGCTTCTCTGGGGAGGTCAAGTCCAGCAGCAGGAAAAGAAAATTTTAAAATAAATTAAGGAATGTCCTCCCTACAGCCAGCACTGGTGAGAGGAATCCCACCATAGTGCAGACCTCGGTCTGCCACAAGGCTGGAGCACCCTGAGGGCTTCAGGTCCCACCAGCTGCTCCAGCCATGGGCATCTCCACCCTGCCAAGCCTATGGGAGCCCCAAATTGCACCTTGTCCCCCTGCCCACCCCAGGTGAGCTGGGATGGTCACAAGGCCCCTCGTGTTGGCAGGCAGGGGCCAGCAGACACTGCTGCCAGGGCAGGCAGGGCCCGGCAGCACCTGCACCCCACGGGGCCAGCCCCACGCGGGGCAGAGGAGGCTGACGGGCACAGGGAGCTCGCCAGGCACGCTCCCTCCCTGCTCGTATTTTATTTCATCTCCTGATGGGTGAAATGTGTCCTTAATTTGTTCAGAAAGAAAAAGCGAGTGAGCTGCATTCTCACACCCCTAACGAAGACAACACGCAAAGCCCTTTCAAAGCCGGCGCCACACATACGACGCGCTGCCTTGTTCTAATTAACGATGTCTTTTCTCATTAGCCACGGCCGCACGTGCTCCGGGCCACGCTGCTTCTTGGGTGAGGGCCCCGCAGTGCCCACTCCTGCCTGGCAGCACTGGCTGGGCACTCCCTGACCTGGGCACTCCTCTGGGCTCCAGGGCCGAGCAGGGGCGGAGCAGCACATCCCAGCCCTTCCCAGACTATCCGTCCCCAGAGGGCTGTTTCTGGCTTCGCTGGCGTTTGAGAGAGAGGGGTGCATCTGGTTTTAATCTCACCCCTCGCGGTAGCTGTCACCATGGGTTTGCTGTCAGGGTAAAAGATGCCTTCACACAGCCCCGTGCCAAAAGCAGCAGACATGGAAACCCCAGGCCACAGCAAAGCCCCGATGTCCTGGGTACCCTGGGCTCTTCCCCTGGCCCCGCGGGCGAGGCAAGGGCTATCACCTCATGCCATTGCTCACAGGGTGGGCACAGTGAGCACAGAAGCCCAGGGCTGTGGCACTGGGCAGCACACAGCTCCCCTCCTGCCGGCAGCACTGGGGACCCAGTGCCGTCCCTGGGGTCCCAGAGCAGCACCCTGGGCTGCGGGCACCGTGCCAGGCACTGCAGACCCCCAGGGCCGCCCGCCTGACCCGGAGCGCGCTCAGGCCGACAGTCTGTGCTCCAGTCGCCTCCTCCCTTCTCCCCAAAAACACAGGGAACCACAAGAACCACAAAAATGCCTCTTGTCCGCAGCACAGAGCCTGTCTTTCTGAAGGGCAGGGCGCGCTGCCGGCGGACCGGCCACACCACTCACCCCGCCCGGGCTCCTGGAGAGCCGCCAGCCTTTGGGAGCAGCTGTCACATAAAAGCAAACTCTGAAAGCCATCGCACTGACAGCGGAGCGGCTCTGACGCCGCTCGGCTTTGACGTTGCTCCATCCCGGTTCAGTTCAATGGTTCCCCCGCAGCCCCTCCCGTGTTCGCGCCTGCCAGGAGCCTCCTCCTCCTTCGGATCGCGGCGCTGTGACATCACCCTGCCATGCCACGGTGACAGCAGTGACATCGCAGCCCGTGGACGCCGGCAGATCTACCCCCTTCCCAAGCATGGGGACAAGTGGAGGAAGCAGGGAAAAGGAGAGGATGGAGTGGAGATCACAGAATCGTGGAATCATTATGGCTGGAAAAGCCCTCTAAGGTCATCGAGTCCCACCACTAACCAAGGACTGCCAGGCGCCCCACTGAACCTTGTCCCCAAATGCCATAGCCACATGTTTTTTGAACACTCCCAGGGATGCTGACTCCACCAGTGAAGTCAGCAGAGGCTGGAGCAGAGCAGCATCCAGGTTGTCCAAGCAGGAACTGACCTCATCCCATCCCCAGGCCATGCAGTCACCCCATTGAAGGGATCTGCAAGGAAGGGGGTTGGAAGCGATCTCAGAAGTCAGATGAGCGTTCCCCAGCTGCATCTGGGAATGCCAGCCAACACCAGTGTAGGAAAATCAACTCTCCTTGCCATGTCCTGGGGTGTCCTGGCAGGCACAACTCCTGCACCATGCCCAGTTGGAAGAGAGGCCAGCTCCAAAGTATCCCCAGCCCCCGGGGCCATGTCCTGCTTCACACCAAGGGACTCCAACGGCATCCCCAGTGCCACACTTGAGACTAGCCAGGGTTTCACCCTCCAAACAGGGCAACAACCCAAGAAAGGCCAACAGCATCCCTGGAATTTCTCAAATGGGGTGAATGAAGAGCAGGACAAACAAGGCCAGTAAATGCCAATTAGCAAATAGAGGGCCTGGGTCTCATGAAAGGCCCATCTGGATGTGCATCCCAGTAATGACGATAAAAGTGCAACATGACAAGATTTACTGCATTCCTGGACTGGTGTCTCCTCTCCCTCTTGCAGTCACTGAGCAATGAGCCCTTCCCCCAGGCTGCCACCTCCAGCGAGCCCAGGCTGATGGCAGCTCCCAGCTGGCTGCAGTGTCCTGGCAAAGGGCTCTGAAGCACAAAACCCCTGAGCCAGCCGGTGCCTTTGCTGGGGCTGAGCAGCTGCAGAGGGGGCAGGGAGGATGGACATCCCTGATGCCTCTGCAGCGACATCCCTGTGCCAGGGGATGCTGGGGCACAGGCAGGTGCTGGCACACCACGCTCTGTCACCAGCTGGAGTCACGCAGGGCAAGGAGAGGTCACACTGCCAGGTCCCCCACCCAACCCCCAGGAAACCCCAAAGTTCAGTGGGCACAGGATCTGGGAATGGTGCTGGCAATCCCAATGGAAAACCCGAGCCGAGGGCTGCCCTGAGCGGCCATGGCAAGGCTGGCCAGAGGGAGGGTGTGAGTGCCACGGCTCCAGAGCTGGTCCCAAAGACTGCCCTCGGGTTTGCCCTGGGTTTGCTGCCTCGCCCATAAGCCAGAAGAGTTTTATGGATCTCAAAAACAACCGGCACAGCTCCAATGGTCAGGAACAAGTCTCTCCTCTCTGTGTCCCTGCCGAGCCTGCAGACGCGAAGGCTTGGAGGTGCCAACTGCCCCCAGTCTCGCTTAATAAGGTGTTAACTCCCAGCCTAATTGCCACCACTTAATACGTCAACACCCTTCACATCACTGCTGCTGAACAAGGAGAAGGTTTGAACCAGCACAGCTCGGTGCACACTCCTGTGTTTGACCTTCAGCTGTGTTTTCTTTCCATCTCGCTCCCCTCCATCGCTCCAGTGTGGGAACCCAGTGTTCCCCCATCTCCCCCAGTCCCTCTCCCCAAGCAGGGGAGCATCTCCCCTCCAACCATTCATGTTCAGCCCTCCCTTTCTCCACACACCAACGTCCACAAAGGGAACTTCACTTACAGCATCCCAAGATTGCACAGGAAACAAAACAGCAGGAAATTAAAAAGGTTCTTGTAACAACAGTAACAGAGCTGCAATGCACAGCTAGGATGTATATAAAATATCTTTAAAATAACGTGTCAGCCCAGCCCCTCACCAGGAGGGCAGGACCAGCACGGGATCAGTGCAAAAGGCAGCACACATGTTTCCGTGATCATAGCTGTGTCCTTCCAGTTTTTTCTAAGTTTTTTCCAAATTCGGCCATTACCATATTTTATATCTATTCACGTCACTCCATCTTTTGCTTTTTAAGGCACAGAAGATGGAAAAGCAATAAAATCAGTCTTTGAGTTTAGTCCTCTGCCCCATTCACACAGTTTCAGCAATTTATTTGAGGCTGCTGTTATAAATGCCTCTTGCTCACATCCTAACAAGCTGGCAGCACAGAACTCTCCAGAAAAGGGTAAATCATGCAGTATTTTTCTTTTAAAAGGCTACTTCCTAGAGCATCCTAAGCCGCTCTTCCCTGCTGTACTGGGATACAGTTCCCATCCTTGCAGAGTGAGTAGGAGAGAGGGGATGGGCCCAGGGCTCTGAGAGCTGGCACCAACACCTGCACCTGCAGAGTACCTGCCCGACCCCCCGAGGCCCAGCCAACACCTTCAGCGTTCAGCAGAGCAGAAAGTTCACCTGGCCTCCAGCTGGGCCAGCCCTCCCCCAGTTCTCTTTCCAAGCACTCCCCTGCAGAGTCCCAAGGGATGAGCCGATTCCACCTCGGTATTGCAGGCCCTTGGATTCAGGGTGGAAACCCATTTTGGGTGATCAGGCTCCTTCCTCACCCACCTCACTCCCTGACTTGGAACCAGGGAAATCTGAGCAGTGGTATCTCCCCATCATCACCTCTGTGGTCTCCCTGCCTGGCCCTGGCTTTGAAGGTCACTCCAAGGCTTGCACATTCGTCTGTGCTATGGACTGGCAGCAAATTCACCCCCTGAAGTTACAGGGCAGATGCCAGCATAGCCATGAGCTTCCATGCAGATGTTGCCTGTCAAAGCTGGGATGGCCTCAGGAAGCAGAGGAACAGGCTCCAGCCACTTTCGTAATGCTGCTAATGAGATGGACATTGATCCATATGCATTGGCTCCACCCTTGGGAGACACACCTGGGCTCTCCCAGAATTCTCCCTTGGATGGGTGTAGGTGAGAGGCCGCCACCCTGACTGTCCCAGCGAGCTGTGTGCTGGGACACAACCCAGCCTGGTGCCAGCCCTGAGCCTCTTACAGCACATGGACACCCACCAAACCTGGAAGAGCTCATTTTCTGCAACTACAGCCCTGCTGGCTCCCCCACCCCTTCCTCACCAGGAAAAGAGCCAAGTCAAAGAGCATCCTTTGCCATGGGTGGCCCAACAGCCACGTGCAGATGCCTCTCATGGCCTAGGTGGTATGGTTGAGATGACCTGACTGTCCACTGTAGTCACAAACACCCTTCCAGGGCTGGTCCCATCACTGATGCATTGGGAGACTGAATGATAAACAGAGAGCCAAGTCCCTTGGTCGAACACAGCCAAGCCTCCTCCCTCAGCTGTCCACCTTCCCTGAGGTCCTCCCATGAGTGAGGAAACAGAGACAAACGGACAGGGGGCAATTACCCTGCTCCAGACTCTGCTTTTCTACCAGGACACCCCACTGGAGCAGAGCAAGGGTTCTGATGGGTGTGGTGGCTCATTGCCAGCCTGATCCACACACCACAGAGGGGACGGGAGCTCTCCAAGCATCCCCCACGGCCATGGCCCCAACTCCGAGCAGCATCACAAACTAAAGCTCAGCTCGAAATGAGGAAGGGGATGGAGAACCTGCTGCGTGGTCAATGGCACGGGAGAGAGGAGGGAGGGCCTGGAGCAGATCAAGGAAGAGGAAGGGGGAAGGCAGGTTTGGGAAAGCAGAAGCCAGACAGCCAAGGGATTTTGCTCCATCACCAGCGTCGGAGCCACGGCCCTGAGCGCTCACTGGGGATGTGAACAGCGAAACCCGATCGGCCGTTAACCCAGGAATGCGTGGAAATGGCAACTGCTCATAACTGCAGGGAATCCGCCAGCGGTGCCCCAGCACCCGGAATCGCACGGATAACCCGCGCGCCTCACGCATGAGCTCATCCTGGGGATAATGCTCTCACATGAGCCCAGCCAGCAGGAATTCACCGCACGCCCGGTGGGACGGGGGGACTCAGGGGGACACCCTTCTCCTCCTGCTCCTTTCCCTTTGCCCTCCTGCCACCATCCCACGTTTCCCATGGATCGCTGCACCCTGGGAGTGCACGGGTCCCAAGGCCCCGCGAGCTGAGCCCGGTGCTGCAGCCTCCCCGTGCAGAGGGGCTGGGGACAAACCCCATAAAGTGCTGTAAAGTCAGGGGGAAAGAAAAGGAAGGGAGAGGCATCTGTGCTCCCACCTGCATAGCACTGAACCTGCTTCTTTCTGCTCCTCCAGTCTGCTGGGAAAGGGAATGAGAATGTCTTCCCTGTTCCACCCACATCCTGGCTGCTGGTGGTGCTTCATGCACCCACAGCACTGGGAGGGATCGTGCTCCAGCTCTGGGAACACGTTGGTCACCATGAGGTGTTGGACTGTTCCTCACAGCAATTCCTCTCCTTGCCTCTGCCCTCCCCTTTCACCGTAGTCAGCCTTGTGGAAAGAAGCCAAAATCCATGGAGGTCCCCTCTCCTGGGAACCATCCAGCAGCCCAACACAGCTTCCTTGTCCCAGGCAGCAAACGACCCACAGAAGAACCATATATTCTGTTCCTCCCTCTCCCAAACGCATCAGCCCAGAACTTGCTGTCTGCTGGAATGGATGACGGAAGTCCCACGGAGCAGGAGCAGGACCTGACCTTTGGTGGAGCATTGGCCGTGCTTCCAGGGGGTCCAGGTGGCCAGCTTGGCTCACAGAGGACACAATTGTCACCGCTCAGGCACTGATACCTCCTGCCCATGGCGGCTTTTCTGGGGACCACCTACAAGTGAAAGTTGAATGCCTGCCCCTTCCACAGCTCAAGGCATCTCCTCCAGCTTCCCTGTATCCATCTCCTGGTGGGAACCAAGGACAGACAAAGCCACCACAGGTGGAGGAAGAGTTCAGACCTGCAAGGCAGGAATTCAAGCCGCGTTGCACCCAGCACAGGGACTGCTGCAAACCAGGGAGCTCCGAGGGCTATCGTGTCAGGAGGACCAGATTCAGCTCCTCAAACGGCACCCCAGCTTGTCCTGAGGGCTGGGCTGCATCCTGCTGGGATGAGATCCCTCTCAGAGCCTGGCAGGGGTGCCTTACAGGGGGCACAGCATTCATGCCCAAGGTCAGGTAACCAGAGTTTTGGAAGCAATTCCAAGCTTTTTGAACTGCCTCCAGAGAAGAGGGATCTTCTACCTTTGAACTGAATGATCCAATCTTTCCACAAGTGCTCCACAACCAAATCCCTCCCTCTCCAGTGGCTCGGCTCAGGGAGCCTCTGAAGTCACTCACCCTGGAAATGCCAGGGTAGGAACAAAATGAGCCAGCCTAAAAACAGCTTAGCCAAGACAAAATGAAGGCTGGGCACAAGAGTTTGGGTTCATAACCTGTCCTCCTCTGGTTGGACAGGCCCCCAAAGACAACTGGAATTGCAATTTAATGTGCCAGCAGAAGGATATTTTGCACCTGGACAGCTCTGTTCAAAGGGGTGCCGCACTGGGCTGTGGCTCTCTTGGAGACCCCAAATGTTCCCCTGGAGCTTCCATCTTCTCCTCCAGGCAGGGCTCTCCCCTTCCATGGGGCAGCATGACCCAGGAGCTGGCTCAGGACCCAGGAGTGGGCAGAGAGCTGGCAGTGAGAGGAGAAGGGACCAAGTCTCAGACTGCAAAAGGAACAAGAAAATGAAAAAATAGACCAAGAAAATGGAAAGCTGAGAGGTAACACCACAGTGGGACAAAAATCCTGGAGGGAGAGAGACACGGCAGAGGTCACAGCCAGCCTGCCCTGGGGAAGAGGGGTAGGAGCAGATGCAGAGCGGGGGTAGCTCCTCGTTTTGATCCCTTCCAATCCTGCATCCCACCGCAGGGGCTGGATTTCTGCTTGATCACCAGTGCACGGGACGTGGAGCAACAGGAGATGCGTGTTCCTGTCCCAGGAGGTCCCAACGTTCCCCAAAACGTTGCCCACACCGTGTCACCGCCAGTGAAGTGAGATTTTCCCCAAAGCCGGCCAAGAGCCCTGAGCAAAGCGTCGGCATGTGAGACAGCCCCGGCCCTGCGAGGAGGATGCCTCGGAGCCCGGGGTAACCGGACACCCGCCCGGCTCCCGCAGGGACAGGGAGAGCGGGGAGCAGCGGGAGCCCCGCACGGGTGGGGGCGGGAAGCGGCACCAGGCAGCGCCCCGGGAGAGCCCACGAGATCCCAAAGATCCCAACAGCTCTCCAAGCTATTTCCAAGCCACAGACGAGAGCCGTGCCAGCCCTCTCCGTCCGTGCCAGGCGCTGTGGCAGTCACGGCTCCGCGTGACTCGTCCGGAGCCAGACGCCGGCAGAGTTACCGGAGACTGCCGCGGCCGGGCTGCCGGCGAGCAGGAGGAGGCCGAGGGCTCACGGGGGACTCGCTGCTCCAGTGCGACATCTAAAGGACTCCACACACGGCTGCACGAGAAGGATTTCGCCTCTGCATCCCCGCTCGCACCGCATCCCTCCGGCGGCAGGCACCGGGGCGGGACGCGCCGGGCTCCCCACGGGCTCGGAGGAGAGGGACGGACGGACGTGGTGCTGGGCTTGAAGCTCCGGAGTGACTGCACAGGCCTCCCCCATAACAGCAGGGATTTGCAGCCCCAGAGGGAAGGAGGGTGCGGGGGCTGCAGGGATGCACCAACATCTCCTCATCAGCTCTTTGCCCTCGCCAGGAGCTGCAGAAACAGCAGCTCTGCCCCTTGCAGACACATCCAAACCAAAGCATCCCAGAGCGTGGGGATGAAGGTGCAGGATGCTTCGGAAGGTGAGGAGCAGGGCTCAGGCTGCAGGAGCAGAGCGGGGGCTGCATTTTATCCTCTACAGAGCTGTGGGCTGGTGCCACAGTCTCAGTTCAGGCAAGGAACAAAACTACTGCTTGAAAGGAAAATAGGCAAGATGGAAAGGTGCAGAACACAGCAGGTGTGGGCACACAGCCAAGAGCAGCGCCCACACCCAGAACTTCTGATTCTCCCTGCCCTGCCCTCCCCTGCTTCCCATCATTCTCTGACACCTGAAAAATGCCTGGTGGCAAAGTCCTGCAAGGAACTTCACAGGTATCAAACCATTAGGCTGCTCATGACATTCTTCTGAAACCTACAGAGTTTATTAATATTCTCAAGGGTCTTTGCTGTGCTTCTTCTATACCAGCCTGAAATATTCCTCAGCAGGTGCAAAATTCTTTCCTGAATTCCAAACAAAGGTCTATTCCTAACAAATTACAGTCATTGCTGTGAACCAGCTGACAGATTGCAGTGCAAGGGCCTCACCCCAGCTAAATCACTGGGACCTCATTTGCCCCACTCAGAGCAGGACATTTTTTTCTATTAATGGGAACAGGATTTTTGGAGCAGCCACAGATGCAGGGAGCAGAGGTGGACTTGGCTTGGTTCTTCCACTCCCAAATCCCTGCAGGTGATGAGTCGGCTGCAGACAGAGCTCTGACACCAGACCTCAGCCAGAAAACACCCACTGGTGCTGCCAGGGCTCAGCATGTCCTGGAACAGCCGAGGGATGGAACAGCTCTCCTGTGGAGAAAGGTTGATGGGGCTTGGAGCCACCTGGGATAGTGGAAGGTGTCCCTGCCCATGGCAGGGAGGTGGCATGAGGTGGTCTGGAAGGTCCCTTTCAGTACAAACCGTTCTATAAACGCCCCTCCCTTGGCTTCCCACCCAGCCCATCTCTGACCCTCCTCAGCACAGACCTGCTCGTGGAGGGGGGAACCAAAACGTCCCAAGTGCTTCACAAACTTATCATTTCCAGTACCTTTTCCCTGTCCAAAGCTCCTCACCAGCTCCCTTACAGCCCCTTTAGAAACTGGAAGAGGCTCTAAGGTCTCACCAGAGATTTCTCCTCTCCAGGCTGAATAACTCATTAGAGGAGGAGAGAGACTCAAGAGTAAATGGAGCCCACCAATTACCCCGGCCTATTCCCTCACTGAAGCCCCAGGCTGGTGTGGGGGGTGGGAGCAGGGGGTGGCAGGGACCCCTCAGCAGCTTCCCCACCAGTGGGGGGGAGTGGGGCAGCTCTGCCTTCCCTGCCAGCAGTCTCCTGTTTCCAAACACCTCACTCTCGTCTGCCAGGGTTGCATCAGCTCCCGCACTCGTATTTATAACCGGGGTTTAAAACCTGATATTCCATTTCCAGTAGCTCGGTGGGGGTGAGCTGAATCCACAGGGCCCCCAGCCAAGCAGCTGCTGCCAGCGTGATCCCTCTTCCCTTCACATCCTGCTCAGAAAAGCTCCCCACCGTCAACCTGGTGCCACGGCTTACTGGCATGGGCTCTTTAATTAGCTGAGCGAGGCAAGAGGCAGTCTCTCATTAAAGGGAGAGCTAATTGAGCCTGGGCAGGGGGACAGGGAGCTTGGTGGTGTTTGACACGGTGCTGCTTAATTGAACTGAGTGCACGCTCAGGCACATCACTCCCTCCCCTTCCCAACCAGTCTCACCACCAGCCCGAGGCTTTGGGGATTAAAAAGACCCCCACCAGCTTTTGAACTGATGGAGGGGTGGGTGGGAAGGGGCTGACTGAGAGGGAGGGGAGTCCCTCTCCATCCCGAGCGCTGTCTCTCCCAGCACAGCCTCTCCTTGCAAGAGAGGCCATGGGCTGAGGGAGCTGCAGGTCCTTCTCCAGAGCTGCTTCTCTGCTCCTTCCTCCTGCCAGAGGGAGGGAGATCCCAGCTCCAGCCACCACGGCTCCAGGACTCATCCTGAGGCCAACTCACAGCCAGCTGGTGAGAGCAGAAGGACCTACCCTGCTGTGCCCCTGCCAGTGCAGCTCCGGGACCTCCACTCCCTCCGGGAGGAAACTTCCAGCTGCTTTAGGTCATAAATCAAGGATGATCTGATGAGAATGGCAAATCTCCTGGCACCAGGATCAATCACACACCTTTTAAGTGTACAAAGCTACCTCTCAGATTAACAGCAATCCATAAACCCTGGCATCAGGAGCAGATTTGGAGCTTGGCTGGGACCCATCACCCAGTCTGCTTCCATGTACCATCTAACTGCACATTTATTTTGCCTTGGCTACCTTTTGTAGAGAATCATAGACCCAAATCTGGCAGAAACAGCATAAAAAGGAAAACTCAAGCCTGGGACTCTTAAATGAATCCTCTCCCAGCCTCAGCTGCACTGTGTGTGTCTGCAGAGGCCAAGCAGCTTCCGTGTGCCCAAGATTGCTTCCGTGGAAAAGAAAAATAGCATTTAGTAGTCTGAAAGGGGCAGTAAAAGGAAAAATTGCCTATTATTTGAAATGTGCCTTGGGAACCTCCACTGAACAGTATCTGGGAAACACAAACAAGCTTGAAATTATCCAGGCTCCTGGCTGGGTACTGCAGCACTGCTCCACCCCCACCTTGAGCACTAAGGACCAGCTCATTTTTGGGGTATTTGGGGCAGGAGGGGTGGGTGCCCAGCAGGCAGCAGCACATTTCCCTGCCTTTACTTCCAAAGCAGCTGTCTGGCCCTGTCCCATTCCTGGGCACCCAGTGTCACCTCCCTGGCTCCAGGCCCTGCTCCTGGCCAGCCCTTCTCAGCACAGCACAGGGCACGGGCTGGGAAAACCCTCCACACAGGGAAAACACTGCCCAGCTCCAGTCCCAGGGCTGTGGGGACATTCCAGCCACCCAGGACTCACAGCTGCTGCAGGGACAACCCTGCTGGCTGCAGGTGTTCCCTGTGCAGCAAAACCATCACCAGCTTTCATAAAGGCCCAGACTAAGGGAGGTGAGGAATTTCCTGGTATCCAGCATGGGGTTCAAAGCACTTATTTACAGGAGGAGAGTTCCCCTCCAGAACCAGCCCTCTGTCATCCTGTCCCCCTTCATTTTGGGACTCCCAGCAGCTGCTGTTTGGGGTGGAACAGGCTGGAACCACCAGACATTCCATGATATTCAAAACAGGGATGTGATCTCATTTTGGAAAAGGTAGCAGTTACTGTCTGATAACCTCAGAGAAGAATCTGAGCAGATGCTCAGTGAAGATGAAAAATAAATGCGAAACTCAGTCCTGCTGCAGCCAGGTGCTTGAGGCCATGCTGAAACCCATCCTTCCCTGATGGGAAGCTGTTTTAGACAAAGCTTTTTCTGGCACCCACAGAGCAGGAGAGAGTATGGGGGTGTCCCAACAGTCACGACAAACTGCTTGGAGCTGAAAATCCATTTGTCTCCAACAGGGAGGCCAGGTGGGGCTTACTCTGATCCACCTCCCCCTCATCACCCCACGCAGCATCCCCAGCAGGGAGGCAGCCTGTGCAAGGAGGGACAAAGGAGCACCTGCAGATCCCACCCTGGCTAGTGACAGCCCCTGAGCCTCAGCCCTGTCACTGGGCAGACAGCAGAGCATCCTCAGGAGCCTTCTCCTGACCAGCTTCTCCTCTGGGAAGCAAGGATAAATCTACACCCAGAGCACAACATTAATCATAGAATGGAGTGAGTTGAAAGGGACCTTCAAGATCATCTGATTCCAACCCCATTGCAGGGACACCTTCTACTATCCCAGGTTGTTCATGGCCTTGGGCACTGCCAGGGATCCACAGGGGCAGCCACAGCTTCTCTGGGCACCCTGTGCCAGGGCCTGCCCACCCTCCCAGGGAACAATTCCTTCCCAATATCCCATCCAGCCCTGCCCTCTGGCACTGGGAAGCCATTCCCCCTTGTCCTGTGACTCCAGGCTCTTGTCCAAAGTCCTTCTCCAGCTCTCCTGGAGCCCCTTTAGGCACTGGAAAGCTGCACTCATAATTTCTACTTCAACCTGGAATTATTTCACCTACCCCTATCCAATGACTCCCCTCCTGCTGTGTTATAAGTGGGGGATACTTGAGCCCTACATGGCAAGAGGGGAGGGGTCCCATCCCCAGCCCTGTGTGGGTTTGCTGAGCAGGTCCCAGCCCTGCTCCAGAGCTGCCTCCTGACCCAAGGAAGACACGGGCTCTCCCTCCTTGCTGACAGCTTGCAGCTGGCTCAGCTGAAAGGCACTGCAGCACTACAAACCACGAGTGTGTTTGAAGTTGGAAGGATTTAAGAAACACTCATCATTATCAGTTTTAATATTGAGATAAGCCTTGTACCTTACAAGCTGAGCTGAAGAGATCCCGGTGCCAGAGGCAGGGAGGTGCTGTCTCCGATCCTTATCTATGACAGCAAGATGTTTCCATGTGATACCACCACCAAATTTTGGTCATTATGTCGCAGCTACCCAGCAGTCAAGTTTTGTTTGTGCAGAACTGGTAACGAGCCATTATTTCCATTCCCATTTTCCCCCATATTGGAGGCAAGGCAGGGCAGGGAGCAGAGCACAGCTCAGTACCCGTTGCTGTCACACACCAGACTTGGGCTGTCTCGGTAAATTTGGTTCTCCACCTCCACAGCAAGATGGTTTTGGGTATCCCCACACATTGTGGTCAGCACTGGGCAATCCAGCAGCTGAGACTGGGATGGGAACCTAAGGCTGAATGACACCCATCAATCACTCTAACCCCAAATCTTGGGAAGCTGCAGGACATGGCAGCAGGACCTGCAGCATCTGCACTCAGACAGCTGCAGGCTCCTTTTAACAGGGAAATGGGTTTTTCTTCACCCCCAGGGGTTGTGTAGGCCCTTTAAAGGCACTAGGTGGTAGCACCCTGGGAAAGGTGTGTGCCTGGCTTCCAGCTGGTCCCAAGAACCCAGATGCAGGAGAGCCTAGAGGAGAAAGGATCTTCCCTCACTTCTCATTGACCAGCAAAGGAAAGTGGAAACAGAATCCCAGAATCACAGATTGCTTTGGGTTGGGACATTAAAGTTCATCTCATCCTACCCCCTGCCGTGGGCAGGGACACCTTCCATGTCACCCCAAACCCCGTCCAGCCCAGCCTTGAACACTTCCAGGGGTGGAGCATGGAGGCTGCCTTGCAGCCCTTGCTGCTTGTCACAGGCAAGAACAACAACTTTTGCTTTGATTACAGGTTCCCTGTAATTACGAGCAAGAGCTACTGCAACAAAACAAATTGCAGGCTAATCTTCTGCATGAGCAGTGAGGGCACAGGCAGAGTCATCACCACACACAGGGAGGGGTGAGGTGACAGCCCTGCAGGGTTCAGCAGGTTGAGGGTGGCCAGGTGATGTGCCTAAATTAAAATCTGGGTCTCACTGGGCTGAATGCTAAAGAAATGTAGGAAGTGGCAATGCCAACTTGCCTGAGCTGCTGTATCTCAGCCACAGGAGCCAAGGCACCTTCAGGGTGGCCACTCATTCCTGCCTACAGACCACTCCTGCCCAAACACAGGTAATGGTTAACAGCCAGGGTGCCCCGAGGGCCTTGACAAGTCCAAAACCACACCAAAAATCCCAGGGATGCAGAAAGGATGCTGTGAAACAGCTACATCCAGAGCAGACCTTGTGGCCCACCAGGAAAGAGGCGACTCAAGCACAGAGCCTGCGGCTCATGCTGGCACTCCCAAAAAACTGCTCTCTGTGTGTCCCACGGGTGAGCCAGCTGGGTGAAGCAGAGCCTGTTTGCAGAGACAGGCACTCGAGAAAGGAATAAGGGCATGCAAACCCCAGGGGTTGAGAGGGAGGCATTTCCTGTGGGATGAAGGTGTCTGATAATGCCCAGCTCTTGGCTGGGCAGAAAGAGGCAGAAAGTGCTTGGACTGTGTTGAGAAGAGCCCACAGGAGCCTCCTCCAACAGAGCAGCTGAAGGCCATGAAACACAGCATGAAAATGTCAGAAAAACCCCACAAACACAGAAGTGACCCCTGCAGTCAGGGCTGGACAGAGCACACATGGGAGCCATGTCTGTGCCAACCGGGGGCTCTCCCTCCCTCACAGACAAGGACCACCACGAGACACCCAGAGTGCACATCCCAGGATGGACAGAGAAGCCCTCAGGTGGATTCTGGCAGCCAGCCCAACAGCCAGGTGAGAGACATCTGTCCTGCTCTGACCGAGGGGGATACCCCTACCTGCTGCTCCCAGAAATCTTTGAATGAGCACAGGTGGTTTAAAACACCTCCTCTCCTCAGGTGAAGCTTCCTGGTCCTGGGACACCCAACAAACCAAGAGCCAGTGCACACCTTGCTCAGCTGGCTGAGGACAGCAGTGACCCCAAGGGTCAGCCCCACACTGGGTTGGAGCACACCAGGAGCACTGGGACCACAGGGTCACTGTGTGCTGCAGCAACAGAGCAGCTGAAGGGAGAAACCTTTCTCCTGTGCCTTTGGAAACCACAATCCACCACTTTGCAGGCCTTTGGGGAAAGTCCTGGAGCAGGAAACACACAAGAGAGTGAGAGTCACTGCCTGGCTGAAGGACACTGCACCTGCTGAACCTCCCCATGGGTGAGATGTCTTTTAACCACTTCTGTCTCCACTTGTGGCTTAATGCTGGGCAATGGAGCATTTAAAACCCACCAACAGATGCAGCATCCCAACTGGAATGAGACATCAAATAGGAGGGAAAACCTGATCCTTTGGATCTTTCTAAAAGATTTAAAGAACCTAATTTTAGGAAAAAAGAGACTTCTAAAAATTAAGACTTTTCATTCTTCAAACCTAGAAGCAAAACAAACAAAAAAATCTTATGGGCCTTTCTCAGTCATTGAGGAGGAAAAAAAAAAAGGCAAAGGGAAAAAAAGAGGCAAAAATCCATGTTTCCAGTGTAAAACCAACAGACAGAAAAGGACACGCCCTGACCAGACCTGTGACCTCCCGTATGTGCAAGTGCAGCCCCACTGCAGTGTGTGTGGCAGAGCACAGGGGTGTCTCTGGGGGTTTGGGGTTTCTGCTGTCACGTCAGAGGCACAAATGCATCAGTTTCCTCCTGCACAGGCAGAACTCCAGTGCCTGATTTCTTCCTGCTCCTTGATCAGCACTTGTGCCATCGCAAAGATCTGCTCCCGAGGGAACCAAACCTTCCTGCTTGTCATGGCCACATCCATATAAATGATGGGCAGTAAAAAAACCACTCAGCTCATTTCACAGGCACATTAGTAGCAAATTCCTCTCCCAAGGAGACTGTGGGAACAGAGCTCCACAAGGGTTATTTTTAAAGCAGAGCAGATCCCAGCCTGCCCTGAGTGTGCACACTCAGGACTCGCTGTTCCAAGAGTGCTGGGGTGGCCTTGGAGGACAGAGCAGCTCCCTCTACTCCAGGCAGGTGGAAGGGAGCAGGATGGTCTGGTTCTTCACCACAGTGGGGAACAAAGTCTTCCTCTCCACACATCCCAGACACCCAAGAGAGAGCTCTGTCCTGCAGCAGCAGCACCTTCTGCAGGGTGACAATGCGGGGCCCTGGAGCACTGCCTGTGCCTGTGCTCCCCAACAAGGCCAGGCTTCCTCCCACAAAGCCACGATGAGTTCAGCAGGGTTTGCTTCCCTTTGGACCCCCAGCTCTTTGCTTTGTGCTCCCAAGCTCTTGGCCGAAGGGGAGCAGCCCTGAGAGCTCAGGTGGGGTCTGCAGATCCCAACCCCTGTCCATTGGCTGTGCTCCCTGGGATGTTCTGTCAACTGCAAAGCCTTGAGCAGCCAGAATACTCCAGATCTGCATCCAGCAGGATCAGGCCATGCCTCTCCAGCAGCATTCCTGCTCCCTTCCAAGGCAAGGGGCAAGAGCAGGTCCTGTCTGAGGAGGCCAGCAGGATGCAGCAGGCAGCAGGTATCTGGGAGCCATCCACGGAGCTCCACGCAGCCTTTAGGTGCCCGTGTGTTTCCAGGGGTGGCCTGGCTCTCTCTTGTACCTCGAGGAGATGGGAACACCCTGCTCCAGCTGCCCCTCAGTGCTGCTCTCTGGTCAGCGGTGTCCAGGCTCAGTGTCCAGCACAGCTGCAGGTGGGGATAAGGCCAGAGCAAACCTGCAACATCTTTCCCAGGTGGGCAAACCTTGTGTCCACCCAGCACCAGAACCTTCTCTCCCACAACACTGGAGATTCTGGAAGTGTTTTGAAGATGATCCCTGCAAAGTTCTGTTTTCACAGCTTTCTGTTGAAGCAGATGCTGGCGAGGCTGCTGCCAGCTCCAGGCAACGTTTCCAACTTGCTCCCAAGTTTTAAGTGGGAAGTGTTGGGGTACAGCAAGGGCCAGGGATTGGGGGGACCTCACAGCAGGACCATCACTCCCTCTGAGAAGCAGGGAAGACCTGTAGGACATGGCCAGGTTCCAGCAGGAGTCCAGGTAAGGATTGAATTGGTGGGATGGGGCATCTCTGAGGTCATGCTGGGACTCCAAGCCACAGTCAGGGGCAGGATCAGGCCTGGAGCTACTGCACAGGTCCAGAGAGACGAGGGCAGGGTCACTCTGGGAATCTGCCCACGGCTTGGGGATGGAACCAGAGGCTCCACAGCTGAGCAGGGCATGGCTGAAGGCCGGATCTCCTACGATGGCAGGACCCATTGAGCACAAACCATGCAGATCCCACAGCATCCCTGCCCCCAGCCAAGCAGACACCCTGTGGGTTGGCTCCAGAGACACCTCAGAGACTGCTGGATCTTGGAATAATGCTCTCTGCCACGGCAGGGGCAGCTTTTCCAACCAGATGAAGCTCTTTTGCCTGCTGCTGCCCTTTGTGCACAGCACAACACTCCTCTGTGGATGGGGCTGTGCAGCCTCCTGCCCCTTGGCATTAGCTCTGCCACTCCAGAGGTGAAGGACCCACTCAGTGCAGTGTTCAGTGATTCAGAGCAGCTGCACTGCCAGATCCCAGGGCACAGAGCGCTTCCAAAGCCAGCCAGCCTCGCTGCTGGCAGGCTGGGACCGTGCTGATGTAGAGATCCCTGAGTGCAGAGCTCAGGAGCAGCCCTGCAGCAATCAGGACATGCAGATGTTCTACTGGCCCAAGGTATTCCCAGTCCGAGGCAGGCAGGCTCAGGAGCAGAGAGCTGAGCTTACAGTGCTGAGTAGCAATTACAGTTCTTATCTGAAATGCACTGATGCCAAGAGAAACCTTGGCATTGGCTTCCACAGGCTGCTGGGGAAAAGCCCCTGCCCACCCTGCCAAGGCCCGGGAGCAAAGATGGATGATCCATGTAGGCAGCAGGGTAAGGCCAGCCCAGGACATGAGCCAGGCTGAGCTGCTGAGAGGAGGTGCTGGAAAACCCATCACTGGTGTGGACAGCCCAGCCCAAGGGACCAGCCATGTTCAAAGGTGACTCCATGGGGCTCTTGGGGGCTTTGGAGGCCACGGCCACCTCCTCATCCACTGAGTTCCTGAGGCAACCTCTGCCTTGACCCCAGAGCCAGACGTTCCCACAAGCAAATCCTCCTTAGGGTGCGTTTGCTGTCCCTGAGCTGGTCCCTCACGGTGATGTTGCCCACCCAGGGGACGGGCCTGTCTGGCAGCTGCCCACGAGCAAACAACTGCCCTGCACTGCCCAGGTGAGCGTGCCCTCTCCATCCCCACTCTCTCCTCTGGTGGACTCTCAGGAGATCAGAGAATCCCAGGAGGGTTTGGGTTGGAAGAGACCTTAAATCTCATCTCATTCCACCCCCTGCCATGGGCAGGGACACCTCCCACTAGCCCAGGCTGCTCCAAGCCCCACCCAGCCTGGCCTTGGACACTGCCAGGGGCAACCACAGCTGCTTTGAGCACCCTGTGCCAGGGCCTGCCCACCCTCACAGGGAACAATTCACTCCAACTTCTGGTCTAAATCACTCCTGCTTCAGCTTAAAGCCACTCCCCCATGTCCTGGCACTGTACCTTAAAGCAAGATCTTACAGCAAGGTCCCACTGGGGGTCAACAAAGGCAGGTGACAATCTCCACAATGAAAAAGGTTAGCAGTGGGACAAAGATTTTGACTCAGAAGATCAGCTGGTGCCATGGTGGGTAAAACTTCCTCAGAAGTTTTGCATTAAGCCTGACCTTAACACTGTACTGAGCTTAAAATGGTGGAAACCACTCCTGCATTCCCTCCTGAGGGGTGTCCTGGTGGAAAAAAGACTTTGCAGGAGGTAAAGCAAGATCAGGCCAGAGACTCGCTGCAGGCAGAAGAGCCAAGTCCTGGTTTGCTTTGGATCACTGCTCACACTCCAGCATTGCTCCACCCCAGCAAAGTGGGCAGCAGCTCCAGGCTGGCCACGAGGACAGCCAGGCAGCTGCCATGAGCTTGGCATGGGAGTGTGGAGACAGCTCTGCAGCCCCCAGCAGCCAAGTGGCTGCCCAGGGCTACCAGCAGAGCTGGCCTGAGCTGGCCATGCAGCCTGCTGCCTGCTCCCCACCCACCCTGGGCTGTGGGCTTCGATGCCCCACATGCAGGGGCATTCCCTCCCAGGCTGGCCTGACCCTCTGTGCTTTTCCAGGCAGAGGGGGCCATGGTGGGGTGAAGCAGAGCCTGGCTGAGCCCTGGCCTGCCCTGCAAACACCAGGGATGTGCCTGTGGCCAGTTCCACCAGTGCCCACCTGGGGACCAGCAATGGAGAAGGGAGCCAGAGCCCAGAACCCAAGGCATGGGTGTGTTTTGCCCATCCTCTGTTGCAGTTGTCGGGCTGGGAGCTGGTGGGAATTCCCTCTGGGTACACAGGAGTTCATCCACACCCAGCTGGAAACCAAAAAAGGACGTCCTGTCTGCAGGCAGCGCTGGGCAGAGCTACCAACAACAGCTTGAGAGCACTGCCAGGGCTGGGGCTGCCCCCTCCTCAGCCCCAGTGGGGAAGACAGGAGGGGCATGGGGAGCAAAGAGGCCTTTGCAGCCTCCTCCAGGATCCCAGCAGCTCAGAGCAGGGGGAGCAGCAGAGCTCAAGCCCAGAGGAACACCCTGCTCTCTGGGCAATGACACGTGAGGTGGTGTGTCCGTGTGCCATGGGGTCACAGCCAGGAGTGCCATGGGGGTCACAGCCAGGAGTGCCATGGGGTCACAGCCAGGAGTGCCATGAGGTCACAGCCAGGAGTGCCATGGGGGTCACAGCCCCACATGTGCCATGGGGTCACAGCCAGGAGTGCCATGGGGGTCACAGCCCCACATGTGCCATGGGGTCACAGCCAGGAGTGCCATGGGGTCACAGCCCCACGTGTGCCATGGGGTCACAGCCCCACATGTGCCATGGGGGTCACAGCCCCACATGTGCCATGGGGTCACAGCCCCACATGTGCCATGGGGTCACAGCCAGGTGTGCCAGGACATGCAGGCACCTGGAGATGACTTCATCAGGAACACATTACTTGACACGACACCAAAGGGTAGGGTAATGGAAGTGGCAGACCAAGAGCTTTAGCCAAGAAGAAACAGGGTAGGGAATTGGTGTGAGCACTGGGACTCGCCCCATGCATGGCAGATAAACTCAAGAACAATTTTGTCTGTATCCTAATGGGAGGAAAAGCACACCAGACTTTAACAATAGAGAAAACCCTGTCACCATGTGGAAAGGATCAATCCCTGCAGCCCAAGCACTAGCACAGATGAGCTCTCCCCTAGGAGAGGCCAGAGCCTTTCCCAATGGAGGTGCTGCCCACAGGAATGGCCATGTCCTACCTCTTCCCCCAGGCCTTCCCATCTGTGTATCCCAAAGCAACAGAGGATTTAGGGCACACAGGTTTCTGCATTTCAAGGGGGTTCTGTAATTCCCCATCATGCCCAGTTCTACTGGAGGAAAAAATATACTGCCAGATCCTTTTAAAAAGTGCCAGGTTGGCACACTGGGAACAGGGATTTTGCTCAGGTGAGTGTAAGAGGAGTGAAGGCCTCTCTTCCCTTGTCCCTTTACACAGCACTGCCCAGTGCTGCTGCAAACCAGAGAGCATCCTCCAGCAGGAGACGGGCCCTGGAAGCCCCTGTGGCACGAGCAGCTGGCCCAGGGACAAGGACACGGGCAGGGCTGAGGGTTTTAAGCAGAACAGCAGGTACTGCCACGAGCTGCCACGGAACACGGGCTGGAGACAGGGCGTGCAGGGAAGGGCAGCGGGAAGAACGACCCTGCAGCTCACACACTTCTTCAGCAAACTTTGGAGCTGGAAGGTTGGAGTGTTCAAAACTCCACCTGGGAGGAGGCTGGGGAGGCAGCGTGGGAGAAGGGACGTCGCTCCTGAGTGTAAATGAGAGCCTGTGTTTGGGCTCGGAGGGGAAGCAGCACACGGGAGGTGTCCCTGGGCCGCCCCCTTCCCCTCAGCAAAACCTTCTGGGTGGGCTCTGCCAATTCCTTGTGTTCCAAGGAAAGTTCAGGTCCATGCTGGGCGAGGGCACGCAGAGCTCCACGATTTACGGAGCTGCTGACAGCAGCCGGAGGGGTGACCTGGGCTCTGCAGCCCGGCGTGACCGAGCCTTGGGGGGCACAGCAGCACGGGCGTGGGGGCAGAGCTGGGAGCCCCGGGCTGGCCCCAATAAACACACGGGGTTCTCCCGGGGGCTCGTGCGCAGTAACCACTAAATACACACCCGACGGAAAGTGTGGAGTGATTTATTTTTGTTATTGTTGGTCCGACGCGCTGCCGGCGCTGCTGAGTTCTGGGGCTGGCTGAGCACACACCGAGCGCTATCAGAGATGTGTCATAAAGCAAATATTAGCAGGGCCTGCGCTGGGGGTGACGCGGGGCCACCGCGGCCCAGCACAGCCACCACACAGCGGGAGCCGCCGCAGAGGGTGACATAATCCTGCAGGTCCTCCAGCAGCCCGGCCACCATCCATCAGGGGGGATGTGGAGCAGGAGCAGGGCACCATCCTGCCTTGGGAAGATGCCAAGGTGGAACAGGCTCGGCTGCATCAGATTCCCGGCCACCATGCATGAGGCAGGAGAAATATCCCCCCTGCAGAAGGGCTCTGAGCTTTTCCCTGGAGCCCATCTCTGGTAGCAAGATGGAATTCCCTGGAGAGCTCCCATCCGGGAGTTATTAGCCTTTCATCATCCAGCATGCAGAGGAATGTTATAAAAATCCCAAAGCCACCACCTACTCTGGACACCCAAACCACCCAAACTCAGGGCTGCGTTTCTGTGGGACACATTTCCAGAATTTATTTGGTGCTGGAGGGGAGGACACCAGAAGGAACCTCCCTGTTTTCTCACAGGGGTGTTTCCCTGCTGCCTTTCCCTGCGGTGACCGTGACATTGTCCTGTCTGTGCCCCCCATCACCCTGCACGTGCCCAATGGCGACCACTGAGCACAGTGACCCTTTGCCACTGGGGTGGGCTTTGATGGGCAGTAGTGGCCCAAGAGCCATCTCTGCCCCTCACCCAGGTGTCTGTTTGCCCAGCAGAAATGCCCATCCATGGAAGATGAAGAAAGGGGACAGGGAGGTCCCACCAGGACACATTCAGGGCACAGCTCATGCCAGGCTGAAGAGCTGCATTGGCTGCACAGGTGAGCAGTGGTGCAGGGCCTTGGGTGCCTTGGGGGGACCCAGGCCAGGAGGATCAGAGCTCCCACATCCCCAGGCAGTGGAGCAGGTCCTGCAGTGCCCCACAGCTCCCCCAGCCCCATACAGGGAGCACAGGGCAGCAGGTTCCTCACCAAAACAGCAGTGGCAAGATTTCCAGCCAGTGCCAAGCTTTGGGAAGCTTTGCCCTCTGAAACAATAATCCCTCCTGTACAGGCTGCTGCAGGTGTGGAGCAGGACACAGTGGGATTCAAACTCAACCTCAATGAAGCATCATGCTGTGCCAGCTCGAGCCCTGCAGACACACAGGTCACAGATCCTGAGCTCCAGCTCCTGAACAGTGCTGGTCCCTGCAGCCTGAATCCCTGGCACTGTGCAGGGCCTGTGGCAAGGGTCAGGGCAATCCCAAGCACAAGAACAGCCTGGACAGAGAATGGATCAAGAGGAACCCTAAGCAGGAGGACTTGGGGGGCTGACGGATGAGAAACTGGCTGTGCCCCAGCTGTGTGCACACAGAACCCCCTGTGCTGGGCTGATCCCACAGCGTGGGCAGCAGGAGGGGGGATTCTGCACCTCGGCCCCACTCAGCTGGGACCCCACCTGCAGAGCTGCCTCCAGATCTGGGGCCCCAGGAAAGTGAGTCCAGAGGAGGCCATGGAGATGCTCCAAGGGCTGGAGCCCCTCTGCTCTGGAGCCAGGCTGGGACAGCTGGGGGTGCTCACCTGGAGAGGAGAAGGCTCCAGGGACACCTCAGAGCCCCTTGCAGGGCCTAAAGGGGCTCCAGGAGAGCTGCAGAGGGACTGGGGACAAGGGATGGAGGGACAGGACACAGGGAATGGCTTCCCAGTGCCAGAGGGCAGGGCTGGATGGGATATTGGGAAGGAATTGTTCCCTGGGAGGGTGGGCAGGCCCTGGCACAGGGTGCCCAGAGAAGCTGTGGCTGCCCTGGCAGTGCCCAAGACCAGGTTGGATGAGACTGGGACAATGAAAGGTGTCCCTGCCCATGGCAGGGTGTGGGAAAATATGAGTTTTAAGGTCCCTTCAGCACAAACCACACTGGGATTCTGTGAATATTCTGTGATAAGGTGGCACTTGGTTTAGTGGTGGCCTTGCAGTCCTGTGTTTATGGCTGGACTTGATCTTAAAGGGCTTTTCCAACCTAAATGATTGTAGGATGCTACAACCACCACTTCAAATGCCATCCCAAAGCTCCCCACCCAATCCCTGCCCTATCCCAACCCAGCTCAGGAGGCAGCTGCCTGCGGACCTCAAAGGGACAACGACTCAGTGCTGCTGACTGCTCTCATTTCCTCTCTCCTGGGGGCAGAGCGGTGCAGAATTCAATGCTTCCCCCTCCCATGGTCCCATCTCACCTCCACCCATCCCAAAGCACAAACTGTCCTATTAAACTCGCCCTCCTGCTCTCCCCCCTCTCACAGCTCCTGCACACCCACACTCGCCCCACGCAGGAGATGGGAGAGCTGAACAAGCTTCATCTACAGAAGGGAAAATTAAGACAACAAACTCTCCCTACAGATCATCTTTAAAGTTGGGTTTTTTTTTTTAAATTGTCCTTCTTTATTAGTCCCAGACAGAAATCTGAAACCCCCTTTAAAAAAAACAGAGATACATAATGATTTTCAAAGCTGTGTCACATAATTAATGTCACATTTATCTCTTCAGTTGTAGAGATAAAAAGAAACCATCTATCCATGTCCTCATTATATTTTATTCTCCTTTTAAAACCAGTGCTTAAATCCATGGGATGGGGTCCTCTAAAGGAGGGGCAAAGTCTGGCTTTCCCCTTACCCCCTACAACTATGGTGACAGAAAGATTCTCCCTCCCCTCTCCCTGCTGCCTTTCCTCCCTCGTTGCTGATCTCAGGGTAGAGTATCCTTTAAGCAAATACTGTGCAACTGCTCCTCTCCCTCCCTCCTCTGTCCCACCACCCTCACTTCAACAGAGACATTCCAGCAGCCGGGAGCTTTTCTCCCATTCTCCTGGGCCAAGCCAAGGGCCAGCCCTCCGGGGTCTCCTGTGACACACAGGAGTCCCACAGCAATATTCGTTTTTAAAAGCCATGGGCATTTTCCACCATTAACACAGCTTTGATTCATCTCATGTTGCATTTTGCTGCATTTAGGGGGCTGCTGTCCCCATTAAAATGACATTTAACACCGTGCTGCTCCCCCGGGCCGCCGGGAACACCTCGGAGTGGGACCACCAGCGCTTTTCCCCACGGCTCTCATTCCCACTCCTCGCTCCCCTCAGCTCAGCGTTTCCTCCTCCTGGACCAGACAAGGATGTGGCAGTCACAGCCTCATAACAAAGTCCCCAGAAGTGAGAAGGACCCTTTAAGATCTCTGATGGATGCAGTTAATCTGGTTCTGATCAGTCTGTGACAGCTCTGAACATCGCAGTCAGAGCTCTCAGGGCTTGCAGTGTTTTGTGTCCCACACATCCACACTCAGCTTTCACTGAGCCCCACAGAGTCCCTCTGCCCCCAGCCCCTGTCAAGGACCCTGTCACTGGGTGTTCCCCAAAAGGTAGGGGCTGAATAACAGCACCCAGTGAATGTGGTGGGAAGAGAGAGGGCTGCTGGAGCTTGGGAAGCACAGGAGAGCCAAGGCCTTGCCAAGGAGACCTCTCCCGAGGAGACTCCTCCTCTCCCACCCCCTCTGCAGGCACCGAGCTGACTGTGCTGATCCTGGGGAAGTTTCTCATCTCCCAGAACCACCCTGAAAGCTGAATGGCATTTGGAAAACTCCAGCAACAGAGAGCATCGTGTCTCCAGACCCCTGTACCCCACTCAGGGCAGCCCAGACCACATGGCTCCTCCCCACACTGCTGGCACCAGCAGCTGGGCACAGGAGGTGGCCCTTCTGCCACCAGTGGCACTGGCAAAGGCAAAAGCACCCCATCCTCTTCTCCCCACTGTCCAAGACTATGCAAGTCCACATCCCTGGCATGTGCTTAGAAGAAACACATCAAAAAGAGCAACCCACCCCAATCCTGATGCTCCAAAGAAACATTTTTGGTGGCAGATACCCACAGGCTCAGATGGCAGCTCTGGCACGCTGGGCTGAGCTTTCATCCCAGCTCACTCCCAGCAGGTCAGAGCCCTCTAATCCCATGCCTTTGGTGCAACCAGGGTCAAGCAGCTGGCACACACCCACGCAGGAATAGAGAAGGACAGGTCACTGTCCCCTGGGCCAGAGCTCGAGGAACACTCCTCTGCTGAGCCAAACCAATCAGCACAACCCATGGACAGCTGTAACTTGGCATTTCTCCCTTCACTGTGGCAGAAAGGCAGAGCCAAGAAAGGAAAACCAACCTGGAGCACCCCTGGGCTGGGAGCAGCCTGGGGAATGCAGCCCAGCACCCACCTTTCACCACTTTGGGCAGGGGGGTCACTGCCAGCCAAAACCCAGCTCATACCCATGCTTGCTGTGGGATGAAGAGGGTCACCTCTGGAAGAGGGTCCTGAGGGCAGCTCGGGAAGGGGCAGTGTGAGAAGCAGGGACAGCTTTGCTGTGTTGAGCACTGAGCACTGCCAGGCTCTGCAGCTCCAGCAAAGAACATGGATCTGTGTCAGCTCTTCCAAAGGGGTGCTTTTGCTCCACAACCACTTGAGCACACTTGTGGTCATCTAACCTTCTTCTTTCCAGTCTCTTTTGAGACAGGGGGAAAGAAAAGGCAGGGCAGTCAAAAGTGCCTCTTCACTTGTTCCCACTGAGCACCTGGAGTCCTGAAATCAAGCAGTTGCTCTGGGTAAGGGATCTTCAACCCCTTGTGAGCATACACAGCTCCCAGCCCACCTGAGCATCAGCTCTGCCCTGACACACACAGAGACAGGGAAAAGCATTTAATGGAGGAATTCCAGCCCACAGAGCCACTGACAAACTACAAACTGAAACTGTGCCTTGCCCACAAAACTGCTTCTAACCAAGCTGGTGAAGGGCAGGAGAAAAGCAGCACCACTGATGGGAAAGTGTCCCCGTGCCTCCTGAGTGAGCTGCACATGCTCTGAGCATCCTGTGTGGGACGTGCAGGGAGAGGCAAGAGTGCTCCCCAGCGTGCAGACACACAAGTGGCAAACGGGGATAAAGGACTCTGCAGTGAGCTTGGAGCTGACAGAGGGCCCAGCTGTGTCCCTGTGCCAGCAGAGGGTCTGAACCAGCTGGGAGGGGATGGGGCGCTTCTGAGTTGCTCCCAAGAGCTGAGACAGAACCATGGAATGGTTTGGGCTGGAAAAGACCTTAAAGCTCATCTCATTCCACCCCTGCCATGGGCAGGGACACCTTACACTGTCCCAAGCTGGCCAAGCCCCATCCAACCTGGCCTTGGACACTGCCAGGGATCCAGGGGCAGCCACAGCTGCTCTGGGCACCCTGTGCCAGGGCCTGCCCACCCTCACATGAAGGATTCCTTCCCAATATCCCATCCAGCCCTGCCCTCTGGCAGCTTAAAACCATTCTCCCTTGTTCTGTCACTATCTGCCCATACAAAAGTTCCTCTCCCTCATTTTTATAAGCCCCCTCAAGGTTCTGAAAGATGCAGTGATAAGTGGCACTAGAGCAGCAATGGGAGCCCCTCCATGGGGGTCCCAAATGTGGGTTCTGAAAGATGCAGTGACAAGTGGCACTAGAGCAGCAATGGGAGCCCCTCCATGGGGGTCCCAAATGTGGGGTGCTCCTCCTACGCCTCCAGCCCCTCTGCCCCTGTCCTCCTCCTGCCCCTCCTCTTGCTCTCTCAACCCCCTTTCTCCTCTCCCTGCTCTCTTCCCACCTTTCCTCCTCCAAACCCCTCTCCAACGCCCCCAGCAGAGCCCAGAGCCATCCATAGCAGGCCCTGCCCTTTCCAGCCTGGTTTAGCCAAACAGCTGCTGGGTTTCACCCAGCAATTTCGGGAGGAAAAGCAATTTCATTCCCTTTTGGGAGGAACCACCAGGACATCCCGGCTCTCTGGGCTCCGGGTTGGGAAAGAGCTCCCCTGCACTGGTGCCCAGGCGCTGCCCTCGGGTACCAGGCAAGGCTGGCGTTTCCATTTGGCACGGCACAAACCCCTGCCCTGAGCGGGGGGAGCACAGGAGCAGACTGGCTCCTGAGCCAGGAATCTGCACTGCACCTTCTGGAGGCAGCCCCACACTGCATCCCCCCAGCGTGGGCAGCAGGGCCAGGGGGAATTCTGTCCCTCTGCTCCATCTGGAAGGGCCCCACCTGCAGAGCTGCCTCCAGATCTGTGGATGTCCAGAGCAGGCCATGGAGATGCTCCAAGGGCTGGAGCCCCTCTGCTCTGGAGCCAGGCTGGGAGAGCTGGGGGTGCTCACCTGGAGAGGAGAAGGCTCCAGGGACACCTCAGAGCCCCTTGCAGGGCCTAAAGGGGCTCCAGGAGAGCTGCAGAGGGACTGGGGACAAGGGATGGAGGGACAGGACACAGGGAATGGCTTCCCAGTGCCAGAGGGCAGGGCTGGATGGGATCTTGGGAAGGAATTGTTCCCTGGGAGGGTGGGCAGGCCCTGGCACAGGGTGCCCAGAGCAGCTGTGGCTGCCCCTGGATCCCTGGCAGTGCCCAAGGCCAGGTTGGACAGGTTTGGAGCATCCTGGGATCATGGAAGGTGTCCCTGCCCATGACATGGAGGTGAAATGAGACAATCTTTAAGGTCCTTTCCAAACCAAACCATTCCATGATTCCATGATCTCTTCAAGTCCAGCTGTGCTTCTCAAAGCAGGTTGTTTCCTTTTGGGCACCATGAGCTGTGTCTCTCCTGATCCCACAGCCATGGTCAGAGCTGGGAGCAGAGCTCCCTGCCCCACCCGGCCCTGGGCTGCCCCCAGACCTGACCCTGCTCTGAGTCACGGCCACCTCCCTTGTGAGGGCACAGTGGGAGCAGGAGCAGCAACCCAACAAACCAGCTCCTTATCAGCAAAGCAGGACACCAGAAGTCCTTCCTCCCTTCCCAGCTCTGTCTGAGCCATGGTGTCAGTGTGGGCCACCACTGGAGCCCACCCCCCCCATGGCTAAACCCTCCATCCACCCCAGGGAGAGGAGGGGGGCTCAGTACCTGACTGTGGGCTCTGGAGGAACCCACCTGCTGCACCATCCCATCCTCCCTTCAAAGACCCCTCCCCAGACAGGCCCCTTTGCCCTGCTCTTGTCAGCGAGGTCATTTACACATGAGGGGTTGCAGACACACCAGGGCCTGTGGGCAGGGACATCCCACAGCAGCAATCCCTTTCTGTTTGTTTGTTTATAGGAAACTATTTCTGTAGGGTGACACCCCCCTGGAGAGCCAGCTGCCCCACTCAGACACTCCTGGCTCACAGGAGCAGCCCCACACACAGCTCCTGCAGGAGGGTGTTTAACCAAGCCCACTCTGGGCTCACACAGGGAACTCCCCCAGGCAGCGCAGGCTGCTGAGTAAATTTGGATCTCAAGCACCTGGAGACTTCGAGTCTGAACTCTCTGTGCATGTGGGCAAGACACTGAGCTCATGTTCCCCCTCAAGGAATGACAACATCTGGGCAGCTCAGAGTGGGGACAGAGGCTCCAGGCTGGTCTTTGCCACAGGTGTCCTTTGAAGGAATCTCTTGAAGAAATCCCTTCTCTATCCTCCCCCAGCTTGTGCAACTGTAATGAGGCACCCACTACCCACCCAGGATTATTTGCTTTGGGAAAACCCCAAAAACCAGGTCAGACCACAGCACCTCTACCTTTCCTTGTTGTGGTGGCACCTACAGGTCCATTTTCCCCACACAGAGCAGGGAGGAGCAGATGATGGCAGGAGATGCAGCCAGGTTAAGACATGAGAAGCAGCAGCACTGGGGAAGAGAGACACAGGAAGAAATTTCGCAGACACCACCTTGGGCAGGGACAGGTTTTGTGGCTCTGCCCATGGAGAATGACATCCTTTCTGCTTTAGTAAGAGGCAGCACAGGCTCCTGATCCCAACAGGAGACTTGAGAAGGCCCTAGAGCAGGTCACTTTGTTTCTCAGAGAAAAAAGCTAAAATTCGGTGGGACAGCAGCCTGTGTGCCCAGGCAGCCTGTGTGCTTCTCCAAGAAATACGTACTGAAGCCACCAAGATGTGTGCTGCTGTATTCTCCTCAAAGGAGAATCCAGCTTCCAAAAATCACTTCCAAGTCCCTGACCTGCTTGCATGGCCAGGGCAGGATGCCAGCCTGTGAGCCCAGGGGGCACACGAGCCCCACAGCTGTGCTGCTGAGCCCTCTGGGTCACACAGGGGTGGGTCTTTGCCCTCAATAAGCCCAACCCTCCACAGCGATGCTCTTCCAGCACTGCCAAGGGGAAGCCTTGTCAGTGTAAGGCTTTGGAGCAACCTGGGATAGTGGGAGGTGTCCCTGCCCATGGCAGGGGTGGAATAGATGGGATTTAAGGTCCCTTCCAACTCAAATCATCCTGTGACTGTGCCCCCAATACAGGCATCTTCCTCCCAACATGGGGATCAGCCCAGTGCTCCAAAAGGGGCTGGCAGAGGGGAGGTGCTCGTTGGAGGTCTGAAGGTTGTGAAAAGAGAGAAGAAGACTTCTTCTCAGACTCACAGACTGCTTTAGGGGGTTAAACCCTTCCCTTTCTACCAGTGCAGGAAAGGGTAAAAGGCCACAGGAAAGCTGGGCATTGGGAACATGATCAGGAGGTTCTTCCAGCAAGGGAGAAGGTTCACCTCAGCACCAGTGAAGACAGCGAGGGAAGAGACAGGCCCAGCATGTCCAAAGCCAAGGCAAGGGCTTCCCCCAGCCAGCTGGGGCTCCCAGAACCTCCTCCCCACCCTGCAGCACTGGGAGACCCTCCCCCACCAAGGCTGCTCCCAGAGCTGAGGCTGTGGCCAGGCACCCACAGCCCCTGCTGGGGACCCTCACAGAGCCCCCCAGGCACTTGTCCTCCCTCTCCAGTCCCACCACTGCTCCTCTGCTCTGCTCCTGAGGAAGGCAAAGCACATCCTCCATCCCTGGGCTCTGCTCTCCATCTGCATTAACTCAGGGCAGTATCCCAGTCTCCATTCTTCCTCCCACTTCCACCCAGTACACTTTGGCACATCCACTCCACAGATAGGAAAAAAAATAATCACAAATTCTGCTTCTTAACATTCTGGCACCAGAAATCCTGGAATCCTAAAAGCAAAAGGAAGGGTACAGCACCTCCTGCTGCCACCAGCAAGGCCCCTGGTGTGGCTCAGGGACAGCTCGAGCCACGACCAGGAGCACATGGGGCCACCCAAGCCCAACAGCTGGGTCAGCACTGACACCTGCACCAGGTCACACCTTGCTGCACTGGTAAGTGGGGAGAGTTTAGACCAAGGTATACACTGAAAGGTGTATTGTGAGTCAAATTAATTAATTCGGAATAAAGAAACCTGCTAAGGTGTGCAGATCGGCGCCTTACCGCACACTGCAGGCAAGTATCGAAAAGCAGTAGCCAGGAACTCTGCATCCTGAATTCAATTAGTCCATTTTCACAAGGGCAGTCAGTGCTGAAGGCCCTTTGCAGCCCAAAGCAAGAGCAGTGTCCCAGAGCTCAGCTACCCTCAGGGCAGGCAGCTCCGAGCAGCAGCGGCTCCGTGCAGAGCCACTAAAACACACCCTGCTCACCCAGCTGAACACAGGGCACCGAAGGTTCCTGCACAGCTCCCCGTGCTTGGGTTGGACCATTCACAGCAGCCATGCAGGACTGCAAGATGAGATCCAGAGAGTGGTCTTCTTCCACAGCCTGTCCCAGGGATGCTGGCACAGATCCCATCCCATCCCATCCCACTCTGGCTGCTCACCCCCAGGGGCTCAGAGCTCTGACAGGCCAGTTTCTCTTTCCTGAGATGCATCCTCTATGGAGGAAGACAAAGGCCCAAGCTGAGTCTCACCACAGGGATGGGCTGTTCTGGTGCTGCTCAGCATCTCCTTCACCCCCAGAGCAAAGGCAAAGCCAAAAATCACCGAACCCCAGACTGGTTTGGGCTGGAAGGGACCTTTAAAGCTCATCTCATTCCAAAGCCCTGCCATGGGCAGGGACACCTTCCACAGACCATGCTGCTCCAAGCCCCGTCCAACCTGATTCCCACCAGCACAGGAAGGGAAGGCACTGGGATACTCAGCTCTTTGCACCCCTCCATGATGTTTGCACACCTGGGGGTGGGTTTTGCTTTGCTTTTCCTGAAGCCATCCCCAGGTGCTCTCCCACCACTGCTCTCTTCTACAGGTTGTCCCCAGTTGTGACCAAATTCCACCTTTCCCAGAACCGCCAAAATAAAAATGACAGAGCTGACGGTAGAGCTCATGAGTGTGGCCATTATCATTCTTCATATTACTTGGAATGGAGAAATTTTCTTTAATTTGAACAACTATGGGCTCCCCACCTGTTTTTCCATCTGAAAAATGGGGCAGAGTTGCCATGTCTCTGTTAAACTGTCCCAAAGCAGCCAGAGAAAATGCCCTGAGGTGCTGCTGCCCAAGCCCACGGTGACTCACCTTCTCACATGCAATAACACTCCCTGCTGGAGCCACCAGCCGGCTCCGCTCCCTGAGACCAGTCTGGTGGAACTGGTGAGACAGCTCGCTGTGTTTTTCTTGGAGGGAGAGCAGTGGGATATGTGGATGTTGCTGAATAAAAAATCATTGCTCCACATGAACAACGAGCCAGTCATCCAAAGGCAAAATATTCCCTCCCCCCCAAAAAGCAGATAGCTCTTTAGACACTTTCTGCTGGGTGGCTCTTCGAAGCCCATGGATATGGGCCGGGCCTCGGCCTCCCCTGCACATCAGGCCAACACAGGATCCTTGTGCAGCACAGCTCGGATGACAAAATCCTTCCAAGCACCAGGAGATATCATCAACACTGAAAAGTAATGAACGCCTTCAAAACCCCACTGGAAAAGGCAGGCGCTTTTGCTGCCAAGCCCACCAAGAAGGGATGAAAGGGGAGCCCTGATGGCTGTAATTTGCACCAGGCAGGATAAATGGAGGGCTGGGTGTTACCAGTTCCCATCCCAGACGCTCTGCATGGATGGGGCCGACCTTGGAGCCACACCTGCTGATCACATGCAAATCACAGAATCCCAGAATGGCTGCGTTGGGAAAGACCCCAAAACTCATCTCACTCCAACCCTCTGCCATGGGCAGGGACACCTTCCACCATCCCAGGATGCTCCAAGCCCCATCCAACCTGGCCTTGGACACTTCCAGGGACCCAGGAGCAGCCACAGCTGCTCTGGGCACTCCAGGGCCTGCCCACCCTCACAACCAAGAATTTCCTCCCAGTGTGTCATCTTAATCTCTCCTCTTTTAGTTGAAAACTGTTCCCTCCCACTTACAGAGGTGACAACAGAGAACTCCTGGTGGTGGATGAGGCAGACACAAGCTCCATGGTCCCCAGCTATGCAGGTCCCTGCTGTGCCAACTGGAGCAGGACCACCCCGTGCTGCCCCTGCTCCCCCAGGGTGCCAGTCCAGCAAAGCCCTGCTCCTGCCACAGGACCCTGAGGGGGCTCTGAACCACATGGAGGGACAACACCAAGAAACTCTCCCATCCAGGCACCTGGAGCCAAGCACTGACACCATTAAGAATTAAAAATAAATAAAAATAAAACACAGTGTTCTCTAATCACCCACTGGGTCACTCCTGCCATTCCTGGGCCTGGGCTGCACAATCTGTCTCCCAGCTTGGCGCCCGGGCTTCCCTCAGAAACACAAATCTTTACCCAGGAATTCATGGCAGGAGAAATCAAGAAGAGAAAGGGGAGGGGTGGAAAAATAAAAAACACTTTTTGTATTCTATCCAAAGTGTTTTTCAGGTCTAATGCCCCTTGGCTCACTCACTCTGCTGGGTCTACCAGCATATTTTGGGTAATGAAATGCACATTTGCTGGTCAGCTCTAATAGACCCAAAGGGACTGGGTTTCACGTGTGTTTGTTTTAAACTTAAGGGTGTTGTAAAGTTTTTCCAAGAGCCCAGGGCTGGGATGATAAGCCATGGCAGGCAGTGCCTAGTTAGTGGGTGGTTGTGGTGTTAATATTTATCCCATAACTGAAGGAAGACGTGACAACACGAGTGAAGCAAACCACCACCACCACCACCACACTTCCTCACAGGGCACACACTGAACCTCTGCAGGGACCACCACACAGGAGGCATTTCATACAATCCTCGTGATTTGTGACAGAAAGTCCTCTAAAAGGACACGTTTAAAAAAAAAAAAAAGAAAAAGAAAAGCAGAGTTTAGAGTGATAATCAGGCCTTCTAGTCCCAAAGCCTTTCTAGGCAGATCCTTCAGTGCCCACTTGTGGGACTTGCTAGAGCAAGTCCAGCAGAGGCCATGGAGATGCTCCAAGGGCTGGAGCCCCTCTGCTCTGCAGCCAGGCTGGGACAGCTGGGGGTGTTCACCTGGAGAGGAGAAGGCTCCAGGGACACCTCAGAGCCCCTTCCAGGGCTTAAAGAGGCTCCAGGAGAGCTGCAGAGGGACTGGGGACAAGGGATGGAGGGACAGGACACAGGGAATGGCTTCCCAGTGCCAGAGGGCAAGGATGGATGGGATATTGGGAAGGAATTGTTCCCTGGGAGGGTGGGCAGGCCCTGGCACAGGGTGCCCAGAGCAGCTGTGGCTGCCCCTGGATCCCTGGCAGTGTCCAAGGCCAGGATGGGGGGGGCTTGGAGCATCCTGGGATAGTAGAAGATGTCCCTGCCTATGGCAGGGGGTGGGACAAGATGGGCTTTAAGGCTCCTTCCAACCCAATCCATTCTGTAATTTTGTCTCCCTTGGCCAGTGCTCCAGTCCCAGCTGCACACTGGACCATCCCTGTGCAGCCCATCCTGCCTCAGCCCTGCTCAGGGGAAGTGGCTCCATCCCAGTGCCCTGCACTGCCAAACCTCCTATGGGCAAGCTGTGCCCCCAGGCAGCCTGCAGATCACAGAGCTGACCTCCCAAAGCTGCAGAGGAAACCTGCTCATGGAAATCGATTTTGTGCTTAGAGAACTAAAGACACCTCATTGTCCCTGAAAAGCACAAACAGGCATCCTGCCTGGAGCAGGCACCAAGAATTCTGCAGAGCTACAGATCAGCAAGCACCAGGAGCACAGTGTGAGGGCAGGGAAGCTCCAGCTGATGGGAAGGCAGCACTAACCAGCCCATCAGTGCTCCTGGGGACCTGTGCCCTGGGGGAGCAGAGGGTGCAAGAGGGACAGGCCCATCTGTGCAAAAACCCTCTGCAGAAATGACAACCTAATTGAAAATCACTGCCCCAATTTGGGGACATCAGGGCCAGCTTTCCCTTGCTTCAAAAATCCAGAAGAGGAAGAAAAAGGTTTCCTAAGGCACCAAGCATAAGGAAAAGTGAGGTGAAACAGTGGAGGGAGCCGTAGAGGGCACATGCCTGCATTTGGGGATGGGGAACACAGCCAGAGGCTGAGCCCATGCCCATGACCCACCCACCCCCTCTGCACTGGGGAAATGCTCAGGTGCTCAATGGCAGGGGAAGCTGAGTCCACCCATGGCAGCCTCTTCCCTTCCCAGTTCCCTTCTGCTCCACACAGACAGCAAGAGACAGAAAGGAATACAATTCCCCACAAAATCCCCCAGCTGTGGGCAAGAATCAAAGCAATTAGTGACACTTAATGCTTGGATATGGAACAAGGTGAGAGCTGATGAGGCCAGGCTGCCTCAGAGCCCAGGGGTCCCACTGGCACTTTGCTGGTGGGCAGCAAGGAGTGAGCTGGGACAATCTCAGGACACAGACCCATTCCAAAGCCACCTCTCATCTCCTGGGGTCACTTAATTGTAAAGCAGCTTTTTCTACCCTCAAGCTGCCTAAAACCCAACACAGGCTGCCTTTACTTCAAGGTTTCAGAGACCATTTAGCAGACCAATTCTGTGTAAAGCTGTAGTATCCAGGTGGTACTCTGCTAAAAGGAAAAGGGGAGTTGGGATTTCTCCCACAGCTGTGCACATTTGTGATCTCAGGCTTGCCACAGTCGGTGGTTTCACTCTCAGATCTCTTGTGCAACGCAGGTCCAGGTTCCTACAAGGAGAATCCCAGACTGTTCTCACATCTGAGCTCCCTGGGCACAGCAGGAGATGCTCAGTTCAGAGTCCTCCCACAGCAGTGCTGTCCTGCACCCTCACAACCTCCACATTGTCCACTCCTGCCCTGGCAGGACTTTATTTACGGTATTATTTGGTTACTTGCAGGGAGACACATGCTCATCTAGGCAATCAAAAACCCTGCCTGTCCTGCCCTGAATGAATGGCTTTGGGACAGAAATTCAGTTAATCCTGGTTTTAAGCACTAGAAGCTGACACAACCTTGTCCTGCATAAGGGGCTTGGTGATGTGTTCCTGCAGCTGATCTCCCTCAGCTTCATCTCTCGTTTGGATGAAAATTTGGAGGTGACTGACCACCAGCCCTCCCCCTGCACACAGTTTCTGCCAGGCTCATTTATTGAGAGGTTCTAGGAAGAGGCAAATAAATTATTTAAATCAAAATATTTTACACCAACAGCACAATTCCAACTATTCCAACACCACACAAGGCTTGTCCATGGCAGACAACATCCCTGGCCAATAAACCCTTTAAAGGTTCACTGATCACAGCTAGATGTGTCATAAACTTCCCTACATAGTTTATTATCCCCATAAATCTCTATAAAACTATTTTATCTCATCTGGGTTGGCAACGAAGCAAACTTTGCTCTGTTTATGGCTTCCCAAGCAAGCCTCTAACAACAACACATGTGCTGCCTAAAAAGGGGGACGAAGATGTCGGCCCTGCCCAGCCCTCCCCACCACACATCCTTCCAACTCTACACCACAGGCACAGCAAATACCCCACGTGCTCCATGTGCTTCCCTCCAGGAACAGATGCACTATCAAATAATGTTTCTTCTACTTTCTTATCTTCCAAATGTGCTATTTAAAGGGGGAAAAAAAACCAGCTTGGAGATTTATTCAACCCATTCTTCCCAAATGTGTGCCCTGCATTTCTTTCAAAGAGTATTTTTGTCCCTGGGAGCTTTGCAGCTACTTTGTCAACAGCTTTTTATTGGGAAATGGTAATGTTTTATGGTTTCATTTAAATCAGGTGGATGACTGTAAAACTAAAATCTGTTTGGTTTTCAATTAGAAAACACAGAAATAAAAGCACTTTCCATGTTGTCCTACCTACTACATGACTTCCAGCTTTTCCATGCAGCCCTAACCATCTTTACTTTAGAATCCTAGGATGGTTTGGGTTGGAAGGGACCTTAAAGCTCATCCCATCCCAGCCCTGCCATGGGCAGGGACACCTCCCACTATCCCAGGTTGCTCCAAGCTCCATTCCCTCTGGCCCTGGACATCAGCAAGACCACGATCCAGCAGATCTCCTTCCACCCAGCCCTGGTGCCTAAGACAATGCTGCACCACTTTATCTGTCACCCACCGGTGCCACAACAGCCTGTGCCAGCTGCCCTTGCCAAGGCCTTCAGGCATGACCTCCTGAAAGATGTGCCCACGAGCTCCTTGTCACCCCTGTGAGCACAGGAGGGTCAGAGACCATCCTGATGAGCTCCCAGACACTGCCAGCCCTGCAGAGGGACCCACAGAAACCTCACTGTCCCCACTGAGCCCTCCTCTCATGCCAGAGTTCGTGGAGTGTTGGGGAGGATGAAATAGGGAAACCTTATAAATGTGACTGCTTGGCAAAAGATTCTGAAAATATGAAACCTGTAAGTGAAATAGAAATGAAAGCCAGCTTTGAGATATAAGATACCAAGCTGTTAGTTACTGTACAACTAAAAAACAATGGGCTGGCCAGCTGAAGGAGAATCCCTCTGCATTGAACAATGTCTTTAGCAAAGAAAGAGGATGTTTCAGCAAACAGAGAAGTCCAGGGGTCAGAGAAACCCTGCCAGCGTGGCAGGGAAGAAAAAAGTAGTTTTAGAAAGCAGTTTTTAGGAGTTAAAATGTAACACAGTATGGTAATGTAGTAGTTTTGATAGGTTGTATGTAAATTCTATAAGGATTTCTGTCTTCTATTGATTGGATGTTGTACCATTACCACATTCAGTATAAGAAGAGATATAATATCATGGAACCAGACTTTTAGGTCACTTACGCTCTCTCTCACTCTCTTAGACTTTTAAGTCTCTTAGGCTCTCACTCTCAGTCTCTCTCTCTCTCTCTGGGGCTTGCTCTAAGCTGTGGCAGCTTAAGCAGAGCTCCTGCACCCACAACCCTTGCAAATAAACTGCACGTTTCAGGAGCTGCCTTGAACTGCAGAGATCACCCGAGCCGACTGAGTCCCGCGGCACCTTTTTATTTTCTCCAGTGAAGCTTCAGCGCTGCTCGGTGGAGCTTGGGAAGAACATTCAATACCAACACACCTGCACTCCTCAGCTTCCCTCTGCTCCCCCAGGCAGGCAGGGCCCACGGCCTTGGGAATGTGGCTCCTGAACCACCCCCAGAGCCCTGGGCCAGGCTCATCCCAAGTTCCACCTGCCCTCTGCCACCACTCCCACGCAAACCCATCATCCATACCAGGAAAATGGAGCAGCCGCCCCCATCAGCACCTCGGGAAGGGACCAGGAACCTTCCAGCACCCCAGGGAGAGGTCCCAGACATCTCTGGGGAGTTTTTAATGAGCAAATAGCTCACACTCTCAGACTCCAGGAGAGTGAGGACCAGAAGTGCAGTCACTTCAGGAAACTTCAGCATGGGTGATTTACTGGAAGAACCTGACCCTAAGGCAATGGCAGCGTGGATGTAGGGTGCAACTCCTGGGAACAGGAGGAGGCAGAACACCTTGGTCATGGATAACAGGGGCCAGGCAGTGACTGACCACCCACCCTGCCACCAGCAGCACAGGCCACCACCTCTCCTGACTGTTAAACTTCAGACACCCACAAAAAGTCAAAGCCACAACTATAACGTGCCAGATGGGAACACGGCTGATGCCACCCATGCCCCAGTCCCCTGCTGCTGCAGGGCACGTGCTGACCTCCAGCCACCACAGCACCAGCCACAGGGCCAGCAGGAACCGTGCCACCTCCCCAGTGGGTCAGCCCCGGCTCCCACTCTGCAGCAGGCAGAGGTGAAGTGCCCGACCTGCCAGATGGCAATTTCCATGGCAACACAGGGATGCCATCGGCAGAGGATTAAGCTCCAGCGGGAGGGGAAGCGGGACCATGGGGAGCGAGGCTGATCAACAAGCACCCGACAGGGACGCTGAGGAGGAACAGAGGCCCACGGCAGCGATTTTCACGCCCATCTTCCCCTTTCAATTCTTCTCTAGCATGAAAGTCCCAATTTAAATGGCAGAATTTGACACCATTAGAAACTATCAGAGCATTTAACACACTGCCCCTTCCTCCCACGTCACTGCACCCACGGCTGCCACAGGAATAAAGAGCACTGCAAGATCCAGACATCTCCCAGCAGTCCCGGCATCAAAGTGCAGCAAATCTGCGTCACACAGAGACCCATTGAAAGAGGATGAATGCGAAGTGCAGGGAGAAATGATTACTTTATTTGTGAAGACCATGTCTCTTGTCATTCTAATTCATCCCAAATCCTCCCAGCACTGGACAGCTGCAGGTTTAATCATGAATATACAAATCAGCAACACATGAACAACAAAGAGTCTCCAAACGCAACAGCCGAGCCCCCGAATTTGGTGTGGTTCGGCTGCAGCTCTCCCTCCTGTGCACTGAAAAAAGGAGGGGATGAGTAAAGCCAGGACCTGCCACCTCCTCCTGCCACCACAGTGCCTCTCCCCTTGAATTCCAGACATGGGAATGCTGCCTGCACCTCACCCTACTCTGACAAAGCCTGCCCAACACTGAACAGCAAGCAGGGGCTGCAAGAGGGGACAGGAGAGGGAGAAGCCAGGGACGGTGGGCAGAGGCAAGGGCTGGAGGGAAGGAGAGGCTGGGTGACAGAGAGGGGTTGGAGCTGCACGGGCACTCGAGCTGGGAAGGAAAAACACGGGGTTTAATCCATGCAGAAGGTGGGAATTGCTCCCTTTGTGCAGCCTCAGCCGGGCGGGGGTGGCACGGCAGGGCAGAGGGTGCCCCCAAGGGAGGGGGGGCCAGTCCCCAGGCAGCCACTGGGGGACATCAAACACCAACCCTGCTAAAGAGGGGTCCTGCAGGGGCTGCTGATGCCAAGCAGGCTCAGGACCCTTCCCAAGCATCCCATACCTGCCTCTGCTGCCTCTCAGGAGTTTTCTGCATGCTCAGATGCTCCAAAGCTGGTGAGCAACTGGGCACGGGGCAGGCAGCAATACCCATCAGTGCAAAGCACTGTGTGCCACATGGGAAAGAGCTGGGGAGCAGGAGCTTCCAGAGGGCTGCTTCACAGAAGGAATCTCCTCAGGTCTACAGCTTCCTCAGGAGGGGCAGTGGAGGGGCAGCTTCAATCTCTGCTCCCTGGGACAGGGACAGGACCCAGGGAAAGGCTGGAGCTGTGCCAGGGGAGGGTCAGGTTGGATATCAGGGAAAGGTTCTTCCCCCAGAGGGTGCTGGCACTGCCCAGGCTCCCCAGGGAATGGGCACGGCCCCGAGGCTGCCAGAGCTCCAGGAGTGTTTGGACAGCGCTGCCAGGGATGCCCAGGGTGGGGGTGTTGGGCCAGGAGTTGGGCTCACGGTCCTTTTGGGTCCTTTCCTACTCAGGATATTCTGTGATTCTGTGAAAAGGGCAGGGACTGAGCACAAGACAGGGCTGAGCACCAGCCCAGCACAAACCACGTCTCTCCTGCGAGCCGTGCACTGCTCACCACCTCCCAGGCCTGCTTGCCAAAACCCAGCACACATCACGAGGAATTTGCTTTCCAAGGGCCTGAGATCCTGCAGGGCATTGTGTCAGAGATCTGGGCTGAGGTCTCAGTTTTCAATCCAGTGCTATTTCTGCAGAATTACCTGCTTTAACCACGCTGTGGAATTATTCATTTGGTCTGGAGTATCGCTTGCCTAGAAGTGATGGGGTGAGGGTGATGTGCTTCCAAAGTGCAAGCTCTAGAAATAAAAATAATCAAACCAGTCAAGGAAGAAAGTGGTTTTTGAGCCTCCCAGAGCACACCCAGCCTCTCCTTCAGGCTGCCAGGCTGCACTGGGGCTGTGGGTGGGACATCAGGATGGACACACGGACAGTCCTGGCAGCCTGGGAGACCAAAATCTGTGCAAGGCATGGCTCCAGCAGTCAGTCCCAGCAAGAGCTTCCTGTGTCACTGCAAACTGCTCCACATCAACCTTCAAAGTCCCACTGTGCCCATACTCTCATGCAGGGGGAGAATCAAATCCATTTTGCTGCCCACTGCAGTGCAGTTCTTGGATCCCAACAGGGCATCTACATCCATCAGGCTCCAGAAGGGAGGGTCCCAGCTGCCCCTCGCTGGGAAAGGATCCATCCTCTTGCACAGGGGCCTTGTGGCTCTGCACAGCTCCCTGACAGGAGGGGGCAGCCAGGTGGGGGACAGGCTCTGCTCCCAGGGAACAGGGACAGGAGGAGAGGAAACAGCCTCAAATTGAGCCAGAGGAAGTTTAGATTGGATAACAGGGATAATTTCTTCATGGAAAGGGTGGTCAGGCACTGGCTCAGGCTGTCTGGGGAAGTGCTGGAGTCACCATCCCTGGAGGAAGTTAAAAAATCTGTGGATGTGGCACTCAGGACAGGGGTTAGTGGTGAACACAGTGGTGCTGGGTTAGCAGTTGGACTCAATGATCTTGGAGGGCTTTTCCAATTTTTATCATTCCAAACAGGTTTGCTCATGGAGGGAGAGAGGTGTTCAGGGGGTTCACCTGAGCCCTCAAACTTGCAAACTTTCTGTATCCCCTTCTGCAGACTCCCCCACAATGTTTCATATTTGATTTTTCTCTGGGGATTTTTGAGTTTGAGGTTCCCAAGACCCCCAGAGCACCGTTCCTGGTGCTTTTCCTCTCCCCAGCCCAGCTCCAGGGAGCACCTCCAGGGCCAGCCCACTCCTGGCACGCCCTTGCCTGCCCTCCATCTCCACCACAGGACCAGGAGGCAAAGCACCCTCCAAACATTAGATCAGGTTCCCAGGTCAATCCTGGGGCCACCAAACAACACCAAATGCAGAATGCTGGCACAATAAAAATCACTGCACATAAGAAAAAAGTTCCCAATCATGGAAGGAACCAGACAGGAAAAACCTCTCCCCTCCAGTAGCACCAGTGTCAGTCTGAAGCCTCCAGGATTCTATAGCTCATCAGCCTTGGTCCTCTGGGCAGAAGCACCTCATGGCAATGCCAGGACCCTCCTCTCTGCCATAACCCTCCCAGCAGGCCCCACACCTGCAGGGTACCCCATGAGCCTGCAGTGGGACTGGAATTACCACACAAACATCCTGCACAACAAATTCAGGGTCAAAATAAACAGCACTGGAGAGCCTCCACCAGCCAATGCCATGTGTAACTAAAATTTCAGGGTTTCACTCAGAAAAGCACTTGCTCCACATGGTGAGGGGTTGCAAGCCCAAGCCCAGCTGGGCTGTGACATCTGGGACAGTTGTGACATAACCAGCATGAGGTGGGGATCCAAGGGCATCCACATCCATACAGCCACCACCAAAAGGAGACTCTAGGGACCCAGTAAATTAACAGGGCCTGCAGGAAGGTTGGAGAAGGGCTTTGGAAGAGGGTCTGGAGTCACAGGACAAGGGAGAATGGCTTCCCACTGCCAGAGGGCAGGGCTGGATGGGATATTGGGAAGGAATTGTTCCCTGGCAGGGTGGGCAGGCCCTGGCACAGGGTGCCCAGAGAAGCTGTGGCTGCCCCTGGATCCCTGGCAGTGCCCAAGGCCAGGTTGGACAGGGCTTGGAGCAGCCTGGGCCAGTGGAAGGTGTCCCTGCCCATGGCAGGGGGTGAGACTGGGTGAGGTTTAATGTCCCTTTCAACCCAAACCTTTCCAACCTTTCCATGATTCTGTGATTCTAAAACCCCTCCAATAGTTCAGCTGGTGAATCCAAATCCCAGTGAGCAGGAACACAAAAATATTGATGCTTTCACAGATAAACACACCTCCAAGCCTGCAGGCAAACCTGACCTGCAGCCTTCCCACCACGGAGTGTCCGAGCTCTGATGAGGGGGGGCTGCCCTCAGCCCACAGCTGGAGCTCCCCAGCCAGCTGTGCACACCTGTGGGAGCTGCCACCTCTGCCACAAACCACAGCCTGGGCTGGGACGGGCTCTCAGGGCTGCACTCAGTGGAGCATTGGCCACTGAGAAACACAGACATGAACCCACAGTCCCCCTGGGGCGGGTTAGTGGCTTTTTGGGGGTGGCCTCAAACCTCATCCTTGCTGGGAAAAGCTCTCCCCAAGGCACAGGCTTGGTGCCAGTCCTCCAGTGCCACGCTGACTGGGCTGGCAGGAGGTGGGATGGGGACCCAGGCCCCACAGCTGGCAGGGAGCAGCCCCCTGAGCACCCACACAGGATCAATTTGCTTCCCACTGCAGACACGGGCTGGATTTTACATTTCCTGTCTCCTCCATGGCCTCAACAAGGAAAAACAGGGAAACACTCACATTCCCTCCCATGCCTGAAGCCTGAGTGACTCTGGGAACAGCACCAATGACAAATCCACTCCCGTGCCCACCTCTGCCCACCGCAACTCATCTCTCCCTGCAGCAAGAGAGAAAGGGGTGTTGTACACCCCCCCCAAAAAAAAAAATTGCCTTTCTTTGAAAAAACATTCCTTGAACAAATGGCAGCAAATCCCAAGGCAGAGCTGCACAATGGACACTTCAGTCTGCCCAGGGGAGGAGAGACAGGACCTTCAATGCCTAAATAAATGCAATTTGCTCGTTAAGAGGGGGCTGGGGAAGGTTAGGCAGAGGGGAGCCCTGGTTATTCACTTCCCCCAATTAACATTCCAGCAGAGCTGCTCTGTTTTCTAGGAACAATAACTTTTTGGGAAGGGGGAGTGATGGCCCTGGGGGTGTTGGATGGTCCTGGAGAAAGGAGACACGTCCAAGGGTGTGAGGGTGCGAGTCTGTGTGTGATGGGAACTGCTGAACAAAACCAAGACTAAATAAAGGTCTACCCTGTGCAGAAAGAACCTGCACAGTAAAACCCTTCATGTCCCTGGGCCAAGACTTGCCTTTGCTGCTGACCTAAATGCCTTTCTGTGGCCAAGGAGGCCTGAACAGAAAAGAGGTGGCTTGTCACTGTTTGGAAGAGTCTCCAAATGCAGGGTACTTTCCACCACCACTCTGTGACAGTAACTTCGTCATCTATTTCCTTCCCAGGATGAAAAACCTGCCTTTCCTCAGCCAGGGCATTGATTTCTCCAATAAAGACTTTGTAGCACTCTTGGAGCTCCTGTGGCTCTCGTGGCATCCCCTGAGGGAGGCAGCTGGGCTTTGTGAGACCCTCACCAGACAGCAAGGAGAGCGAACTGAAACCAGCTGCAGCTGGGAGGGAAAAGCACCAGAGGGGCTCTGCGTGCCAAGCACTGCCCATCCTGCCCAGCAGAGCCCAGGGTGCTGCCACGAGAGCTCCCACAATGCAGGACAAAGCCTGACCCCCGAGGAAGCCCTGCCTGTCGCTGTCTCAAGCGCTGCAGGCCTGATGGGAGCAGGCTCACCCTGGCAAAGCTGAAAGGAACTCCCCAAGAATGAACAGGTCCATCTGTACCCCTGGGCACGTGTGCTGGGGTGGATCTATCTCACCTCACCACAGTTTCTGAGAATCCCTGTGGGAATCTAGCCCAAACAGATGGCTGGCTGCAGCTCAGCATTCCCAGCCACCACTGTAAGCCAGAACAGGGCACCCAGAAACAGGACTCTGGCTGGACAGACACCCGTCCCAGAGAGAGGACAGACACCCCTCAGAGGGAGGACAGACACCCCTCACAGGGAGGACAGACACCCCTCACAGGGAGGACAGACACCCCCCAGGAGGAGGACAGACACCCCCTCAGAGGGAGGACAGACACCCCCAGGAGGAGGACAGACACCCCTCAGAGGGAGGACAGACACCCCTCAGAGGGAGGACAGACACCCCTCAGGAGGAGGACAGACACCCCTCAGGAAGAGCACAGACACCCCCCAGGAGGAGGACAGACACCCCCCAGGAGGAGGACAGACACCCCTCAGAGGGAGGACAGACACCCCTCAGAGGGAGGACAGACACCCCTCAGGAGGAGGACAGACACCCCTCACAGGGAGGACAGACACCCCTCAGNNGAGGACAGACACCCCTCAGGAAGAGGACAGACACCCCTCAGGAGGAGGACAGACACCCCCCAGGAGGAGGACAGACACCCTCAGGAGGAGGACAGACACCCCTCACAGGGAGGACAGACACCCCTCACAGGGAGGACAGACACCCCCAGGAGGAGGACAGACACCCCTCACAGGGAGGACAGACACCCCTCAGGAGGACAGACACCCCTCACAGGGAGGACAGACACCCCTCAGGAGGAGGACAGACACCCCTCACAGGGAGGACAGACACCCCTCAGGAGGACAGACACCCCTCACAAGGAGGACAGACACCCCTCACAGGGAGGGCAGACACCCCCAGGAGGAGGACAGACACCCCTCAGGAGGAGGACAGACACCCCCCAGGAGGAGGACAGACACCCCTCAGAGGGAGGACAGACACCCCTCGGGAGGAGGACAGACACCCCTCGGGAGGAGGACAGACACCCCTCAGAGGGAGGACAGACACCCCCCAGGAGGAGGACAGACACCAGAGCCGCAGAGCTCAGTGACACCATCTGTGGATGCCCGTGGCCAGGGTAGGTAAGGAAAACACTTTGATCTGCTGAATGTGTTGGGAATCAAACCCAGTTTGGTTGGTTGGTTTAACACCTCCAGGAGAACGTGCCCAGCTGACAGAGCTCTGCTCATGCCATGTTCAGCTGCTCCAGCTCCACGTGTCCTGTAGGACTCAGAGGCAACGTCCAGGGGTGCTCCAGTTATTAACTCGCTCACAGTGACACTCAAGATTTGCAGGTTGCCCACTTGGCTTCCCAGATGCCAAAGCAGCTTTGCTGATATTCCAGACAATGCATAATCACATCCAAAGGCTCTCTGGTGGCAATGCCATCTCAGGAAGAAGATGAAGGATGGCAGAAGGGCTGTACCTCCCTGAGAAGGTGCCTCCTCACAGGCTCCATGCAGAAAGCTTGGGAAAGCTGGATCAGATCACCAATATGGTCACAGAATTCCAGAATAGTTCAGGTTGGAAGGACCACTGGAGGGGTCATCTGGTCCCACCTCCTTGCTTGAGCAGGGCCATCCTAGAGCACCTGGCACAGGATTGTGTCCAGGTGGGCTTTGAACATCCCCAGTGAGGGAGACTCCACAGACTCTCTGGGCAGCCTGTTCAGTGCTCTCCAGAAGTGAGATGAACAAAAGGTCACCCTGAGGCTCTTGGTAAGAGCACACCAGAACCACAGACCAGCCAGGGCTCTGGGGGAAAGGCTGGATTCACCAGAAGCCCACTGGAACTCTCCAGCACCCCTCCTGCTTCCTGCCCAAATCCTCCCCACCAACAGAAAGGCTCCCAGGAAACTGTGTGTTGTGAGTTCCTTCTGGAGCATCGCACAGCTCAGTCCCAGTGCAAAGGACTTGGTGCCTTTTCCCAGCAAGCAGAGAGCTGCAGTCAGAACAAGCCCCCTCCCAGGCCAGCAGGACTCTGTTTTCCCTGCTTCTGGGACAGCCAATGCTCCCTCCTACCACCCACTGTACAACACATTGCTGCAGAGCCAAGGCCACATGTCACCAGAGGTACCAAGGAACAGCGAATGGTCATCTGGCCAAAACCCAGATGGTCAGCAGAGCTATAGGCTGTGTTTGCTGCTGACTTGCAAGCCTGAGAGAGGAACCCACCCACAAAGATGCAGAGGCCAATTATTGAAAGGAAATTACTCCCCAGAGGGGCAGCAGCACAAACCCCAAGCAGAGTGGGCACGAGCTCCCTCCCAGCCCAGGTACCACAGCCCAGTGTGGGGTTCCTCCTCCCTGTGCACCAGTTACTGCCAGGGGGGAGGGCAGCAGGGGTTGAACCAGGGCCCAGGTCCAGCAGGGACCTATCAATGTCCCTTGCAGCTTCCTGACATGAAGCTCCATCCCCAGGCTGCTCCAGTAATCATTTTCCTCCCTCTCCTCCCCGGGAGCTAACAGGGGTCTAGACAAGAGTGTCAAGTCCTCAACACCCCAAGTTGAAACTGGGGTCTTTCCAGGACCCCAGCACCTCACAGGGCACTGGGAGCAGGTTGGGTCATTCCAGGACAGCAGTTTCATCCTGCTTTCCCTAAAGTGTCCTGAAGTGCTGAAACTTATCACAAGGCTGAACATTTCTGCTGTCAGGGAACAGGGACATCCAGAAGTTGGATGCTGTCATGCTTACAGCTGGACATCTCAGAAAAGCTGCTCTCTACCTTGGAAAGTCACCTCTGTAACAGCCAGAGAATCAGGGAAATTCTCTCCTGCGAAAACATCATTCTGCCTTCTTGCTCCCCTGCCAGTTGCTCCTGGGTGCCAGGTCCCCTTCTCCTGGGCTGCCTGGAGGCTTCAGTGAGGACAGGTTCAGTGGGCTGGCAACAAACAGTCCCCTTGCCATTAAAGAGTGCCAAGAGCTCCATAGACAAAGCATCCATCCCGTCCCATCCTTCCCTCCCCCAGGGTGAGGGTCTCACAGCAACCCCTCTACCACCCCAGTGTGGCTGTTCTCAGCCCTCTGGTGGGACTGGGCTCAGACTGGAGACATAACTGCAGTAGCAGGAAGGAGGAAAAACAGCTTTACATGTGACATGTAAATAGGCAGTGCAGAGAGAGATAAATCTCCTTTTCTTTCCAGGAGATCAAGACCCAATTATGCAAGTGGGGCACCTCCAAAGGCACCTTCCTCTGTGCAGCAGCCTGGGCACCCTCTGCCTCTGCAAGTACTCCCTTACAGAGATAAGGCTCAGTTGCTGAACCTCACCAACTTGTCATTAAAAAATAAAAGACAAGTCAGATGAACAAAATGCTAATAAGAACCCCCAGGTCAAACCGCCTCCCTGTCACTGGGGCCCTCCTCTTGCCAGCACATTCCTGTCACTAATGAGGTCCCATCGCTTCCTCCTCCCTCCTCAAGTTGCTCCTGGTGATGCAAATCCATCGTCTTTGTTTCTATTCTTGGAGTAAAACCAGAACCAAAGTAAATAGCAACGCAGCTCTTAGGTTTCAAGATCCTCTCTTTTTCCATCCTTCCCAACTGCAACAGGGCTGTTGCTGCAGTCAAAGTGAGGTGACATCCGAGCCCAGACATCAGCCTGTTCCCACCGGAAATGCTCCACTTAATCTCCAACCTTAACGTCTCCTTTGAGATCGCTGCCAGCTCCTTCCCGAACCTCGGCCTCACCGTGCTCCTTGGGAAGTGTCAGGCTTCCCCACAGCCTCCTGGAGAGGGCAAGAAGCTGTGCCAGGGACCCTGGGATGGCAGAGAGCTCTCCCCATCCCCAGTCCCCACTAGACCTTCCACTGTTGGCCTTCCCCAGGGAGCTGAACCAGCTCCAGTGTGTGCCCCAACAGGCTCATGGTGCCCATGCGTTCCCTCGTGCCAGGGTGGGCACTGCACAATAAAGGGGGAAAGGAGACACGTGGCAACCCCAGTGGGACAGTCAAGCTCTGCCCTGTACGTGCCAGTGTCCCGTGGGGCAGGGTGGCACTGTCCTGCCACATCCCACTTCTGGGGAGGTGTTGCACACCGGCTCTGTCCCTGTGAGCCCCACAGGAGCCGCAGGGCAGGAGGGGCAGGTAGGGCTGGCTGTGTGCCACAGAAAGCTGTGCTCACATCGAGTTCTGGTCTGTAACAACATCCCCCCAAAGTCCCTCCTGCCCCAGCTGAGATCAGCAGTACTCAGCTGGCAGCAAACCCTGCATGACGTGCTGGGACCTGCAGCAAGACAAGCAGGCTCCAGGAGCACCAGTGCCCTGTCCCATCATCACCCCGGTCACAAGTCAGCCTGGAGAGTGGGCATCAGCAAAGAGCTGAGCTTTGGCTCCCTGTGCAGGGAGAGCACAGAGTCCTGACAGTGCTCACTAATGATGGACAGTCAGATGTGACCACTGGGTACTGACACAGGGACCCCCCAGTGCCGTGGGGAGCTTTGGGAGTTTCCTGCAGACTCCCAGGCATAAGGAATGGGGAAATTGTGAGGGACAAGAGAGGGGGAGAGGGACCTGGGACAAGGAGTTGGAGTGACAGGACACAGGGAATGGCTTCCCACCAACAGAGCAGGGTCAGATGGGATATTGGGAAGGAATTGTTCCCTGGGAGGGTGGGCAGGCCCTGGCACAGGGTGCCCAGAGCAGCTGTGGCTGCCCCTGGATCCCTGGCAGTGTCCAAGACCAGGTTGGATGGGGTTTGGAGCAGCCTGAGACAGTGAAAGGTGTCCCTGACCCTGGCAGGGGATGGGCTTTAAGATCCCCTCAACCCAAGCCAGTCTGGAATCCCATGATTCAGAGGCTGAGAACTCAGGGCTCTGCAGTGAGAGCAGGGGTAGGTGAAACACAGCAGGAAGGAGGGAGGAAAGGAAAGAAGGAACGAACGAGAGCTGGAGCAGCCGCTCGGGCTGGGTGCCTGAAGAGCGGTGCTGCAGAGACCTCTTGCAGCCCACAGCTGCTACTGCAGCTCCAGCACTGCCCAGCAGCTCCGAGCTCCGCCTTTCCGAAAGGAAAAACTCCCTTACAGCCCCCGGGGATTTATCCAGCGCGTCCCGGGCACGCCGCACCTGGAGAGGCTCCGCAGCAGCAGCTGATGGCATCCGGCACACGCAAAGTGCCCCCTCCGCACAGCCACGGCACTCAAGGGCTCCCAGTCCTGCAGCTGAAGCCACTCGAGCCTCTAGGAAGCCACAGCCGGGTCCCAAAGGGCTTATTCAGGCACAAGCACCTCCCTGCAGGAATGTGCTTGTAGGGAAAGTGCTCTGAAGGATTTAAACCTCAGGCTGGCAAAGTAGATCCTTTGCTGGCATGCTCCAATTGCTCAGGAAAGGCATTTGGGGATTGCACTCTTTGCTCATAAACCTGGGGCACCGGCCTCCCTCACACCAGGAGGACCAAAAGAGCTGCACACTGTGGGTCTGAGCTGTGAGAGGACACACTACAACAGCCAGATTTGCCTTCTGACACCTGGGAAACAACTGCAGTGGGCCTCGAGAGGAAGAAAAGGGGAACAGATCTCCCAGGGAAACACAGGGAAGGTCTGCAGGTGGACTAAAAGGCCCCATGGGCAGCAGAGGATGGGATTTAGTACACCTGGTGTGACCAGTGACCAGGCTGGATCCAGGGACCTGCCATCACAAAGCCATTCTTGCTGGCAAACCCCAGAAGAAAGGGAAATCGGGATGAAAAGACCCACCAGAGTGTGCACTTTGGGATTAACAGGAACAGCCCCAGCAGCCAGGACCTCTCTGGCTGGATGTCAAGGCCAGGAAGGGACTGGGCAGCAGACATGTGGCCACTGTCACCATCACAGGCAGCTGTTGGGAGGGGACAACTAGCCAAAGGCAAGTGGAGAAGCTGAAGCATCCCCTCACACCAGCCAGTCACTGATCTGAGTCGTGCCAGTGGAAGCCCTCAGCTCAGCAGGATGGAGCCATCCAAAGGCGTTGGGTTCCCAGGCAGCTGGACCATTGCTGGCTGCAGCCCAAAGCATCCCCAGCCCACCCTGCACTGCCAAGAGCCCAGACAGGGCTGCAGCACCAACCCAAAAAATCTTCTGAGTTTCACGTGAGACTCCAGTCCAGCCAAGGAGGAGGAATACTCCAGCTCACAAATAGTGTCTCACTTATTTTAAATCACTGTGGTTATTTTCTTTTTTCACACAAACTTCACATACCAAAGGACATGGTGAACATTTTTGGTGAGTCTCACTTGTACAAGCAGAGTAAAATTGGAAGCTGGCAAACGACTCTGCTCTCCTCCTCCTCAGCCCTGCTGCTCGCTGAGCTTTTCATGTTCCTTGTGCAGAAATATAAATGGTAACACATCAGAGGCTGGAAACTTCATAGCATCATAGAATGGACTGGATTGGAAGGAATGTTAAAACTCATCCCACCCCTGCCATGGGCAGGGACACCTTCCACTGTCCCAGGATGCTCCAAGCCCCATCCAACCTGGCCTTGGACACTGCCAGGGATCCAGGGGCAGCCACAGCTGCTCTGGGCACCCTGTGCCAGGGCCTGCCCACCCTCCCAGGGAACAATTCCTTCCCAATATCCCATCCAGCCCTGCCCTCTGGCACTGGGAAGCCATTCCCTGTGTCCTGTCCCTCCATGCCTTGTCCCCAGTCCCTCTGCAGCTCTCCTGCAGCCCCTTTAGGCCCTGGAAGGGGCTCTGAGCTCTCCCTGGAGCCTTCTCCTCTCCAGGTGAGCACCCCCAGCTCTCCCAGCCTGGCTCCAGAGCAGAGGGGCTCCAGCCCTTGGAGCATCTCTGTGGCCTGCCCTGGACTCTTTCCAGCAGCTCCAGGTCCTTCCTGTGCTGGGCCCCAGGGCTGGGGCAGCTCTGCAGGTGGGGTCTCACCTGAGGAGGCAGAATCCCCCCTCCCCTGCTGCCCATGCTCCCCCCCAGGCTTTGAGGGGCTCTGGGTGCACACAGGGGACATGTCCAACCCTCATCCACCAACACCTCTAAGTCCTACTCAGGACTTCTCTTGATCCATTCCCTGCCCAGCCTGTGCTTGGGATTGCCCTGACCTGGGTGCAGGATGTTGCACTGGGGCTGGTTGAAGCTGCTGCTCTTTCTTGCCAGCCTGTGGGATGCTCCCTCCTCCACCACCTCCCAAGCCAGCCCCACACTCCACAGCATTTCCAGCCCTTGGCAGGTGGATCCAGGCTCTCCTCCCCAGAGCGAAGCCAGCAGAGGGAGCAAACACTGCAGGTTTGCAGGGAGAGCGGTGGTTTCTCACTGTGGCTGTCATATTTTGAAACTAGAGGTTATTTCATGGGAGTTTGCATAAGATATTTGGAAAGGCCCAGGTTAGGACCAAGGCCAGCCTGCATATTTTCTTGGGAATTGACACATTGATCTCACTAATATCCATCCTGCAACAGCAGCACTGAAATCAAACCCGAGTCTGGTCCTCAGAAATAAGCCCCTTTCAGTTTCAAGCTCAGCATCCCACATCTTCTGTGTGTTAATTTTAGATTCCTGTGCCCTGAACCTTCCCAGCACTGGGCCCACCCTGCTCACAGCAAACAGAAGAGGCCTCACCCACCCCAGCTCACAGTGTTTGTCACAGACACCTGGTCCCAGCCTGGCTTTGACAAAGTGGGATGTCTCACACTGTCCCCACCCCCACCAGCACCCCCTCTGTACCAGCCTGGCCTGCAGCACTCCCCACAAACTGCTCCTCTACTTCCTAATTCCTCCCACAGGAGACATCTGCCTTTGTGTGGGAATGCTGACAGCAGTCCCACAGCACGCTGTGCTCTTCCCAAGCCATCCCTGCTTTACTACAGGCACCACAAAGCACCAGCTGGGACATCACCAGCTGCTGTTGTAAATAAAACCACGTTCACCAGAGAAATAAGCCGGGTACGTTTTAGTTTTGAGCTTTGCTGTGCCTGTTCACTCCCACACTAATTTGCAAAGTGGGGTGATTCACAGGGAGCCTCTTCCAGCTCTCAGGGACTGCTCTCCAGGGAATGAGTTGCTCTCTGGCTCCAACAGCACGTTATTTATCAGGTTTGGGTTTTTCTGGTAAATACTCAGTGAACAACAGTTGGCAAGTGAGCAGTGTGGGGAGGAGGGGCTGGGCACAGGAGGGATACACAGAGCTCAAACATCAGCTGCCTTTGCAACTACCTCCCCCAGGCAGTCACTGCCACTGCTCCAGGAGCTGAGGCAGTGTGTGCAGGTCCAGGATGACTCCCATCACTCTGCTCCCCCTCCTCCCCAAGCACGGCTGACCTGCCTCTCACATGGTCATTTATTCAATCCCGAGAAGCTGTGGCTGCCTCTGGATCCCTGGAAGTGTCCCTGGCCAGCTTGGACAGGGCTTGGAGCAACCTGGGATAGTGGAATGTGTCCCTGCCCATGGTAGGGGGTGGGGTGAGATAGTTTTTAGAGCTCTTTCCAAACCAAACCATCCTGGGATTCTATTATTCTATTTTTATGTATCTATTTCTTTTTATCACACTGAACTACCGGCACAGCCAGGAATCTTCTGTCTGTTTGCTGATCCTTTCTGAATTCAGGTATGGGAGTGTGTGGCTCACAGAAATAAAATACAGCAAGGAAAGAGGTACCAACAGCAAGAAGAGAGTGGGATTTCACTGGCACCAGTGGGATCACTGCAGGGTGACATGACCTTGCTGTCACCATAAGCACCACACCAGAGCCTTCAGCACGAGCTGCACACAGGAGACAACAGGCTGCAGCTGGCAGATTTGGGAGGTCCCTGCTCACTTGGGAACGAGACCAAACCAGTGGGCTAATGCACAGATGGGTTCTACCAAGGTCCTACTTAGTCTTCAGCTCACCTGGCACCCAAAACCCAGACCGGGACAATCACACCCCATGGACTGGTGCTGCTCTGAGGTGAGGCAGTTTCTGCACTCCCCAACATCAGTGCAGTGACCACCAGGGACAGGAGGCATTCTGGGCTGATCATTATTCATTGGAATAGGAAAACCTGGACAGGTACCTGCCAGCTGGTGCCAGCCCAGGTGCTGTCAGAGGCTCCAGTGAGCCTCCAGGTGTGACCAGGTCTCTGCCACACAGGGAGTTCTTCCCCTCCCTGCCTCCCTTGCCAGGCCCTGCTATCCCAATTCACCTTGTCTCTGTCATCATCACTTTGTCAGGCAGGGGTTTCCTCTGCTCAACTCATCAGTAGAGCTCCCAAGACAAACAGAGTCAAAGAGTTTCCTGCAGGGCACAGACATTTCATATCAGAATCACTGCCTGGAAAAATACCACACACAAATAATATTAATTAAAAAATAAATAAGTTTTTGAGAGTACAGAGTAAAATTAATTAGTGCAGAGGCAGGAAAGCAACACAACCTTGACTCACCTACTTGAAACCTGCAGGAACTACAGAAAGCAGAAGGGTCAGGGCAGCTGGGGCAGCACCAGGGATGCCATGGCAATGCCAAGCACTGCTCTCCCCCACCTCCACTGCACAAACCGGGTGACTCCTCACCCAGAGAGAAGCACATCATATCAGAGCATCAGAGGGGTCAGGGGAGAGACCTCAAACCAAGCTGGGTCAGCATGTGCGACCCTGGGCATTGCTGGCTCTTCCAGAGGCTGCAGGATGTGTGCCATAACATCACAAAGTGAGTGGGCAATGCCAGAATGACTGGCCTAGATACAGAGAACTTCCAATTCCCATGGGGAAAAGGGAAGAGCACAAGTCCCTCAGAGCCCCCTGCTGCAATCTGCACTGACTGTCCCAGCAGCCACCACAAAGAGTGACTCAGCCCTGGTGACCTCTTTTAATGCTCCATAAGGCTAATGTTGAGTTTAACAGGGTTAATTCTGCCTTTAGCAACCAGTTTTCCTGTGAAGACAAGGAGATCAGCACAGTCTGTAACTCAGCCATGTCTCTCTTCTCCTCCCCCCTGCAAGGGACACTGCAGAAGGTCCCATCCCTGCTCCTGCCGTGCATCTCAGGAGCCAGCTGGGCACAAAACCCCAACAGTCCCTTGGCCATCACCGAGTGACCCTAAACAACATGCCCAAGGTCTCAGAGCACGGTCCCAGCCTGGCCATGGCCATTGTCTCTGTCACAGCTGGAGCAGCCGGGACAAGGCAGGGGATCTGAGTGAGAGACAGATGTCAAAAGCAATCAGCCGCTCCCCTGGCTCTGAGGCAGGAATGCTGACAGCACGACAGGCCTTGGAGGAGTTAAAAGGAAAGGCTTATTAGAAAGAAAACTTGTTCTGACAATCACAAAAATTGGAATTCATTTAAAATTCAGATTATGCAAATTCCAGTAATCTGTACGTGCAGATCCATCACCCAGCAGACACATGCCACCAGTGACATGGCTGGAGAAATGCCAGCCTCCCCAGTGCCCCGGGAGGGAGGGAGGTGTGCTGGCCTCGGGCAGGCACGGGAAGAGCGGCTGCTCGGTGAGAGTGGGGCCGGGCAGGATTTGCAGCTGCTCCCTCTGCACTGAGAGATGCCTTGGCAGCCCCGGCAGCATCCAGCATGTCACAGCCAGGGGAGCAGCAAAGCCAGACTCCAGTGTTTTCACATAAATTACAGCAAATTCTCCCTTGGACAAGCTCGGGTGCCCATGACCAGCACAGAGCCTCATCGGGCAGCACCTGATCACGTGGATGTTTGGTGGCCTCATGACACTGGAGGCATACGGGCGACAGCTCTGCCCTGTCACCATCCCCCCTGCCACGGTAGGGTACCACCCAAAGCCTCAAGAGCCTCTCCCCTCTCTCAGCAATTCACAAAATTCTGGTTTTGGGGAAATTTAAAACCAAGCCAAGCAGCTGCATCACATAGCAAAGATGGCTCAGACTGTCAGCATGCAAAGAGCAAAGCCAGAAATCAACATTACAGGCTGGGGAAGTGCAACAGCCCAGAAAAATGAATCTGGCTTCAAACATGGACTTCCCTAAAACATGAGCACTGTGATAAGGCAAAGCGTGCTCTCTCCTGTACGTGCTGTGCATGAGGAGAGCAGATCCCACCGGGCAGCAATTCCTCACCCAGCCAGGGCTGGGCAGAGCCAGTGTCACACGGGGCCAGGGCACAACACGAGCCCAGGGGAAGCTGCAACTCCTCCAGCACAGAGATGGAAAGTAACTGACCCAGCCTCAGGAGGACACAGGGCCCAGAATGGTTACTGGAAATAATTTCCCCGGTTTGAACTTACAAACCAGTCAGGAATGCTGGTCCTGTACTGGCCCAAGCCTCAGCCAGGTGCTGCCAGTTCACCTTCCTCCACACTTTCTGCCTCTGCTGAAGGGCCCTCTGGAAGCCCTTTCCCAGTAGGGTGAGTCAGCTTTTCTCAGCAGGTCTCACAAGGTCAGAGCTCATGGCTGAGTCTACAGCAACAACTTTTACCCGTTGGAACAAACCAGAAATGATTTACTTAGCAAGGGGAAAACTGACATCCTACAAAAAACCTGCTCTGTTCCTTGACAGACAGTCAGCTCTGTGGGTACACCACAGAAAGCAAAAGGTCCCCAAAACCTGAGGAAGTCAAAGGCCAAATCAAACTGGCCACAGACAGCACAGAGAGGTGCTGGCACCAAGCAGGGAAGGTCAGGGGGCTGCCCAAGTGCTTCCACACCTTTTGTGCCCATCTCCACTGCAACGGGGAGGCTCTGGGGAACAGCTCCCACAGAGACACTGGAAAAACATCCTTGAAAGACAACGGTTCCCAACATCTCAGTGCCCCCCCATCCCTGCTGCACGCAGCTTGGAGCCACAAATGCAGGCAGAGAGAAAAAGCAAACAATGCCTTACCCCACAGCAGGGCCGCCTCATCTTAAACACCTCCAGCATCTTTCAGCCGCTCATCAGGTGCCCCATCCTGCTTGGGCTCATTTCCATCTCTGAGCTTTTGAGTGCTTCCCGAGCCCAAGGCAGCAGTTCCCACAGAGAAGGTTCACTGGGACAGTGACCAGCTGCCAGAGACTCGCCCACGGCACCCACTGCCACCCCTGGCACGCTGCGAGACCGGGGGCAAACGTGGCAGCTGCACCCAACAGCACAGGCACGAGCAGGGAGCCCCCAGCCCCACACTGCCCAGCTGGGACAGTGCCCAGGCACACCAGGAGAAACCCCCGGTGCGTGTGAGCCCGGAGGGACCAGCCCTTCTTGTGGGGCAGAGGAGGGTGGCGATTGCAGCCTCCCAGCAGATGAGTCTGTGCCCAGCCTCGGGCCAGTCCCTGCCCCATTCCCATTGTACCGGCTCTCTCAGCCATTGCCAATCAACACCGAGTGCTTCTCATCACCTCGACACCTGAGCCCTCATTACAACCCCGAGCCGGTAACGAGGCGGGGGAAGGACATCCGAACCCCGGGGTTGGGTGTCTCTGCGAAAGAGAAGAGGCAGAGCCCATTAAACATTGATCAGAGGCTCCCAGAGCAGCGGTGCAGCCCTGACACATCCCTGCTGTCCTGCCACCAGGAGCTCCCCAGAGCCAGGAAGGTCTGAGCTGTCCCAGGGACTCGGTGCTGGCTCGCTGTTGCCCCAGCCCTTCACTGCTGGCCCCGGGCAAACCTTTGGGAAGGTGCAGTTTCTCACGGACATGAGGCTGAGGACAGGAAAACCCATTTCCTACTTTCAGCCTTGTTCCCTGCTTTGGACAGCAGTGCCCACAGTCCGGGCCCTCATCCCACCCTTCACCCAGCTAAGCACCAGCGCCCCGAGCCAGTGGGGACCCATCAGGAGCCGGGGGGACAGGACCCCCCAGCAGAGGGGCTCTGTCACAGGCTGGGCAAAGCTGAGCTGCCACCACCATCTGCTCCACCACGCTGGAGCAGCCTCTCTTTCTGTTGTTTTGCTAATGTTGGGCACAAAAATAGCTCTCCAAGATGTCAGTGTTTTTGGGAAGCTGTGTGTGTGGGAACGCGGGGGGCCACAGCCCGATACTCACGAACTGCCGCCGCAGCTTGGTCCTGACGCGCTCGGCCTTGCTCTCGGCAGGGTGCACGGCGTAGCTCAGGGAGCCCAGGTGGTTGTCCACGGACAGGCTCTTCCTCATGTAGAAGGAGCGGGTGCGGAAGTAGCTGAACGGGGCGTCCTGCACGGCCGTGCCGAGCCGGGGGGCCCCGGGGGGCTCCGAGCAGTCCTCCTCCAGCTGCCAGGCCTCCCCTGCGGAGGAGAAGGAGGTGCCTCCCCGTCAGAGCGTGACCCAAACGCGTCCTACCCCCCGAGCCCAGCTCTGGGGATGCTCAGTGGGCATCCTGGACCCCCTGTGCCCATCTCACAGCCGTGGGGTACAGGTGCTGGGAACTCACTCAGAGGGCACGACCCTTCTGCAAATCCCCACGTACCCCCTGCCCCAGGCAGCAGCCCCTGCTCCCACCCTGCCTGCCCCAGGTACCCACAGGCCCCACCATCTTCCAGGCAGGAATCAGCCAAATACAGTTAGAGCCATGGAATGCTTTTTGTTGGAAGGAAGCTTAAAGCTCATCTCGTTCCAACCTCCTGCCATGGGCAGGGACAGCTTCCACTTCATCAAGTTGTTCCAAGCCCTGTCCAACCTAGCCTTGAAGTCTTGTTTTGTGAACGGGAAAAATGAGGCATCACAAGTGTTACAAATTACTGCCAGGATTTACTGCCATCTCCTCCAGGAGAAAAAAAAACAAAACCCTTTATGGCACAGCCAAGAGCAAATTAACAGCCCCACGAAGGACAGAAGCCAGACCTCCCTTCTCCACCTGCCCGTCAGCAGCAGCAACAGGATACAGCAGTGCAGGGCTGAGAGCCCTGGGGACAAACCTCACTGGCACTGCAGCAGCTGTGGCAGAGGACAGTTGGCACTGGGCAGGGCTGGTGATCCCAGGGCAGCACTGGCCACATTTCATTGCAACAAAAGGGAAAAACAACAAAACGACAGGAGATGATTCCAGAATATCCCTGCTCCACTCTTCTCCCTTTGGCTCAGATGCTACCTACTTTTTGTTGCCAATCTCCTCTTTACATCTGGAGCTTGCCCTGCCTCCTCCCCTCAGCCAAAATCACTGCTCAAGCCGTGACAAACAATCAATAAAAGCCTCTTCTCAATTATTAGCCCAAAAGGTTATCTCACAGGACTGCCTTCAGAGGCTCTCCCCCTCCTGCAGCCTCTTACCAAGGCAACGTCCTTCACCTCTCATTTCTGAAAAAAACAGCACCTCTGAGCATGAACAACCATGATCCCACTACATCAGGGCGGAGGAGCAAAACACTTCTGGGGTTTAAAGTGGATAATGGCCCTAAGTCCCAATTCAGCAGCGCAGCCCAGTTTACCCAGCAAGGCTGTGGGGTTTAAATGGAATATAATGAGACACAGGCTGGACTACAAGCCACCAGCAGAGGAACCACCTACACACACTGCCAGAGGGCAGGGCTGGATGGGATATTGGGAAGGAACTGTTTCCTGGGAGGGTGGGCAGGCCCTGGCACAGGGTGCCCAGAGCAGCTGTGGCTGCCCCTGGATCCCTGGCAGTGCCCAAGGCCAGGTTGGACAGGGCTTGGAGCATCCTGGGACAGTGGAAGGTGTCCCTGCCCATGGCAGGGGTGGAACTGGATGATCTCAAAGGTCCCTTCCAAGCCAAACCCAAACTATTCCAAGAAAGAGGCAACCCAGAGCACAGCACTCTGAGCATCATGTGGATTTTTCCTCCCCTGCTTTCAACTTAATAAGCTGCTGCTGCTGCTCTCCAAATGTCACCTCACACAACACAGGAACTGCTGTTTGAAAGCTGTGATTATTCCATGCACAAACACGTCAATCGGAGGCAGATCCCGACTGCCATTGTGAGATAGCATCGCTCTGGAGCGCAGCAGGAGACACCGACACAGGACACGCAGGGGACACGCAGGGAAATCACACATGGGAGGAGGAACCCGTCACCTGAGATGGCCCAGCCACTGCCTGTGCCACCCTGTGTCCTCGAGACTGTCCCCTCCCGGCCCCACAGCTCACCCAACACAGCCCTCACTGCTCTGCTGCCCTGAGCAAGGGAGGCCCAAGGCCGTGTGCTGAATGAGGGAAAGGACCCACCCGATGTACCCACCCCTCCATGCAGGACACCTCACCCAAGGAGGAGGAGTTGGGTTTCAAATCCCACAGAGCAACTGGGCCACATCTGGTCCCACTGATCCCAGATCCCCAAGGATTTTGCTGCTTTTGGTCTCACCCACAGGAGCTGTGTTCTCCAGCGCAGGCCAGGAGCTGGGCCAGAGGCAGCTGCTCCCAGGCTGGCCCAAGGGGTGACCCTCACCAAACTGGGTCCTTCCTCCCTGCACTCAGGAGCCACCACAGGAGGGAGCCTGGACCTTGTCTACCCCAAGAAAGCTTCTCCACCTGCTGAAGGAGCTTGTCCTGATTGCTTCCAAACAAGTAAATCAATGGTCAAGCCCAGAACGGTCAGAAGGGGAAGATAAGTCAGAGAATCACAGACTGGTTTGGGTTCAAGGGAACTAAAAGCTCATCTCGTTCCAAGCCCTGCCACAGGCAGGGATGGCACTCACTAGACCAGGTTGCTCAGGGTCCCACCCAGCCTAGAGAGGAAATGCCAGGGACAGGAGCAAGCCCACAGACCAGAGGCCAACGATCCTCATGGTCCTGTGTCTTGGAGCTGCTCACCTCTCTGCCACTCAGAGATGTGCCCTCCACATCAGCACCTCTGGAAGATCTTCTGGTCACATCCTTGGGCTTGACAATAACAATTCCTGCAAACCCTTTCTCCTTTCTGAATTTGAAGTATTGGGGAGGACACACATCAAAGGAGTGAGGGGACAGCAAGGACAGAGACCCGCTGCCTCTCCAGTACACCCTCTACAAGTAGAAGAAAAATTAATTCCAGGGTCCTGGTCTAAGCTCAAATCCAGCTGCTTCCTTTTGGCTTCTTTCTTTTCCTCTCATGGGCACAATTCCCAATAAACTCACCCCAACCATGCTACGAGTTAGCTTCTTCCCAGCTCCACAGTGGGGTACGGAGCCAGGTCCTGAAGAGCTCTGCATGTTGCCTGACAGACAAGGGAGAGGCAGGGAAGTGCTCCAGATTGCTCTGCTCCTTCCAGGTGCAAGAGGAGGGAATTGCAAGGGCCCAGGCCTGTGAACCATGCAGTGACTTTCTGTGCAGGCTGCAAGTGGTCAAAGGCTGAGAAGCCCCTGCCTGCTGTAGAAGGAAGAGGAGAGAGAGCAAAGGAGAGCTTTTCCTCAGTCCCACTCCTAAACCTTCACAGGAAGAAGGGATGAGAAGCGACAGGCAGCTCAATTTTCTGTGCCACCAGCATGTGTGAGACCTCCTGGCAGAGTGCAGCATGACACCCAAGGGATGATGGCTTGGACAGGGCAGGCGCTGTCCCTGTTCAATCAAGCCCCATTTGTGCTCGTTTTCCTCTCTCTACATCAGGGCTTGTAGCCATAATGATTTGGGGTTAATCCTGGAGCAGCCACAGGCAAGGGGTTGAAGGATATAGGATATAGGATGGAGAGGAAGAGCTCATAGCCTGTCCCAGCTGACCACACCAGCACTGTCATGGGTGACCTGCAGGGGAAAAACAAAACCAGACCAGTAGGAAACCCAGCCCAGGCAGTTCCTGAGCTCATAGAATGAGGTGGGAGGTTGTTCTGAAGGGAAAGAAGGGGTCTGGGAGGCTCAGCAGCCACAGGCTCAGCTTTTCTGCCCATCTTCAGGGTCCCAGCTCCTCACCAGGCACCTTGGTGTCCTCACAAGGACCTGCAGCAGAGGAGCTGTGGTGCCACAGCAGGAAAACCTCCTGTGACCTCCCATCAAGTGCCAGGGCAAATCCCACCTCTAGTTCTGCCATACTGGAACCGTGGGACACAAAGGAAAAGGCTGAGGAACTGTCCCAGTGGTCAGATGAGGCTGTCACATCTCATCCATGACCAAGATTGTCACTTCTGCCATCTTGCTTGGTGATTCCTCTGCTCATGGCCCCCAAAATAGCAGTGAGCCAGAGTGCAGCTCCTCCCCAGAGCACCAAGAACTCTTCCTGAAGATGAACTCATCACATCTCCCACGGACAGCCCTGCTCCTGCCATGTCCCTGTGCATGAGCCTCCTCCTCAGCTGGTTTTGGTCATGTGTCCCCCACCTTGAATGGGGAGTGCTGGTACCTGCTCACAGCAAATTCACCACTTCTTTAAGGAAAGGACCTTACCAGAGAATGATGGAACAGTTTTGAGTTGGAAAGGACCTTTTAAAGCTCATCTCATTCCACCCTGCCATGGACAGGGACACCTTCTGCTATCCCAGGCTGCTCCAACCCTGTCCAACCTGGCCTTGGACACTTCCAGGGACCCAGGGGCAGCCACAGCTTCTCAGGGCACCAGCTGTTCCAACTTCTCTCCCTTCTGATACCCAGCAGCCCAGCTCTTATTCATAAATCCTTATGGGAAACCTGCATTCCTTGTCAGCATCCCAGGGTTCATTAACCTGCAGTGCCACGTGCTGCTCCACTCCCATCGTGCTGTCCACACATCCCACCCTGCCAGCAGTGCCATCTCTTCTTTTTCTCTTCCAAGATAGCATCCTGATAGCCTTCATTAGTAACTAATTAGCAGCTCCTAACTGAGCCAGGAAAAGAACCTGGGAGAATCTGGACAGAAAACAACTCCATTCATCCACTGCTCTGGCTGTGGAGGGAGCCTTCCAGTCTCCAAGGGTTTTCCTACTCCTTCTCGTCTTGACATCCTCACAACCTTCCAGCCATGAGTGAAGTAAGATCTTAAACCCTTCTTGTGTGCACTCAGAGCTTTCCTGACTCCCACGGTGCACGGGGTGTGCTCCAGGATGGCTGTTCCATGGAGCTCGAGCCTGTCTGCACTCCCAGCACAGGAGGTGTCTGCAGCAGAGGGTGAGGTGTTTGCAGTGGGTCTGACTCGCCCTGCAACATCACCCACGGTCTTAGAGCAGCCTCCCACAGCCTCCCTTCACCTCCAGCACAGCCCCCTGGAAGCACCAACAGACCAGCTGGGGACCTGTGGGTGTGCAAGGGAGCCCTGCATGCCATGTCCTTCATGGTGGAGGCTACACAGCTTTCCCACAGGTTCCCTCCCATTCCAAGACCCACTCTAACAATCTGATGGGCTGAAGGAAGACCCACAGGTCCCACACATGGAAGCAGTGGCTCAGGTGCTGCAGGACACCCAGGAGCTCTGTCACGACAGGAGTGGCAGGACGGGCTCAGCGATGTGCAAAGATCCGCTCTGTGCACAACTTTTGGGAGAATTAGTAGCACCAGGAAATGAAATGCAGCCTGCAAAGCATCAAAATTAATCCAGGGTTTGGACAGCTGCTCTGCTGGGCAACACAGGGATCTGACTGTGAGAGGGATCATTTTAAAAACCCATGAAGATAAAAAAGTCCAAGAGTGCTGTTCGAAGGGAGCTGTTTCATAAGGATTTTATTCAGCACTGGACTGTCAGCCCTGGCTTTCAGGCCTTATCTTTGTTTCAGTGTTAATAATCCCCTTTCCCATCACTTTTATAGTCCCAGCGTGATTCTGCTGGCACCAAAAGCATTGAAATGCTTTGGCCATCAGCAGCTTTGCCAATAAACTTGCTCAGAGCAGCTGGCCCAATCATATTAGTATTTCATCAGGATCAGCATGAGAGTAGAAGAACACGATAAAAATCCTCAGGGCTGACCCAAAGGCTAATACAGAGTGCTAGGCTGGGAGCATTTGCAAATCTCCAAGGCTCAGGAATGATGCTCCTGCCACTGCTCCTGTTAGAGACCAGCTATAAGTGCCCTGAAGCCGCTTCATGAAATAGAAAAGAGGTGCCTGGGCCTGTTGCATTGGCCAAGGAGCCCCCAGGGTGGCATCTCACCCCAGCACCCACAGGCAGAAGGCTCCAAGTATCACCTCCCCACCTTGGCTGGCTTCCAACAATCAACTCTTCTTTTTCACCAGCATAATACGAAGGATGGGAAGGTTTAAATATCAAGCTCAAAGAAAGACTCAACCAGGGGCAAAACCCCCAAAAATTCCCCAAGAAGGGCTGTTTTGAGAGCAGAACAAACCCCACAGAGGCTGGAGTTGGATTTGTGCCCCTGGAGAAGCAGGAAAGCTTTGCTGGGACACTGCAGACACAGAGGGCTGGGTGCTCACCCCGACACTCACCGGCAGAAGGGACTGTGCAGCCTTTCTGGGGCTCGGAGGCCGAGTGCTTCTTGTAGGGCTTCTGCTCGGGCATCTCGTCCCTGTAGGCTGCGGGCTCGAGCAGGGGCAGCCGGCTCAGCACCGGTGACTGCGGGATGCTGGGCAGCGTCCGCGACTTGCCCAGGAGCGGCCGCTGCAGCTTTCTGTCCAGAGACCTGCAGGGACAGAAGCAAACAAGGGATGTCAGGAGCTGGGAGGGGGTCCTCAGGCCCCTCTGGGACACACATGCAGCCCCTGGCTGAGCACAGCGCCCTTCAGGGAATCATGGAATTGTTCACGTTGCAAAAGCCCTCTAAGATCAGTAAGTCCAGTCACTACCCCAGCACTAAACCATGTCCCTAAGTGTCACATGCACATGGACAGGGCAGGTGCTGTCCTTGTTCTGTCAAGCCCCATTTGTGCTCGTTTTCCCCTCTCTACATCAGGGCTTGTAGCCATAATGATTTGGGGTTAGTCCTGGAGCAGGATTAACTTCCAGGAATAGTGACTGCCCCGGGCAGCCTGTTCCAACAACCAAACACCTTTTCCATGAAGAAATTTTCCCAAAGATCCAATCTAACCCTCCCCTAACAGCACAGCCTGAGGCCATTCCCTCTCCTCCTGTCCCTGTTCCCTGGGAGCAGAGCCCGACCCCCCTGAGCCCCCTCCTGTCAGGGAGTTGTGCAGAGCCACAAGGTCCCCCCTGAGCCTCCTTTGCTCCAGGCTGAGCCCCTTTCCCAGCTCCCTCAGCTGCTCCTGGGGCTCCAGCCCCTTCCCAGCTCCGTTCCCTGCCCTGGACACGCTCCAGCCCCTCAGTGTCTTTCTTGTTGTGAGGACCCCAGAACTGACCCCAGGACTGGAGGTGCCCCAGCAGTCCCAGCACAGGGGGTGGTCACTGCCCTGGCCCTGCTGCCACACCATGGCGGGTACAGGCCTGGTGCCATTGGCCTCTTGCCCATCTGGGCACACCTGGCTCAGCACCACACTGCACTCTGTTAGTAAAGCTGCTGCTGTGCCAGCGAATCCTTCTCCCCTGGCCAGGCACTGTAATTAGGATTTGCATCTTGAGCTGCAAGATACAACCAGCACAAAAAGAATTCAAGCCCTGCAGCCCACCTCAAAACTCCCAAATAATCTGAATTAACCAAATAAAGAAACCAGGCAGTTTGAGACTGAAGGGATAAAAACTTCCTTTGAGACAGGGACATCCCCATTAAACATCATCCACAGCAGCAGAAAGGGATTTGCAGTAGAAAACAGGTCACTGGACAGGCACTAGGGAAGGTCCAGACTTCAGAAAGCCAGAGGGACTGCAGAGGTCCCCAGGGTGTTACAGAACATGTAAAATCATAATCTCAAGGTCTCTGAGAGGTCAAAACTCAACTGAGTTTGATGATGGGGTTCCAGCTCTGCAGGGGTGGCCAGAACACACATCCATGTGGCAGCATGACCACGCTCTGCCACCTCTTTGCAAAGCCCAGAGGCAGCCCAGGGCAGCAGGGGCATGGGAGCAGCTCCAGCCCAGAGCCAAGGGATGGCCCTCAGGTGCCTGCTCACTGGCCCGGGCTGTACTCCAGGGATCCCAGAAGTGCAATAAAAAGGAGCAGAGCCCAGCACTGTTGTGGGGTGTCCTGTGCTGAGGGTCACACCAAGGCTGTCCCTTGTCCCCCACTTTCACAGAACCCACAGCTGAGCCCAAATGAGCTCCCCAGCACACCCCCAGGGGCTGTTCCAAAATTGTAGAACCACAGAATGCTTCAGGTTGGAAAGGACCTTACAGATCATATTCCAAGCCCCTGCCATGGGCAAATCTCATAATGATTGGTACAGATCCTTCAAATTTCCATCTAAAATTCAATTCTTCACTGCTTATGCTCATTTGTTCTTGTGCCAATATTAACCTTTAGCTTAAATAATTATCGCCCCTCTACGGTGTTTGCTCCCATGATTAATTTCCATTATAATGAAGTCCCAGCCCCTTTCTGCCTCCTTTTTTTTCAAGGCTGATTAACACAAGTTCTTTCAGTCTCCTCTCACAAAATTAGCTTTAATTTCCCCATGGATGTTTTCACACCCCTCACTGCCCTCCCTCTTATCTTGGACTCAGCATTCTCCACCTGTCCTGGAGCATCACAGAATCCCAGGGTGGTTTGGGTTGGAAGGAACCTTAAAGTTCATCCCATTCCACCCCTGCCATGGGCAGGGACACCTTCCACTATCCCAGGCTGCTCCAAGCCCCGTCCAGCCTGGCCTTGGGCACTGCCAGGGATCCAGGGGCAGCCACAGCTGCTCTGGGCACCCTGTGCCAGGGCCTGCCCACCCTCCCAGGGAACAATTCCTTCCCAATATCCCCTCCATCCCTGCCCTCTGGCACTGGGAAGCCATTCCCCTTTGGCCTGTCCCTCCAGGCTCCTGTCCCTCACCCCTCTGCAGCTCTCCTGGAGCCCCTTTAGGCCCTGCAAGGGGCTCTGAGCTCTCTCCTGGAGCCTTCTCCTCTCCAGGTGAGCACCCCCAGCTCTCCCAGCCTGGCTCAAGAGCAGAGAGGCTCCAACCCTGTGATCACACATACCTGAGCTCCTGGTGCAGACAGCAGGGCAACCCCTCTGCCTCCCTGTACCTTTCTCCACTAAATTTTATCCTGTTTCACCCTCCAGTGCTCAGGGTCACACAGGCAGAGTCTCTGATGCCAAAGCTCCTGACCCTCGGTGCCCGCCTGTCACTGTGATGTTTGTCACCGCAGCTCTTCGCTCCCATTCTGAATGCAGCAGCAGCTCCAAGTGGTGCCAGTCTGATGTCACTCAGGAGAGCAGACACAGGGCCAGAGCAGTGCCACAGCCCCGTGCAGCCACCTCCCAGGGACGGTGACACCAACCCCTGGGGTACACAGCCGTGGGGAGCAGCTGGGGCAGAGGGCAGGACCGGGCACCCACTGCCAGCCCGACACGGCACCTCCCTCAGAGCAGGGCTGGGGAGCACACTTGGACATGAGGTCAGCAGTTTATGGCTGTAAATCAATCCCATTCTCTCTCAATTCCCACGTGCTGCTGCTCTGCTGCACCCCGGGGGTGGGGCAGGGACAGCAGTGCCCAGGCCTGGCGTGGCAGAGCCACAGCCGTGCCAGGAGCTCAGCACCATCCTGCCCACCCCAGGCCCCACGCTTCAGTGGGATCAGCAAGGAAATAAGCTGTGCCAAGAGATACAAAGCCAGAATTAGCATCCCAAGCAGTTTCCATCCCAGCAGAACATTTGTACCTCTCATCTTAACATATTTCACTGGCACAAGGCAACAGGGACAGAGCTTAACACATCGCTGTGCTGCATAAATGAGTTCAAAACATTCCTTTTTCTGTGCATGTAAATCCCTGGATACCTGTGTACAGCACCATCACCTGCAGAACCCCATTAGCATTTTAGTGCTCCCGTTCCTTTTGTGCTCACAGGGCCACTCACAAGAGTCACATGGGGAGAAAAACAGAAGAATTTACTCTTTTAGAGAAGCAATTTTCAAGCTGTATATCTTCAGGCAGCGATTTATATTGTCAGAAAGAGCAAAGCAACTAGAAACCTGTTTAGCTCTAAAATGTGAACTCAAATTCCCAAGCACAATCCAGCTCCATGGATTTACTGTCCCACTTGTCATTGTTGAACCACAACTGGCACATAAGTCCTGCACAGCACCTCGTTCATCCCAACCCCCCGGTGGGGAGGGGAGGAGAACTGGGAAAAGGTAAAACCCAGGAGCTGAGGTAATAACTGAAATACAGTTGTTGATGGTGTTTGTAATTATTATCATTGTTATTGTTGTTATTGTAATGAAAATGGAGATGAGAAAAAGAGAGAGAGGAATCACATCCCAGATAGACAAGTGGTGCCCAATACAGTTTCTCACCACCCAAAAAGCCCAGCCTGTTCCACAGCAGCAATAAGCCTCTCCCAGCCAACCCCCCCAGTTTCCCCACTGGGCATGCTGTTCCATGGTCTGGAGTATCCCTCCGGTCCATTTGGACCAGCTGTCCTGGCCGTGATCCCTCCCAGTCCTTGTCACCTCCTGGCTGGCAGAGCATGGGAAATAGAAAAGTCCTGGACTCAGGGAGAGCATTTCCCAGCAACAACCACCAGGGTGTTATCAACACTGTTGTCATCCTAAATCCAAAACACAGCCCTGGACCAGCTATGGGAAGAAAATGAACTCTATCCCAGCCCAAACCAGAGCTGTGTGCACAGCTCCAGAGGCCTCAGCAGCCACTGCCAGGCGGGACCTGACAGCAGTGGGAAGTCACATTGCATCTCCCAAGCAGGCGTCCCAGCTGGGTGCTCTCAAGGATGCCACATCCCATTAGCAAGGATCCCTGATGGAGTGTAAAGCTCAATTAGAAAAGCCATCATCGATGCTGTTACAGCCTATATTTAGCTGCTGCTCGGCATTTGGGTAGGGAGGAGAGCACATAATCGAGTCATGACAGGGGTGGAAGAATCCTCCTGGCTGGGTGTGAGAGCTCAGGCAGGAGCCCAGAGACAGCTCCATCGCTGCCAGTCCGCAGCCAGATGGGGAACTGGAGGAACATCAGCAGGGCCAGGTCCCTGCCCCCAGCCCTGGGGACAGCCCTGGGGCAGGAGTGACTGTGCCAGGCAGGGTGCAAGGCTGCTCCAGCTCCCCATCCCAGCTACAGCCCCTGAGCCAGCAAAGCAGCAAGAAAAGAAGCAGAACTCATCTCCAAAGCAACTTCCCCACGGTGATGTCCTTCTCCATCCCCAGGAAAGAGAGGGGAAGGGCTCAGACAGAGGGGAGGGAGGGAGAGAGAAAAGTTTAATGCAAATAAAAAGCCAGCTCCTGCAGCCAGCTCCCAGAAGCTGGAAACAAACTGCACACACCTCCAGCCTCCCAGCTGGTTTCTGTGTGGGAGAAGCTGCTCTCCAGAGGGCACTTGCAGCCCAACCCAGAGTGTGTGGAGTCTGCAGCATCCCAAGGCAGGATGGGGGAGTCACCACAGCAGCCCCAGCAGAACCCCAGCAGCACCAGAGAGAGAGGCACGAGGGGAAAATAACCCTAAACCCACTGCTCTCACAATCCAAAATGGACCCCAATGAGCCTCACTGATTTGTATTATTTGTCCAGGAACTAAGCAAGGAAACCTCCTGCACATGTCCTGGAAATGCCCGAGGATGGTGACCCTCCAGAGGTGTCCCATTCCTGGGAATAGGGAAACCTTCATCCTGCCACAGCCCCCAGTCCCAGCAGCTCTGACACAAACCCGAGCAGCTGCTGTGCTAATCCCTGCACAGAGACAGGCTGCTGGGGCAACACAGCAAGGAGAGGAGGAGGTCACTGGGGAGGAAGGCTAAGGAGGGAAAGGGGCAGAGCACCAGGGCAGCAGCTCCTCCAGACCTTGCCCACCTGCTCCAGAGCTGTGGCTTGGTGACAGCCACACACCCTGTGAGGAACATGTGAGGCCACTTCCAAGCTCCAAGATGGACAACACGTGTCCCAAAGAGCTCACAGCCCCAAAATTCAAGCCAAAACAGAGAGAGAAGACAAAGGGCTGCTCCTCCTCCTGCAGGACCACACAGCATCCCACAGGTAACTGGAGGGAGCTCCTCTGCCTCCTCAGTCAGCTAATTCCCTAAATCTACCAAGCAAAGGAAGTTGATAAAGCAGAAGGTTTGGGGAAGAACAGCTGAATGTGGTACAGGCTGAGAGGGTGGCAGGGAGAGGGATCAGGAGAGCCCAGTTATTGCAGAGGGACACAGCTCCCAGATCTTTCTAGCCCATGTCTGCTCCAGCCTGTAACTCACTTCTCAGCCCACTCCTCCAAGGAGGTGTAACTTAGCAACCTGACCTTAAAAACTCAGCAAGGGTTCCAGCTGGATTTGGGAAATGAGAGATGCATCCAAGCCAGGAGGAGCCATTACCCAGCAAATCCCCTCACCAAGGGGGGCGTAGGGAGGGGGGCACCTCCTGCACAGCCTGAGCCCCATGGCAGTGCAAACAACGGCTGCAAAATGCCAACAAACCAACAAAACACCCACAGCCCTTCCTGACACAGCTTGTGGAGGTGCAGCTGGGTGTAAGCTGGCAGGGGCAGGGGGAGAACACAGGTCCCAAAGGCAAACAAGGGTGTTAAACAGCCAGGGCAGGAGGAGCAGTGCATCCAGATCTGGGGCCTCAGCACAAGACGGATGGGGAACTGCTGGAACAAGGCCAGGGGACACCATAAAGGTGCTCCAAGGGCTGGAGCCCCTCTGCTCTGCAGCCAGGTGGGAGAGCTGGGGGTGCTCACCTGGACAAGAGAAGGCTCCAGGGAGAGCTCAAAGCCCCTTGCAATGCCTGAAGGGGCTCCAGAAGAACTGGAAAGGGACTTTGGAGTGACAGGACAAAAGGCAATGGCTTTCCACTGCCAGAGGGCAGGGCTGGATGGGATATTGGGAAGGAATTGTTCCCTGGGAGGGTGGGCAGGCCCTGGCACAGGGTGCCCAGAGCAGCTGTGGCTGCCCCTGGATCCCTGGCAGTGTCCAAGGTCAGGGTGGATGGGGCTTGGAGCAGCCTGGGACAGTGGAAGGTGTCCCTGCCCATGGCAGGGGTGGGACTGGATGAGTTTAAGGTTCCTTCCAACCCAAACCCTCCCAGGATTCTGTGAGGTTTCCCCCCAGTGCTCAGCTCCACAGCACAGGATTCATCCTGCCCTGCCATGGTGCCTCACCCCTCTGTGTGTCCCTGACCAGGGTGACACAGAACTCACTCCTGCTGGGAGCAGCTGGGACACCCCAGCAGGCTGGGCTGCAGCCAGGCCAGCCCAGCTCCCAGAGCCCAAGGCAAGGCACGACTGTGCCTCTGACACCCCAGGAGTGCAGGGTGCTCACGGGGGGTGAGCTCTGCTGTGAGCCACGGGGCTGAGCAGAGATCTGAGCCAGGATCTTCATCCCCATCCCAACAGCAGCAGGAGACCAGCCAACATCTACCTGCAGCTGGTTTCTGCAAAGGGCCTTCTGCAGGAGAAGGCAGCAGTGGAGGAGAGGGGAAGCACAGGAGGCTGCTGTGCCTCAGAAGCTGTCTCTGGACAGAGCATGAGGCAGCAGCCCCTGGGATGTGGTTCAGTGCAGTACAACACCACAGCAGTGGCAGGACCCCATGGAGGACAGGGAATGCAGTTTAAGGGGCTCACACAGCACTGGTGAAGCCTAGGGAGGGAGGATGAGAGGAAGAAATCAACTGGTAACACAAAGAGTAGCCTTGGAAACCAAAGCCCGAGGATTTTGGCAGAGCAGAGCCTTCACAGGGCATCCTCACCTGTGCAAATCACCAGTTGGCTCTGCAAACCTTATCAGCTGTGAGCAAACACCTGAGTCACTGGCACTATCTCCAGTGACCCTGTGGATTACAAAGCCAGAGAAAATCACTGAGAAATGTTCCCTTTGCATTCAAAAACCACCCAAACAAAACACCTTCCTTTCTGGCTGGCCAGTGTACGTGTGTGAAGAGTGGAAAAGGAGAGCTGAAACAGAGCATCTTTCATCTGCCTGTGAGACAGTCACAAAGCAAAACAAAACCCAAAACAGCATTCAGTGTGCAAGTTCAGAAAATGAAAAAAACAACATGTGAAGCTATAAAAATACCTTCCCAGGCTCAGCTGTGAGCTGGTAAATACCACAATTCCCACCAGCTGGCTTCCAAAAGCTTCTTCTCCTGCCACCTCTCCGACTTGCAGAGCATCTTTTCAGCCACCGCCCGAGTGCTGCACTGAACACCACTGGCATCCAGGGAATAATTGCTCCTGTCCCTACAAACTGCATTTTGATTTGGAGGGCTGTGGGAGGGCAGGGTGTCACACAGCCCTTGTGCTGAGGGCAGCCCTCAGGGAAGCATTTCAGAGCTGCCTGGAGGAGAAGAACTCAGCACCATTTCCCCCTAGGAGCCCCCTGTGCCCAAAGCCCAGCCCTGCTGCCAGCACCCAGGAGGTTGGGAGCCAAGTACCAAACTGCCCTGAGAAGGGCAAGAAGTGCTTTTTGTGGCAGATGCTGCCTGAAAAGCCCTGAGTGCTCGGGTGTGTGACAGCCAGTGTCACACCAGCCACTGCCCACAGCCTCTCTCCCACCAGGTATTTACCCAGTGCTAAAGACCTGCTGCTGCTACTCACCCCTGGCACCACGACACCATCCCGGCACTCCGAGCTGGGCAAAGCCATCCCCAGGGAAACGAGATGAAAAAACACAAACCCTTCACGTCAGCACTCCCAAACTATGCACTGTGGCTGTGGCTTGTAGCAACGCCTCCATTTCACCATTCACTGGAATCCAATTGTTGAACGGATAAGGAAATACACTGGAGCCAGACTGTCACTCATTCATTCAAAAGTATCCTGGTTGCTTTGTTAAAAGAACCTTTTTTCCAGCTCTGTTGCAGCCCGTGAACGACATCCCCATCCAGGGGCGTGCTCCCCCTCTCCCCAGCCCAGGAGCACCCCACAGGCTCCTTGCAGGCGGTCACCCTGCCCTCTCTGTCCTGCTTTGTCCCTGTGGTGCCACCAGACCATCCCCTCCTCACCCGGCAGGAGAGAGGAGCCCTGCACACTCCCTGCCCAGCTGCTGCCCTGATCTGCCCCCATGAACAGGGGCAGAGCAGGGACTTGGGAAGGTTCTGGCAGAGCTCAGCCCAGGCCTGCTGGAGCTGCACCTGCACAACAAAAAGTCTAAAGACAAAAATTCCCCAGGGCCAGGGAAAGAAGCAGGAACATTCATGGAACATGAACATTTATCCTGCTCACGGAGTTCTCCCTGATAAATGGGGAGAGATGGCAGACAAAGGTGAAATGAATCCCAGCACAACAGTGGAGCAGCTGAGCATCCTCCCTCCCAGCAGCTCCAGAGCGTGACCTGCATCCTCAGGGACCAGTGTGGTGACTGTCCCAGGGTCCCTGTGCTTGTAGCCAGGCTGCACCATCCAGATGAAGCAGAGAGGATGGCCAAAGGCATCTGGATGCTCCTCAAGAGGCTCAGGGATTGCTCTCCAGAAGGAATAGGTCTGAGGCTTACAAAGAAGGGTGCTGGAGATGCAGAACGAAGTTCCCAAGCTAAAGATCTTGCAGGCTCAAAGCCAGCTCACAAGCAGGATGTGACCCTCGGGGACGCAGCAGCGCCTGGCCAGCCCCGAGGCAGGAGAAGACAGCAACGGGCAGAGAAGGGGCAGGAACAGCCCTGGCTGTGAATGGCACAGCCCCGGTGCCACCCGGCAGGAGCCACGCTCCGGTGCCCTGCCAGGGCCAGGACAGAGCCAGCACGTCCCGCTGCCCACACGCAGCCACAGGCGCTGCGCCCCGGCCCCCGGCGCTCCTGCTGCCGTGTTCAGGCATCTCCGGTCTCCTCTGACACTTTTCGGAGACAAAAGCTAAGGAAGCACAATGGATGACAAACATCCCGGCTCCGATTTGAAAAGGTTGGCTAATTTACAAGATAAATAACGTAACTGCCTCCTTTGCATTTACAAACACCTTCCAGGGAGGATGTGAAGGGGTCCAGCATCACAGCCACCTCCAGCACCCACCTCCTGCCCTCCTCCCGTCACCCCTGCATTCCCAACACGGACTGGAGCCGTGATGCTCCTGCACCACAGCCCCCCAGCTCCTAGTCCCGTTCCCAGTCCCATGACACAGGACCGGTCTCCCCTGCTGCTTCAAAATCCGAGTCACACGACAGAGGAGACAAAAAGCTGCTGAGATCATCTTGGAAAGAACACTGCTGCTCCTGACAACCACAGAGGAGATGCTTCAGGCCTGAACCTGACGTGCTCCAGCACAGAAAGACACTCCAGACAGCTGGCAGAGCTGCTTGGTTTGCTTGAAATCCTATAATTTCTGCAGCATGACCAAGTTTTCCAGCACTGGAGGCGAACAGGGGCCAAGCTGATCCATCTTTATTTATCCCGGGCAAAAATAATTATTTATATATATATGTTTTGGTGAAAAAGCAGATTTATAATCAATCATAGGCATGTTGTTTTAAACCTTTTTGGGCACCACATTTCAACCAGAGCCTTGGGCTGGTTTTCATTTTCCTGTGAAGCACAAGAAGCACCACAGTCAGAGAGACAAGCTCATAGAACAGAAAGAACCCATTATGCTCCCCGTGTATCACAGCAAAATTCCTTAAAAAGATGGGTTTTGGTGCAGGAGCAATGGGGGCTGAGGGGTGCTGGGAGCAGAGCTCTGGCAAAGGCAGCACAGCCAGCAGCTGCTGTGGCCGGGATAATGGATTTTATCGTCTTGTGAGGGGAAAACCAGGAGCAAACAGCCCCAAAAGAGCCTGGAGGAAGCCCAGCCCGGGCAGAGGCACTCGGGGACAGGATTCCTCCAGGGCAGAACCAGGTCTGGGTCCCAGCCAGCCCCAGGGCCCTGCTGCACATCAGGTACCAACCCATGGGGCTGGGGTGGGGGCTGGCCGTGGGGTGCAAGGAAGCAGAGCCCAAAAACTTCCTGTTTCCAGGCAAGAACCCTGGCACAGCCTCAGCTGCCAGGCTGGCTGGAGAATCACAGAATCAAGGCTGGAAAAGACCTCTAAGATTATAAAATCCACATATATAACCAACCCAGCATCACCAGCATTTCCCATGTCCTCAAGTGCCACATCCACACATTTTTTCAATGCTTCCAGAGAAAGGGACTCTGCCTCTTCCTGCAGCTCAGCTCCCACAGAGGAAGGCAGAGCCAGATTCTGCCAGGGGAAACACATCCCTGCTGAAGGAAAAACATCCCCTAAAATCCTCACTTGGAACGAGCTCCCGCTCTCCCAGTGAAGAACCTGTGGTTGCCCCATCCCTGTAAGGCCAGTTTGGATGGGATAGTGGAAGGTCTCCCTGCCCAGGGGTTGGAACAAGGTGAGCTGAAAGCTCCATTCCAGCCCACACCATTCTGGGATTCTGAGATAAATTTCATCTATTTTGTTCTTTAGAGCAATATAAAAGCGCACTGGAGCTTTCCAGTTTTTCTACAAACATGGATTTGCAGCCAAAAGAATAGATGTACCAGGGACAGCCACAGAAATCCTGCACACAGGGCAGGCAGCAGAGGGCCCGGAGCATCCAAGCAGCCAACAGGAACAAATGCCAGCTCCAGTGGCTTCCAAACACTTGTGGAAGCACATGGATGCTCCAGGCAGCAGCACCCACACCCAGGGGCTGCCGAGGGTGGGGGCTCTGCTCTGCTCCCCCCACACCAGTGGCTGCTACAGCCAGGGAACCAGGAGGAGCTGCTTATTCTTGATTGCCTTCTTTCCATCAAAAAATCCGAAAATGCAAACTAAAAATATCTTGCATTAATTTGTATAATTGCCAAATATTCCTACAGGAAAAAACACAGCATTTTTGTGCAGAAAAAAATGTTTTAATTATTAAAGTAAGTATTCTGGTTTTCCCATTTGATATAATCCCAACAGTAGTGTCCTTTTTTCCTTTCCTCTTTGAAATGCTTCTTCCTGGGTCCAGAGAAAATCTCTTTTGCTGACATATCCCCTCTCCCTTCCTCCCCAGCTCTCCCGGAGCTGCCTCAGCCCACCCCCGGCAGGACAGCATCACTGGGATGCTCTCCCTGGAGCAGCCCTCTCCTCTTAGAGGGGCTCTTCCCCCCCCGAGGGGCTGCTTGAAGGACATAACCCACCCAAACTCCCCCGCAGGAGGATGCCAGGCTCCTGCACCAAGGGGGCGGACAGAGGATATTCTGTGCCCAGCTGCCTCCAAATCCCAGTGGCATCTCCTCCCTGCCCCCGGGATCTGCCCCGTGTGCCCACACATCCCGGGGGCTGCCCGGTGTGCCCACACATCCCGGGGACTGCCCCGTGTGCCCCCACACATCCCAGACATTGCCCCGTGTGCCCACACATCCCGGGGACTGTCCCGTGTGCCCACACATCCCGGGGGCTGCCCCGTGTGCCCACACATCCCAGGGACTGCCCCGTGTGCCCCCACACATCCCGGGGACTGTCCCGTGTGCCCCCACACATCCCGGGGGCTGCCCCGTGTGCCCACACATCCCAGGGACTGCCCCGTGTGCCCCCACACATCCCGGGGGCTGTCCCGTGTGCCCACACATCCCAGGGGCTGCCCGGTGTGCCCCCACACATCCCAGACATTGCCCCGTGTGCCCACACATCCCGGGGGCTGCCCCGTGTGCCCACACATCCCGGGGACTGCCCCGTGTGCCCCCACATCCCACGGGTTGCCCGGTGTCCCCACACATCCCGGGGACTGCCCCGTGTGCCCACACATCCCAGGGACTGTGCCGTGTCCCCACACATCCCGGGGACTGCCCGGTGTCCCCACACATCCCAGACATTGCCCCGTGTGCCCACACATCCCAGACATTGCCCCGTGTGCCCACACATCCCGGGGACTTCCCGGTGTGCCCACACATCCCAGGGACTGCCCGGTGTCCCCACACATCCCGGGGACTGTCCCGTGTGCCCACACATCCCAGGGGCTGCCCAGTGTGCCCACACATCCCGGGGACTGCCCGGTGTGCCCACACATCCCAGAGACTGCCCCGTGTGCCCACACATCCCAGGGGCTGCCCGGTGTGCCCACACATCCCGGGGGCTGCCCGGTGTGCCCACACATCCCGGGGGCTGCCCCGTGTCCCCACACATCCCAGACATTGCCCCGTGTGCCCACACATCCCGAGGACTGCCGGGTGTGCCCACACATCCCGGGGACTGCCCCGTGTGCCCACACATCCCGGGGACTGCCGGGTGTGCCCACACATCCCGGGGACTGTCCCGTGTGCCCACACATCCCGGGGACTGTCCCGTGTGCCCACACATCCCGGGGACTGTCCCGTGTGCCCACACATCCCAGGGACTGTCCCGTGTGCCCACACATCCCAGACATTGCCCTGTGTGCCCACACATCCCACGGGCTGCCCGGTGTCCCCACACATCCCGGGGACTGCTCTGTGTCCCCACACATCCCACGGACTGCCCTGCACAGGCAGCAGCAGGCAGAGGAGGGCACCCAGGGACAAGCCCATTCAGAATCTTCTCCGTGCCAGCCAGCACTTCCCTCAGAAGCTGTTAACATTCCCACCGCTGTCTGGAATCACTTCCTCCCTCTTCTCCGTGCACAAATCCCAGTGTGTATTGCTGGCGCTTCAGCTTCCTACCTGCGCCCCCACCCAGCTGTGACTCAGTGCCCAGGCAGTGGGCACTGGGAATCCAGCAGCCTTTCGAGCAAAGCGTGACTCACAGGCCAGGGCTTGCTGCTGAAGGAGCCGGCTCCTGCAGTCACGCTCCGTCTGTAATTCCCCTTAATACCAGTATCATTCCCTTCCTCCCACTACCCCATCCAACTACCACTCCAAAATAAAAGGTGCCCATTCATCTTTTTCTGCCTAATCCAGGCAAAGATGAGCTTCAGTTTGTGCAGATATGAGGCAGCTCCCAAGCTCATCTCCCATCCCAAAGATTGGCTTTCAGAGACTGGAAGCCAAGCAGAAAGGGAGAGCACTGGGTGCAAACCTTGTCTTTAGCTAAAGCATGGCCCAAACCCCAAAGAGACGACCCTGAGAGCTCGGGTGTGCTTTTTGAGTCTGTCAGATCCAGGAAGGTTTCCCCTCCAGCTCCCAGGCCACACATACATGCACTTGTATGGCACAGATCTTCAACATCCCTCTACCCACAGCCATGGGAGCAGGGTTTGGAGGGGCAGGAAGAGGCAGAGGCCCAGGGCATCCCTGGCTCTGTCCACATCACCTCCCCCTGCACCCCAACAGCGCAGGGGGGGACAGAGCCACAGCCCACAGTGAAACCAGGAGCTCTCTGGAGCTGAGCCCACATCACTGGGGGCTGAAAGCAGGAATGCACCCAGGTGTCTCCCAGTGCACAGAAACCACGGAGAACCAGGACAAGTCAAGGTTTGGTGGAGAGGCCCCTTGCAAGGACAGGTTTGAAAGGGAGACAGATTTCTTCTCCGTGCTGCTCCCCAAGCCCCCTGTCCTCACGGATCCCGGGCTGCAAACAGCGGGGAGAATAAAGCCAAAAAGCTTCTTTAGGTTTAATATACAAAACCCAGGCAACTCAATCAAGCAACAAAAGCGAAATGTCATTTCCTCCCGTGGCACTGCCACTCTGCTCACAGCCATTCACGTCTGACAGCTTGTCATCATCATGAGACACCAGGGACACAGCCTGGGGAAAGGCTGGCACTGAGGGCAGGGGAGGAAGGCTCAGCCCAGCAGCCCAGCACAGAGGGACATGGGGCACCTGTGTGAGCTGAAGGGCACAAGTGACCCCTCCAGGCACAGCCACACAGGGCAGGTGGGAAAGAGCACAGAGTCATGCAATGGTTTGGGTTGGAAGGGACCTTAAAGCCCATCCAGTTCCACCCTTGCCATGGGCAGGGACACCTTCCACTGTCCCAGGCTGCTCCAAGCCCTGTCCAACCTGGCCTTGGACACTGCCAGGGATCACAGCTGCTCTGGACACCCTGTGCCAGGGCCTCACCACCCTCACAGGGAACAATTCCTGCCCAATATCTAATCTAAATCTCCCCTCTTGTAGTTTAAAACCATTCCCCCTTGTCCTGTCACTGTCTGCCCATGTAAAAAGTCCCTCTCCCTCTTTTCAGAATCCCCCTTTAGGCACTGGAAGGGGCTCTAAGGTCTCCTTGGAGCCTTCTCTTCCCCAGCTCTCAGCCTGTTTCCACGGCAGAGGGACTCGAGTCTTTGGAGCATCATTCCAAACAAGCCTCCTCCAAGAGCACACAGGCTGCCCTCGAGGACAGCCCCACACACAGCAGCCTCAGGCACCCCAAAATCTGTCCCCACATCCCCAACCTCCAGCTGAATGAGGCTGAAGTTCCCAGCTCCAGCTCCTGAAGCTCTTTCCCTCATTCTTGCCCAGCCAAGCTGCAAAGGTGCTGAGGCTCGGCTGCCTGTTCCAGTTAAGAGGATTAATGGATGCTCAGCACCTCTGTGAAGCAGGCACGGGCTGAGTCACTACCACTGGATTTAGGACTTGCAGCACCAGCACTGACCCTCTCCATGCAGTAGCCATGGACATTGATTTGTTCATGGGTTACAGTGATCTGTCATGGCGAAAAATGTGACTCCATGCAGCCACACACATTGTCCTGCTGGCATCTCAGCAGGCAAGGGAGGTGTGAGCACTGCTGAGTTTGGAGTACAAGTGTCACAAACACCTTATTGACTAATTCCAGGTGGAAACTTCCTGCTTAACCCAAAACACTTCCAATTTCCTTGCCAGTTTTCTCCTTTACAATGCAGGTATCTTTCCATATGGATGTATCATTTGGAAGCAGAAAGGTTTTGTTCAAAACGTGCCAAAAAACACAGTAGGAAAAGTCAGTCAAACTCTCAGCCACACAGGAGAGCCCCTGAGATGCCCCTTTGGGCATTTTTACGTGCCATCTTTACCTGTGCCATGCTGGGTGCTGCTAACACAGGAGCTGTTCCTTCAGTGCAGTTTCCCAGCCCCACAACTTGCCAGTTCCTCCTGTCCCCCATCACCATCCTGTGCTTGAACACAGACGTGCTGCCAGAGCTGAGGAGATATTTTTAAGCAACCAAAAACAACTAAGCACAATCCTGCCAGGAAATCATTCCCCACTAACCCTCTCCACCTCAAAGCCCATCAAACTGCACAGTGAGGACATGGATCAGGACATCAGTGTGGAAAAGACCCCCGAAGGAGGGGAGGTAACAGTCCCACATGGCAAAGAGCAGCTCCTTGGTGCAGCTTCCCACAAGGCTGGGGACAGGCTCTGACCCTGGGATCAACAGGAACACTTGGAGCCACCTCTGCCCCCCAGGAGTGCAAAGATGAAGCATCACCCTGGCACCCCCTCTTCAGCTGGAGATTATCTAATGACATGGACAAAAACAGGGCCAGCAAGTTGGAATTTTTATGTAATTTAATTCTTACATAATCTAATTCATTGTTAATTAACACCAACTTCCAACTTGGCTATTGAGAGAAAAAAGGCAGCAGAACCCTAAAGCTGACACCCTGCAGGCCCAGCACAGCCAAACTCCTCCCCCTTCCCCACGCTGAGCTTCCCTGGGTTTCACCACAGGTCACCCCAAGCCAGGGAAAAGCTCCTCTCGGGGAGCCCACGGAGGAGGCAGGGTCTTCACCCCGCAGGGTTTTGGGGGTTGTCAGCTCTGCTGCCTGCAGGGCTGAAGGTGACCCCAGGAGCAGGATGCAGCACCCAAACCCAGGCACCACTCTCCCCCTCTATTCCTCCATCCTGAATATCTTCTTTTCCATAACCAGGCAGTGATCTCCTGAGGAGCTCATCAAAGCCCCTCTGTGGGGACCATATGGGGCTCTGAGGACCACAGAGAAGGGGAGAGGTGCAGCTGTCAAAGAGGGAACAGGCATCAACTTCCTGAAGCCAGAGAGTGGATTTATCCCAGAAAAGTCCTGGGCCAACACTGAAAGCCACTGAATCAGCCCACAAGTCCCTGCCTAGAGGAGAAAATTTCTCTCAAAAGCCACCCCTAGATAGGACTTGGGATTTTTAATAACTTTCCATTGGGATTTTTAAGGATTTTTTTTACTGAATTAGTGACTGTTGCAGGTCACCTCTCTGCTGATAGCACTGGCATTCTCAGGCAGTTCTGCTTCCCCCCATTGCACCCAGGTTGAGAGCAACTCCAGGAGTGTCTGAGAAATTCTCCCACACCTGTTAAGTCCAGCACAAGATCCCTGCCCTCCCAGAATCCCTGCAGGCCCTAGGGTCCCAGCCCAGTGCTCTGCCAGGCTGGCTCACTGCTAAGCAGCCCTGGCAGAAAACAGCAGCCTGGCAAGTGCCATCCTGCTCCTGAGAGTTCCAGCCCACCCTGGAGCCTCCCTGGCTCATTCACAGCACAGCAGGGCCGTTCTCTCAGCCCAGTTAGAGCACAACAACCCCCACATGACAGTGATGTCCTGATCCACTTTGCAAAAGCTGCAGGAACCCAAAATCAGTTGTCCAGACCTTTCAGTTTACAAATAGCTCACTGAGAGAAAAGCTATTAAGTATAACTTGCCTTTCCCTTCCATTTCTCTGTGCTCTTCCAGCCAACACACAGAGCTGGGCACGAGCACCTCAAGGCTGGCACCACAAGATACCACAAAGAACAACCCCCCAGACCTCAGCAAGCACCCCCAGCCCCTCCTGCAGAGGGTTCTGCAGACACATCCTCATATCTCTGCGATGCTCCAGGCTTTCATCCCTCTTGAAGCAGTCCTGCTCCAGAGCCTGTCAGCTGGAGTTTTTGGTTCATCCGTCACTGCTCCTGCTAGATGGAAAAAAGTTGCTGCAAATAAATCATCTGCTCCCCTGGGCTGGACTTGGGGGTCTTCACTCACACTGCCAGTCCTTATCCCAGTGCAGCTGCACAGGGGACACCCTGATCCCCACCTTGTCACCCCTGGGGCTTCCAGGGGATCGATTCAATAACAGGAGACAGCTGTGCCACAGCCCCTCCTGCAGAGGAGCCTCCAGCTGACACAACACAGGTACAAATCGGGACACACTCTGTGCCACAGGTGGGGGCAGAGGCTGAAGAGTTCCTGCAAGCAGCACCTTTGCCCAAAAGCACCTCCAGTGAGATGATCTCCTGCTGGGCTCCACTTCTGCACACAAGTCTGAGCCTGCAAATTCTCAAGGCCAGCAGACTTACTCATCCCAGCTCACTCATGTTGCTGTATCTGGAGGCATAGTTTAAAAATGCAGGAATATTATTTAAAACCATAACTGCACACCTGCTGATTTCTGTTAGGTCCTAGGAGAATGCGTGGGACCACTATATTTAGAATTTAATAACTCCAGTCAGTGCATGCTCTCGACTGAGTACCTGCCTACGTCTGTTCCCTGTGGTCCCAGGGGAATATCCAGCCTTGGGAAGCATGGTGGGAGCCTGGCTGCCCTGAGCAAGACCAGGGCAGGGCTGTGCTGAGGGCTGTTACTCATTACCCTGCTGAAGGTGGGGTGCAGGATCTCTGGTACCTCCACATGCATGGAAATGGGAGAGCTGAGGATCTTCTCTCCGTGCTTCAATTGCCCACACCAGAGTGAAGAAATGCAGTAAAAGCAGAAAGTTGCTCGGCAGAGCTGGAGGAAGCACCACCTAGAGCAAGGGCAGGGCCAGACATTGCAGCAGCTGCATTGTGTTGGCTTTTGGCTCTCAGCCCACGAGATTTCCTGGGGCTTCTCAAGGTACAGACATCGGAGGGGGCAGGAACAGGCAGAAGCTCAAGCAGCTGGGGTGAGAAGTGACACTGATTTCAAAGCATCCCACGCTTCAATCAACCCCTAGTTTTATTTTCATAATCAACCATGGCAATCAAGGGAATGGGCTCAGTATCCACAGGTGATCTCGAGCCCTGTCACTGTGGGGGTCAGGGGCACCAGGAAATCTGTCTGCACACTCAGATCCAGCCCAGAGGAGCTGCTCTGGAGCAGCTGCATGGCCCAGGGGGCAAAACAGGGAGAGCACAGATCCCTGCAACTCGAGCTGGGCCACACCAGAGCACCGAGGCACACTGGGGATCTCTCCTTGGGGGAAGGATGTCTACCAGCCCCAGAAGGAGCTGAGCCCTGACCCGACAAGCAGTGGCCCTGGTGGCCACATCTGATGCACAGTGAGCTACAGTCCTGCACGAGGGGACAAGTCGGACGCAGAATGGTTGGGTGGGAAGGGACCTTAAAGCTCATCCCATTCCCCTCCCTGTCATGGGCAGGGATGCCTTCCACCAGAGCAGGTCCCACACCCACAGCCAGCATCCCCTGGAAAATCTGGTACATGAGCTACACACCTGCAATGCCACTCTGTGGCTCACATGCCAGCACTAGGAAAGCACCGTGACATCTCCCATCACAGAGGAAACCACCCAACTCACCCCAAACCCCAAGGTCCACGGCTGTAGCACCCCATGCATGGGGTGCACCTCCTCCTCTCCCTCGGGCCAGGCACTGGCACACACTTGGCTGTGCACAGCAAACCCCAGGTACGTCCAGTGCTCAGCAGCAGCTGGACAACAGACCTTCCTCACACCCTGTTCCACACTGGGACAGCAAAAACCTGAGGGCAGAAACCAGGGGTTCTGTCCACAATGCCAAAAAGGAGCAGAACAAAGCTCCTGGCTCTGCCAGGAATGTTTCCAGAGAAATGCCTGAGCAGAGAAGAGGCGACCCTTCTTCAGCCACCGAGGGAAGAGGGGAGACAGCGGCGGCTGTGCACATCTCACTGTCTCAGCAGCAACACAGGCAGCAGCAGGAGGGGCCCCAACTTCATTTGAATCTGTAGATATTTTAATAATCCTTACAAAGTGCTCAACAACCAGGGAAGAAGGTAAGTGAACACCTTGGTGCTGTTTTACCCCTGTGCGTCCCTACACAGACCTACCCCCCACAGCAGCAGGGAGGCACCGTGTGCAGGTCAGCAGGAGATCTAGGGACACACTGCTCAGGCTGAGCCCACTCAAATGGGGGAGAGCCCAGAGCAGCACAGAGTGCTAGCCCTGTCCTACAGGCTTCACAAAACATCCAAGGAGAAGCCACCCAGGCAGAGAGCAATTTTCTTAATTACAGTAACTGTGTTTACATGCAAGACAAGGATGTGTGCACCCCCCAACACAGCTCTGAGCGCTCACAGAGGATTTCCAGTCAGCCCAAATCCACCCTCTCCATTCCCATTGTGATCCCCTTATTGGTCCGTACCCCAAACAAGCTGGCAATGAACCGTGTGTCTGTCTGCCCAGAGGAGCTCCCCTCTCCATTGCCCAGACCCTTCCTACATGCCAGGATGTTCCATCAGCACCTCATACCCACAGATACCACTTCACCTGAGAAGCCACTTCTTGCTGCCCCTGCAGAGAGGCTTTTGCAGGGGCAGGTGCAGGGAAGGGCAATTTTGGTGCAATGACCTCGCTCCTCTGATGAGGGGACAGTGCAGTGGCACAGCAGAGAGCACCAGGCAGAGGCAGGCAGGCACAGTGCACGTGGTCACCCAGCAGACACCCAAGATGTGCCACCAACACCTGGGACATGCCCTGGGCACGGAGACAGACGCCAGGTCCCAGAGCCTGCCAGAGACATCCTGCAGCAGTGAGCTCTGTGGGAGCCCCAGACAGAACCGGGGTGATGCTTCCAGAGCCCTTGGCTTGCTCCCAGCCCCCTCCCAGCCCCGAGAGAGGTAAACAGACAGCAAAGCACCACGGATTGCACATCCCATCCTGCAGCCCCTGGGCACACATGGAGGCACCAGGACAGTCGGGTCACTGCCCCTTCGTACCTGCACTCCGTGACACTACAGCAACAGCTCCCACTCCGCCGGCCCCAGCGCCTGGAGCGCAGCTCTGGCCTCGACTTCCTCAGGCTGAAATACTCCGTCAGCTTCCCAAACGAAGCCATGGCTCCCGCCGGTGTCCCTGTGTCCCTCTGCACCCTCGTGCATGCTACACCCCGGCCGTGCCCGCTGCCCTGCGTGCTCCGCCAGCCCTCGGCACCGGGAGGGAGCGGGGCCGGTCGGACTCAGGGCACGACTTCCGCCAGCAGTTACTTGGACAGTCCGCAGCGTGCTCCACGGTGAGCCCTCACATCTGGAGGGTGCCCAGTCCTGTCTCCCTGAGCCAAGCGCAGGTCACAGCTCAGAGCAGCTGGCAGCTGCACATGTGCTTCATGTGATGCTGCAGAGCTGAGTGAAGGAGGAAGAGGAGAAATTAAAAGTGCTCACTGGAAAGGGTTCCTCGGTAGCGCTGGCACAGGTCTGCAAGCCCCCATGGCAAGTGGCACTGGGCAGATGGAGGAGCTGCCCTCTGAGGAGGTGGCCCAGCGTGGATGGTGGTGGCCCTCGGCTGAGGAAGAGGATAGGGTTTGATCTCAGAGGCGATGAGAAACCCCAAGAAATCGGCTGCTCGGATGAATTTCCAAAGGGTCTGTTCTTACAGCATGGAGAGGATCCCCGCTTGCTCTTCCCAAGGCTATTCAGAGTCGACCAGTTTTCCTCCCTCCCTGTTTTCCAAAGCAGAAGGCACTCTCAGCTGCCAGCAGCACCTACCTACCATGACCTTCCAGCCTGTCACCAAACACCTGAGCCCAAGGAGAGGGACAGGCATTTAAAGCAAGCAAGGCTGATCCAGGTAGATGTCACCTGTGAGCTCTGCTCCCCATGCTCCAGCACAAAGCCTTTCCACAGCAGACAGCAGACACGGGGATGCTGCGAACCCGAAGGGAAATCCTCCTGCCAGCCCTCCCCTAGTCAGGAGCACTTGTCTCTGCATCCTCGGCGCCTGACGCCAACTGGGCGGAGAAAAAACAAGGGCTTCAGAAAAAAAACCGCCCAAACCTTGCTCCAGCCCCATGGAGCAAAGCAAGATCAAGTCAGTGAAGCATATCCAGGGGAAGGGGTGTCTGATGGCAACTCCCAGCCATGCCAAGAGAGGAAACAGCAAGCAAAACTGGTGATAACTGAGCTGGCAGAGCCCCAAGATCCCCGCACACCCTTTTATCGCTCCGGTGTGGATGCCATGTTACAAAATAAACAACCTGCATTCCTTGCTATTTCCCTGCTTAGAGCCATCCCCTGCAAGCAGCCCCCTGGCCACCAGGGACGGCCATCCGTTGCCGAAAACCCTTCCTGACCTCCACTTCCCTCCTCCCTTCTTTTCTTTCTTTTCCTGTAGACTCAGGCTCAGCTTTCCCCTTGGAATGAAATGCCTGAGCAGCCGGGTGCGCCCCGCGGAGCACGGCCCAGGGACACCCGGGGGGCCGCCCCCGCCGCCCGCTTGTGACCGGCGGAGTCACCGTCACCGTCCCCGCCCGCGCTTTGTTGGGGGCATCATTTGTTTGCACCATCCCTGCTCCCCGCTCCGGGCGCTGACATTCATCCCGGCAAACAGAGCGAGCCGCCGCAGACCCGCACACAAAGCCGGGGGCTGGCGATGCTCGGGGGGGCCCCGCGGCCGTGGGGGACCCTGCCGGCACCTCCGCCGGGCGGGCACACGGCCCCCGGGCACCTTCCCCCGGCCGGGCACACACGGGGAGGGAGAGCGGGGGCTGCTCCCCTCTCGCAGCTGGGGAAATAAAGCTGTTCCCGCACTGCTCCGCACAGCCACCCACCCCCCGGCTCCCACCTTCTCCCTCCGAGGGGCTCCGCCGCAGCCGGGGAGGGGTCCAGGGCGCTTCCCCAAATCGATGGGTCTGTGGCGAGGGCAGAGCATCCGCCAGCTGGCTCAGTGCGGCGCAGCGCGAACCGGTAACGCTGTCACCCCTCTTATCTGCCATCGGCTCCCCGTTACCGACCACGGTGAAATGCAACACGTCAAAGGAGGTCAGATGAGCCGGAGGAGAGCGGAGGAGTCGGGGGAGAGCAGAGGGGGCTGGTGGGAGGCAGCGGGAAGCAGCCGAGGGGGAGATCAGAGAAGGGGAGGCAGAAGGGGACAAACTCTTGTTTCCCTGCTGTGGAAAAAGGAACAGCACCGGCTCTCCCGGAGGGAACTGGGCTGAGGCACACACACCTTTGGAGCTGAGGAGGACAGCGAGGTCACCTGGCAGCGGTGATGTTACCTGCTCCTGAGCTATGCCAAGGCAACAGGAGAGGGGCTGGACAGGGCAGCGGGAGGAGTGGAGAGGGAGAGTGGCGTTAATTTCTCCTCTTCCTCCCACCACCTGTTGGGAGGGCAGAGGAGCAGCGGGGCTGCCCCAAGGATCCTCCTTTAGCATGTGCAAAGCAGAACTGTTTGGGGACAAAAGGGCAATTGGGAAGACTGTAGCAAAAACAGCAGGAGGATTCGACAGACTGGTGGACACAAAATCCAAGGAGCAAGCCAGCCTTGCCCAGCACTCCAGCTGCATTGGGCACACCCCTACAGCCAGGGACGCCACACGTTTCTGCAGTACCCTCCGGTGGGGGTAAGTAACAGCCACAACTCTTGGCAGGGAGTCAGGCTCCCAACGAGGTTGCAGAGCTTAGTCCATGAGCCCAACAGTGCCAGCACCTGGAAAACAAACAGGAGGGAATGCTACCTTCATGAAACCTCTGGATAAGCTGAGGATGGTGGCATTGAAGGCACCAATGCCTGAAAGATCAGACAGCTCCATCTGTGCCCAAAAAGTGATACTCCAGAAGGGATTACAGCCCCCCAGTATAGCCCATAACCCCGGACCAGGCTGACTGGGACCCATCTGGCTGAAAGCACAACCAGTTCGGGGGCAGAGACAGCACAACCCCCACATCTCTTCTGGGTTACTCTCTGCTTTTGTGCTGGTGGCTTGGGGCAAGGGAAGGGCTGTCTCCTTTGCCCCAAGGACATGGAACAGCCCTCAGGCCCTTCCTTGCTCAAAGAATGAGAGGTCAACCCTTCAGACAGGGCTGTCACACCAGCTGGCTCCCAGAGGAGCTCGGTGCCTCCTATTAGGCAGCAGAGGCAATCTGCCAAGATATTGCTGAACTCTCTAATTTCACATTAACAATCTGCTGTGCTGGGGTTTGCAGCCACACACTCAGCGATGCAACAGCTTCCCACTTCCACTTATTATCAGTGGAATGAAACACTTCATAAGCGAAACAGTGGTTTAATTTGCAGAGACATAAACTGATTTTTAAGAGGAGCTGTGGAGAAGATGTTAAAGCAGGAATCAGGACCCACACGGCACTGGGACTTGGGGGATGCTGAGCATGGCTGCACAGCCCCACCCAGCCCTGGCACAAGCATCTCACACCTCTGGCTGCAACTTTGGGAGGAGAAAAATACCCACAAGTCAAACACAGGCTGTCTGGCTGGGTCACCTCACACGTTCCTGTGCATACACTGCTTTGGGCCCTAGAGACCAACATTCCCCATTTCAGAACCCTCCAAACACAGTGAAGCCACGGCAGATGTGGGAACCAGCACCACATGCAAACATCATCAAAGCTTTTTCAGGCAGAAGTCATCACAACGATGTCCCAGCAGCTCAGACATCCTAAGTGTGAACTAGGAAGCTTCTCTGCCAGCTCCTGTGGCCAGCCAGCACAGTGGGATAAGCCAGCAAGCCCTGGCAACATTCCCAGAGACTCCCTGCAGCCCCCAGTCCCTGTGCTCCTGAGCCCAGTGTGAGGAAACCAGATCTGGTTACATCTCTGTGGCTTCCCCAAGCACCTTTTGCTCCAATTACACTTCTTAAATATGGATAGGCAGAAGCAGGGAAAGAGGAAAAGGGGGTTCTTCTGAGCTGACAGCTCCTCCATCCACTCCTACGGTCCAAGAGGACCCCAACTATATTTCTCCAGGGCTCCAGTTTCACTCCACACCCAGACCACTCAACACCACTTAAACACACCCACTTTCCAGCCCTGGCTCTTCTGGGGAGCTGCATCCCCAAAAGCCACTCAGCAGCTGATGCAGAGCCCATCCTGCTCCTCCTTCAGCCATGCTTCCAGCAGCTCATCCCTCTGCCAGGACAGCAGGGGGGATGCTCACCAGTACCCAACCTCCCAGTGTTTGGGGGAAGCAATTAAAACAGGTTGAAGCCACAGTGGGAGCAGCCATCCCATCTCTACAAGTGAAACCGTGACTGGTTCAAGGCTCCCTTTCCCTTTGGTCCTTTCCCAGGCTGGCTGACTCCTGGAGAGCAGAACTCCAGCAAAGCAGAGGATGCACAAGTGGAGTCCTAGACTGGAGGTGTGGCATTAAGCAGTGACAGCACCAGAACAGTCCAGAAAAGCTGCCAGATGGGCCAAAGGAGGAGCTGGAGCCTGAGCAGCTCATCAGCACCAGAGCCTGGAGCAGGAGGCACTGCTGCCTGCTCATCCCAGGATGTCTGTGGCAAAGGGCTCATTTCACTGTGGGAGCCCTGGTAACCCACTTTCCATCTGTTGTCAGCAGAGTCCTCTCCCCACAAGGGACAAATACCTGCTGAGATCCCCAAAACTGGGTGAGAGAAAGCTTCCCAATCCCCCAAGAACATCTGTGTCCTCAGGTCAGGTGAAAGAGAATTTCTCATGAGCCTTCTCTTAATGCCAGCTGGGGAGAGACCAGCTTCTCCAAGGTACCTGGGAAGTCACCTGAAAGCACCATGGGGACTTCAAAGGGCTTTGGGGCAGGAATTTGCTGAAAACTGGCCACTGGCATCACACATCAGCTGCCTGTCAATTCTTTCAGCCAATACTGAAGAATTTTGATAATCACTATTATTTTAAAATTCTGAGCACTAATTCTTGGCATTTAGGAAACAAACTTCTTCCATCCTATTTTAAATACACCCACAGTGACTGAGGCCATATTTTGCACTGCTGGTTAACCCAGTGTACCAGAGAACCATCAAATGTTTTGGGATAGCTATAAAAATAAAACTGGAATACATTATTTCACAGGATGTTCAAACCTAATTATCAACATATGCATGCAAAGAAACATGTTAAATGCAAGTATGAACTGATTTAAGAAAGAGATGCACAAGAGACATCAGAACAAATCCAGAGGAGGCCACAGAGATGCTCCAAGGGCTGGAGCCCCTCTGCTCTGGAGCCAGGCTGGGAGAGCTGGGGGTGCTCACCTGGAGAGGAGAAGGCTCCAGAGAGAGCTCAGAGCCCCTTGCAGGGCCTAAAGGGGCTCCAGGAGAGCTGCAGAGGGACTTTGGAGTGACAGAACAAGGGGGAAAGGCTTCTCCCTGCCAGAGGGCAGGGTTAGATGGGATGCTGGGAAGGAATTCTTGTCTGTGAGGGGACATAAGGGGGCTTGGCAGTGCTGAGGTAAAACAGTTGGACTCAATGATCTTGGAGGACTTTTCCAACCTAAGTTATTCCATCCAAAGCATTTCATCTCGAGTGTAAATGTGCCCGTGCTCTGTACAAACAGGAGCCCAGAGCAGCACAACACACTGCAGCTCCTCTCTGGTGCCCTGGAGAAACACGGCTGGAGGCTCCTGGAGCTGACTGCTGGGCACAGCACAGCCCTGGGAGCCAGGCACACTTGCTGGCAGAGCTGTGAAGCCCTCTGGGAAGTGCTGCATCACAACACAGCTGTAATAAAGTGCAGAACGAGCAAGAGGTTCAATAATTTCAGTCTAAGCAGGCACTTTGCTGTAATTGCCAGCTCTATGGCATTACGCACACATTTCCGTGCCGGTACCTACCACAAGCCAGCCACATCAATTTACTGATTTACCCAATGTATCACTTAGCAAAACTACTCTAATTCCAGCAGCAAACCCAGATGTGGCAACCAAATTAAGGTAAAATACCCTCATTCTCAAATTAAATTAAAATACCCTCTTTCTTGGAAATAACAGCATCATGTAGGGAGAGCCTTGCACTACAAGGATGGGGAAGGGTTTGGAGTGGAAGCCATAGGGGGAGAGGCTGAGGGAACTTGGTTTGTTCAGCTGGAGGAGATGGAGCACAGAGCTCACCAGGGCTGCAGCTTCATCCCAAGGGGCAGCTCTGATCTCTGCTCTCTGTGACAGGGACAGGACCAGGGAACGGCTGGAGCTGTGCCAGGGCAGGCTCAGGCTGGAGAGCAGGGAAAGGTTCTTCCCCCAGGCTCCCCAGGGAATGGGCACGGCCCTGAGGCTGCCAGAGCTCCAGGAGTGTTTGGACAGCGCTGCCAGGGATGCCCAGGGTGGGGTTGTTGGGGTGTGACTCGTGATCCTCGTGGGTCCTTCCTATGATTCCATGAAAATTCACCTTCCCAGAGAAGCAACCCCTGGGGTGGAACCACCACCAAACCCAGCGTGGCAGCACAGAGGCAGCCCCAGCCCTCAGCACAGAGATGCTGGTGCTGATCCAGTAACTCACCTGCAGCAGCTGATGAGCATCTGTCCCTTCCTGGAGCAGCGTGGGATGTGCATGCTCCTGAAATCCAATTCCTTTTTTAACCCCCCGGATCGATGGAAATGGCCAGGTTATTTCATCCCACTTCAAAAGGTTCTCCCCACCTGCAGCCCTGTGCAGTTAAATCATGGGCACACAGGGATAATTACCTCCCAAAGCAGGGCTGTCCCCGGTGCTGCTCCCTGATGGCTGAACAAAAACCTGGCTCAGGCTTGCAGGGAAGAGATAAGGGCAGGGAAAAGCAGCCATCAGCACAGGCAGCTGGAGGAGTCACACAGGCTTTTAGATACTTGCTAAGTGAAAAAAAAAGAGAGAGAAAATTTGTTGATACCTCCTAAAAATAGTTTGTTGAGTTCAAAAGGACTGAAGAAAGTATACAACATCAACAGTGAGGTGATGGGAGGAAACACAGCCAAAGAAGAAACAAAGACAGGATAATCTGAGGACATTTGGAGCTGGCAGGGCTGTCTTACAGGCAAGGGGTGCTGCCTCTGCTGAACCATTCCTGAAAGCGGCCACATTGGCTCTGCCCCCACACTGCTTGAGACCCATCCAAAATTCATCTGATCCCAGGGAAAAATCTCAGCCCCAAGGCTGCCAGAGCTCCAGGAGTGCTTGGACAATACTCTCAGGGATGCACAGGGTGGGATTGTTGGGGTGTCTGTGCAGGGCCAGGAGCTGGACTGGATGATCCTCATGGGTCCCATCCAAATCAAGATATTTTGTAATTCTATGACTTAATTCTATGGTTCTTTCAAATCAAAAGGGAAAAAAACCCCAGATCCTGCCCACGTGGGACAAACTGGGACATGTATAATCCCCACACACTCAAGCAGCCTGGGAACAGACCCAGCTCACTGCACACCAGTTGTTCTTTTTCCCTGAAAAGCCAGCCCTGGCAAAACCCAAAGCAAAAATTGGGAAACTTATTAACATGATCAAGGGTTTCAGAGAATGGAAAGCAGAATAATTCATGCAATTAGAGCCCAGCAAACTTCATCAGTCTTCAGAAAAAAAAAATGATAATCAATAAGGAGCAAGCAGTCTCCAGGCTGGGAGAGCCAGGGGACTGGATCGATGTAGTGCTGGCATCCCACAGACAGCAGAGCTCCAAGGAGGAGCAGCCCCCTCCCACAGCTGCCCCCAACAACTGTATGTCCCACCACCCCTGTCAGACCCAGGGGGCTCTTACAAGGGTTTCCTTAGCAAGCACACAACCCCCAAGGCTTCCCAAAAGGGGCCAGGCCTGGCAGTGGTGTGGTCAGAGAACAACGAGGCAGACAAGGGACAGAGGGGTTGTGCCCAGCTGCCAGCCCATGGGCAAAGCCATCCTGGAGACACCATTTTCACTGTGTGTTGTACCCACTCCCCCTGGTCCTGTACACACCAGGGTGCACACGACCATGGTGGCTGCTCAGTGAGCCCCTGCTGCTCCCTTCATGCCCCAGCCTTGTGCCCCAGCTTTCTGAACTGCCTGTGACTGCTGGGCACTGCCCACAGCTGCTGTGTCCCCTCCTGGGGCTCACCAGGGCAGGGAGGTGGCACCAGTGGCCACAGGCTGAAGAGGGATCAAAATCAGATTAACAGCAAGGCATAGGAGATCACCTCATACACAACCAAATGAGCAGGATGAGCATCTGACCAGCTCCCTCCCAGCACCTGGCATGGCCTGCTTGGCAGGGAATTATGGATCAATCACAGAATAACAGACTGGTTTGGGTTGGAAAGGATATTAAAGCTCATCCCATTCCACCCCTGCTATAGGCAGGGACACCTTCCACTAGCCCAGGTTGCTCCAAGCCCTGTCCAACCTGGCCTTGGACACTGCCAGGGATCCAGGGGCAGCCACAGCTGCTCTGGGCACCCTGTGCCAGGGCCTGCCCACCCTCCCAGGGAAGGATCTCTTCCTACTATGCAACAGCCTCCCTGGGAAATTCCTCACCCACAGCCTCGAGCTTCCCTCTGATTTGGGTGAGGTTCTCCCACTGACCCCACGGACATGGAGGCACCAACCGGAGCACCTCCCCTTCCCAGGGCTCCACAACTCAAGCTCACCCAGACTTTTGTGACTTGGCAGCAGACCCTGCCTGGCAGCTGGGGTTTGTGTGGTGGAGAGGCTGTTCCAGGAGGAGACACTGCTCAGACCCCAGGGGAATTTGAATCCTCTCTACTCCCCAAACGAGCCCATATCCCTCAGGAAGCACTGGCCCAGAGGGGCACAGACATCCTCAACAAGCCCAGGATCCCACACCAGGCACCATTTCTACTTCCAACTGTTTTCTTTTCACCTCTCAACCAGTAATTATCCCATTTCTGCATAAAACCAGAATCTATTAAGATCTTACTTCTTTCCCAAACAATAGATTAACTTAATCTTCTTACACCACCAAGCTGGCCCCGCCTGTTGCAGTCAATGATTGCAAACTTTCAAGCCTGGAGTCAAATTTTAACTTTTCCTGTCAAAACTCTGAACAGCACAATCATCAGCTAGACAGGGATGTTGGATTTACTCAGAATAAGGCTTTCCATTTAAATTAAGGCCAAAGATTTCCCCCAGGTTACAGCAATTTAATTAAAACAAAGTCAAAACAAACCTCTAAAACTTCTGAAATGCTAGTTGTGTAAAATTAAAACCTCCAGGACTGCTGGAGTACAGAGCCCAAATAGCACCCAAGGGAAAACAAATACTTGACTTATTTCAGGAAAATAAGACGACTGACAAAGCAGATCACATCCAATCCTTCACAATATAGGCAAAATGTTTAAAGCCCCATTGGGCAGGACAAAGACAATTACCCAGATGGTCAGAGCCACCAAAATGAGAAGCTGCATAGTGCTACTCCTCACCTGAGAGGAACTCTGCTGCCGTGCAGCTCCAAGGCACTGCTGTCCCTGCTCAATGCTCCCGTGCAGGCAGCAGGGACAGAGCTCCAGTCACGGAGCTGCTCAGGGCACTCACAGCAGCTCCCTGAGCTCTGCCACCTCAGGGACACCCACAGGCCCTGCGAGGTGGTGGGATTAGCTGTGTATGGGGCAGCCACAAGCTGGGGTCCCAGGAAGCCCCCATTTTCCAGTCTGAGCCCTGAGGAACCTGACTGCTTGCAGGACTCTGCCCCACATGCTCACGTTACTCTCACGCCAGGAACACTCAAACCCGACACCACAGCCCTGTGTGGTGAGACCAGGCTTTCACTGCTGTGGAGAAAGGAGGCAGAGAAGGAGGGACACCCTGGCATCCTGCACCATCTGCAGCAGCAGCTCTTCCCACCTCTATTCCTACCCTTACCTCACTGCTCCCTTCAAAGGGTGCTGCCGTGCTGCCAGAGGGAAGGGACGCCCCAGGGAGGTGTCTGCAGGCTGATGGGAACTGGCTGTGGGACAGCTCGGTGTCCCACTGTGAAACTCACACCAGCACCAGCAGAAAGGAGCAGAAATGAGTCAGCTCAGCTGATCTGCTCTGAACCAAAACTCAAGAGTCCAACCACACTTCCTCAGCACTGGAGTGAGCTGACTCATGCCATGGCCACACAAGCAAGGCACCCGACACAGGGGCAGGGGAGGAAAGGGGCTCCTGCCAGGGCTGCGGGGTTTGGACCTTGCCCCAGCACCCACCAGGGGATGAGCAATGTGAAGTTGTGCCCCGAGGAGCTGTGGGGAGACAACACTCCAGCCCTGGCAAAGCATCCTAGGATCCTACCAGAGCCTGGACCACCCCAGGAAAGGCACCATAACTACTGCATATCCAGCACATTCAAACCTAAGCATCCAAGTGCTGGCTGGCCAGAGGGTTTAGTCAAGGGGGGTTCTGCCAAACAGTCGGGGTCAAAGATCCACTGGGTTCCCACCATAATTCAGTGTCCTTCCCTAAAGAAGAGGGGGGAACAGCTGTAAGGCAACACCTTTTACATACTCCCCTGTGGGATCTGTCAGGCTGTGCCAGGACACAGGGGAAGCAGAGCACACCTTGCCTGCAGTGTGGAGGAAGGAGGTCCAGCATTGCAGCCACGTTCCACAGCAGAAAACCCCCCAAACTTCCAACCTCATGATGTCAATGTGATGAGAAAAATAACTCACAGCACATGCTCTGCACAGACTCTGCCAGGCTCTTTCCTCACTGACAGGAGGGAAATATCTTTTGCTCAAAAGAGAAAGCCAATTAGAAACTGAAACTTCTACATCAGTTACCAGCTGCCACGGCAGAGGAGATGGTGGAGCACAAGGCACTGAGGTCAGTGGTTCTCCCTGTCAAATACCTAAAAGCAGCATCAGAAGTGTGTGACAAAACAGGCTACTTCCGATGTCGCTGTAGGACACGAGAGCAATACGCGTGTTCACACCAGCTGAGGTGAGCAAAAGAGGAAGTTTATTTTCTGACTCCACTATTTATAGTTTTACAAAAGAGACAGGGCATTGGAGAGTGGAAGAGACACCTCTCCAATGACACTGGACAGATTACCAATCCATCAGCTTCTCTCCACCTCTATGTAGGAATGCAAAACAACTGAGTGTTTACAGAACAAAGCATGGGAAAGCGTGTAACTAGAATGTAAATATCAGAAGGCTAAAAGATTTCTAAAAAACAGGGCGACACTTCCTACATCTGCTCTCATCAGTGTATGAACATGCAGGCTGCCTTCAGCTAGAATCCCAAGGAATTCATCCCTTAGTACCCCCAAATGAGAAAAAAAGCTTCAAGTACCCCAAAGATTTGTTCACCACTTTTGTTTATCATTCCTGTGCAGCTCAGCTCAGCCCAACATGCAGAGACACCACCACACCTCAGCCACCTCTCAGTGCACAGGCAGGACCAGCACCACGGTACCTGTGGGGTTGAGCAGCCTCACTGTCCCATGCAGCAGCTGGCAGCAGCCAGGATACCTCTGCCAGCACCTCAGGCAGCTCTGGCAGCAGTGCTGTGCCCCCCCAAATGCTGGAGAGCCCCACCCGACGTGTCTGCCTCCCCCGGGCAGCACGGCAGGGCCTCTCACTGCCCAAGGCTTGCAGAAGACACAGGTGGGACTCACGGGGAGCATCATGAGAGCAGCACAAACCTGCACTTCCCACTTCCTCCCTGGGTCCCAGCCCCACAAGCTCAGCCCTGGCAGATGAACTAACTGGGGCAGAGTCCTTCGGCCACGGGCCCTGGCAGTTGCCGGGGGCAGGCAGAGCTCAGCGCTGCAGCTCGGCATTGTGCAACCCCCACTGATAAAAATCGGGATGTGTCCCCTCCCACAGCCCGGCAGGCAAAATTCAAGGTGCTGCTTTCGCTCCCAGGTGGGGCTCAGGAAGGTCTCTTGAGCCACTTCCAGGGCTGGAGCCCCTCTGCTCTAGAGCTGGGGCTGGGGGTGCTCACCTGGAGAGGAGAAGGCTCCAGGGAGAGCTCAGAGCCCCTTCCAGGGCCTAAAGGGGCTCCAGGAGGGCTGGACAGGGAACTGGGGACAAGGGATGGAGGGACAGGATCAGGGGGAATGGCTTCCCAGTGCCAGAGGGCAGGGATGGAGGGGATCTTGGGAAGGAATTGTTCTCTGGGAGGGTGGGGAGGCCCTGGCACAGGGTGCCCAGAGCAGCTGTGGCTGCCCCTGGATCCCTGGCAGTGCCCAAGGCCAGGATGGACAGGGCTTGGAGCAGCCTGGGATAGTGGAAGGTGTCCCTGCCCATGGCAAGGGGTGGAATGAGATGAGCTTTAAGGTTCCTTCTACCCAAACCATCCTGGGATTCTACTTTACTGCATGGTCATCCCAGGTGCCAACAGCTCCCCACCCGCTGCCAGACTGGTTTGGGGGCACAGAAGAGGTTTCCCTAGCTGTAACACCTCAACAGGAAAAGGAGAAAAACAAGAAAAAGGAAGGAAAAAAGGAAAATTGCATCCTAGCCCATGTTGTCCAGTGCTGGATGTGTCTGCTTTGGTCCCCAGCTGACGGGCAGCAGCTCTCTGCCCTTTTGTCACAGCATGGTTGCATCCTGTCAGACCCTCAAACCCACCTCAGCCTTCACTCCAGTGGAAGGAGCCAGCACCTTTGTGAGCTCCCAGTCTGCATCCACAAGTGTCAGCTGGGGCATGGGGCACACAGGGAAAACTCCTCACTCCCAAAGGCCCCAAAAGAAATTCTTGAGAAAGAAGTCACAATCCCACGAAAATCAGGAGCCCGTATCATTCCCTTCAGAGTTGTTCCAAATCACCTGGATCTGCCCACAGCAGCCCTCTGGCAACACATAAAAAGCCAAAGCTGAACACAGGCAGACACATTTCGAATGCAGAAGCTGATGGGTTTCCCTGGTGCAGCCTCACATGGCTCATCTCCATGGGTCCCACCACAGCTCTGTCCTTGTCTCGGGGCCAGCTGTGCATCCCTACAGGAAGCAGCAGCTTTGGGATGCTCAGCAAACCCCTGGGGCTCCTTCACATCAGCTGCTGCAGAGCATGGGCAGAGCAGGGCCACAGAGTGAGAGAAACCAGCACCCATGTGCTATCCTGCAGCTCTCAGGCTGCCAAACACAGTCTGGGACTTTTTCACTCTAATATCCTCAGGCTCTGCCCAGCTGGGCCATGGTTCCAACTCAGCTGTGTCTTTCCAGCCACTCATTTTCCAACAAAGCTTAGCTTTCCCTCCCTCTGCAGTGGAGCCCAGGCCCCACTCTGCTGTGAGGGCCACTGCAGCACCGGGCACTGTGGTGGTACATGGCAATCCCCCATGCCCTCAGCTCCTTGTTGGCCAGAGATTTGGCTGCAAATGGGTGGGAGCTAAAGAGGTCAGGGGATGATTTTCTGCCTGGTGCTTGCAGCAGGGCTGGGAAAAGTGTCCCTGCCCACCTGGACAGGTGTCAGGATGCTGCTCAGAGCCCACAGGGTGACCATGCAGGAATGCTGCTCGGCAGGACCAACCTCCCCAACCCCACACGGGCAGCTTAAGGCAGGAATAATGCACCAGGGAAGCAGCTCTTGTCCTGCAGGAGGGACAGTCACCAGGCCAATGTGACCCACATCCTCCCCAGTGCAAACAGCTTGGCATCTCTAGTGCCACCCCCAGGGATGCAGAGCAGGCAGGGCACATATGCATTATGGACAAGTCCTCACACACGTCCAGGAGAACGTGTTTTAAAAGGTCACTCTGCATCTCAGGCATGGAGCAGGGAAAACTGCAAACAAGCAGTGAGGGTGGCAAGTACCAGAGGACATCAGACAGGCCACACTGTCACTGCTGGCAGGCTGGTGTTGTCCCAGCCAGGCGGAGATGGGAGCTGTCAGCAGAGCAGCCAGAGCTGTGAACGCTCATGGATGAACGCTCTTGGAACAGCACAAGCAGCCCCATGGGGCTCAGGAATAAGATGAAGCAATAATAGGGCAGCTCTGGCACTTGGAACAGCTTTTCTGCTACAGACACTCAGCCCAGAGCACAGGAATGGCAGTGTCTGAGCCAGGTGGCACCCGTGGGGCACATCTGCCACTGGGGGTGCCACTGCCTGGCAGGTTGGTCAGGGCTGAAATCCATCTGAAGCGCCTCAAGACACAGGCACTGAGTCCAACCCCAGAGCAGGATAAGGGCCGGGCCTCCTCTGGCCCCAGATTATGTCCTGGCACCCCAAGAACCCAGCCGTGGGAGCACAGAGAGGTGCTCAGAGCTAAGGCTTTTTCAAGGCACCAAGATGCAAATAGACATAGATAACATGAAAATTAAAAATAAATAAATAAAGATGCAAAGCATCTTTTTCATCCACAGAAAAGCCTCATGCAGAACTACAGCTACAGGAGTCAAGTTGTGCAAGCCAAGCTTAATAACCCTCCCTCCAGCCTCACAGCTCTGGTGACCAGTGATATCCAGGCTCCCCAGGGAATGGGCACAGCCCCGAGGCTGCCAGAGCTCCAGGAGCATTTGGGCAGCGCTGCCAGGGATGCCCAGGGTGGGGTTGGTGGGGTGTCTGTGCAGGGCCAGGAGCTGGACTCAATGAGCCTTGTGCATTCTTTCCCACTCAGGACATTCCATGATTCTATGATAAGTCTGAAGATGTCCCAGCCATCCCCAGGCCTTTTTCCTTTGGGACGCTGCATCCCCTGCTGAACTCTGCCTGATCTGCAGATGTGTCTTTGTTACCTGCCCACTATTTGCAGAGGAACACACCAGATTAAGGTGCCTCCCAGGCACCAGCTTTGAGTCTTTGATTTACTCTTTCACGGGTCACCGTCTCTGTAAATGTCTATCAAAGGCAATTGCCAGCACAGTCAACAGCTGCACCCGTGGCTGAGCACGAAAAATGAATGAGGCTTTCCTCCCAAATTACTCCTGCCTCACAGAGAGGCTGAGAGGGCAGAAAGGAGGGGACAGGAAGGAAGAAAAGGTCAGAGCATGCAGCAAACACAACAGAAAAGTCAAATCAGCACAAGTAGGATGGGACAGTGTGAGCTGGGCCAGCACAGCCCCCTCTCTCCCCTGCCCAGGAGGCAGGGCAGGCAGCACCAGCCTCAGCAAAAGGTCACCTGATTTCCAAATGGCATTCTATAAGAAAAGCTACCAAAAATCACAGTCAGCAACCATGAAACTCTTAAGAAATTGGGGCAAGCAAGGATTTTTGATGATGGAAAGAAAAGAAATTGCAAGAAGAAGCAACCTGCTGGAACAGGGTTTTTGGTAGCACCTGCAACAGCACATCCCAAATCCTACAGTTAATCTCACATTGTTCCAGCTGATGTGACCCAAGTACACATGGCACAGAGAGGATCCTGTTTCCCTGGCACACAGTGGATATGGCATTACAGCAAAGGACAGGCAGAAAGCAGAGGAGCAACGAGGCCATTTGCCACCCCAGCTCCCTCCCAAAGGCTCCGACTGCACCAGCTCCAGCTACTCTGAAGGGGAAAGCCTCTCAGGTACCATTAGGGCTGTACAAGAGCTCCACAGCAAAGGCAGGGAGCCTGACTGTTCTCCCTTAGCAGCTGGCTGGATTAAAGATTTAATGCAATGGGTCCCTTTGGAAAAAATTACACAGGCTATTAAGAAAGATGCGCCTCTCATCTGATGAAATCCAGCAATCACTGCAGCTAGCTGGGCACCCGGCTGGCTCTGTGGAGCAAAGGAGAAGCTGCAGTGGCTCTCGTGAGCCCTTTCTGGATGCAGGAACCAATGGGCAAAGCAGCAGCTCCATCAGCAGTAAAGCAAATGTGCAGACATGGCCGTGCCTGTGTAGAGTGAGACGGACCTCGATTCCAAGGGAAGCAGCAAAGGAACACCCGGCAGCGATCGCTCACAGGCTCCTGCAGGAATCCAGGGGGCCCAGGGGCTGCAGGAACAGGACAAACAGCCCCAAGCCAGGGGCAGCAGGGAGCTTCAACACCTCACAGGGTCTTCCTTCCCAGAGGAGAGTGGGTGACATGGCCATCCCCCTCGAGACCGGGGCACTTTGGGAATCCAAAGCACCTGCTGGTGCTTGTCCTGCCAGGCAGGTGGGAATTAACCCTGGCTCCCTCACCCAGGGCTGACGGGACCAGAGGAGCACAGGCTGCCACAGCATCAGGAACATCAGATCCTAAAGAATGTCACGGCTTTGGGGAGATAACCCAGTTTAGTGCAGTGTTATTGAGGGTGTAGGCAGTGCCACTTCCTAAGCAGCACAGGCTCCATTAAACTGGACTCCAACATCCCTTCAGTATTCAGCACCTTCCCAATGGAGCCCAAGCAGTAAAACATTGGACTTGTCCAGAGGAAGCAGATGCAGGGGAAGAATTCCCAGGGCAGAACTCCCACTGGCATCCACAGAGCCCTTCTGCAGAGCAAACCCATCCACCCAGCAAGAGGCACTTGCAGAAACTGTCCCAGAGAACCAGAGATGACACCCTGGGCTCACTCACAGATGCAGGGAGCATTTCCAGGTCCTGAGTGTGAGTTTCCAGGTCCAGCCACCCACACACCTCACACTCTTTCCTGCTCTCTGGGCTTACAGCTGCCAATTCCCACTCCTTTCCAAGGGAAACTGTTGGCTTGGATGGCGTGCCAGGCTCCACTGCAGAGATGCAGGTGCCTTCACAAGCACACAAGGTGTGGAGGAGGGTTACACTCATGGGGGACGCTCCTCTGCAGCAGATCTCCAGTGCAGTCTGCTTCCCACATGCTGCACACACCTGGAGACAGGTGCTTGAAGCAACTGCCCCCACCACCTTCACTGCTGTGGTGCTTTGCTGCTTGGGAAGGCCATTCCACAGCCCCAGGCTGGCTCTGGGAACATCCCATGCAGCCAAGCACGACCCCGGGGTGTGGCTCCCTATGCCACAGGGCTGGGCTCAGTTCCATAAACATCACCTTTCACTCATTCCCCACACTGTCCTCATCCTCGAGATCCTCCCAGCTTCCCACAGCAGGGTGAAACTGAGCCACTCACACCCTCTCCCAACCCGTCCTCACTCCCTTCAGACCCCTCATGGTTCAGGAGCTTGTGTAAAAGGTCCTGCAGGACCCAGCTGAAGGTGGACTTACAGAAGGAAATAACAGCTAAAATTCAGTTGCTCTGATCCAAGTAAGGATGCCCACAGATTTCCAAACTCCAGTGGGGAGAGAAGTTGGAAGAATTGGAACACAGATGCCTGCAGACTGCCTGAGATGACGACTTGGTATGAAATGCCAACTCCTGCCATCGGTGTGGGAGGCATGGGCAGACTGAGGGGCACTGCCCTGGGCTGGCCCTTCGGGGTGACAGCAGCTCCTTACCTGTGGCCCCCAGCTCATGGGGGCTGGTTGCAGGCAGAGCACTCCTCACCTCCCTGTCTGTGCTACAAGCACCAGCATGGATCCAGCAGAGAGACTCCTCCCCAAAGCCCCATGACAGCAGCTGGGTTTGGGGAGAGCCCCAGCACGCAGTGACTGCAGCCCCGGGAGCAGCCCCAGCACGCAGTGACTGCAGCCCCGGGAGCAGCCCCAGCACGCAGTGACTGCAGCCCCAGGAGCAGCCCCAGCAGCTGCACACCACTGCTCATCAGCTCCACTGTCAGCTTCGAACACTGGTGCTTTTGGCAGCTCCCTGCCAAAGGAGAGAGTGCAAACACATCCCACTGCTCAGCTGGTGAGCAGCTATTTGCAGGTTATTAATAAATCATTTATTGTTTATTGCAATCATTCTGCCAAAACACAAACAAAGAGCATTGCAGTCACTACCAGCAAAGCTGCCTGCTCACACAGGTCAGGGAAACAGACATTTTGGGTATTGCCTTCTGAAAAGGGGGTGTACAGAACCTTGGGTGGCCCAGGCTCCTCCAGCTGTGACAGCTGTGTCCAGGACAAACTCTGCCTCCTGCCAAAGGCCCTGTGCAAAGGAACAGACAGCAGGAAAACCACTCCATGCAGAAGCTCTCCTGAGGAGCTCGTGTTCTCTCCAGGCACTTTTTGCCAGGGCTGCAGGGAACCCAGCAGTGCTGTAGGTCTCTCCCCCACCTTCCCACCACTGCAGTGAAGGACCAAAACCCCAAGTCACCTCCAGCACTGCAGATGAGTCCAAGGGCTGCTGACAGCATCTTCACCCTGCTTCCTCCCAAAACACCATGGGAAAAGCATAGGAAGGAAAGAAACTGCCAACCTGCCCTTACTTTGCTGATAAACAGGGAATCTGCTTTCATCAGCACATCAAGAGCCTGTGGAGATCAAGGAAATATATTCCTCCGTACACTCTTGGAGGCATGGAGCTATTTGCAACTTGAAAAGCAGCTGCTGTCACTGCACATCTGAGGAATGATCCTAAGCACAGCAATGTGGCTTTAAAGGAACAAGTGCTACCCACACGGCAGCTTGTTGCATGCTCCCTCCAAAGTGGCTCTGGACAGACTGGAAAGTGATGTGCAGGCACGGCTGCAGGGAGCACCAGCACCATCCCACCCACAGAGACAGGGCACACACATCCCCCAAACCCCAGCACTGCCACCAGATCTCTGCAGATCTCTGCTGGCAGCCCCTCTCCAGGGGACTCCAGAGATCCCTGTGGCCAAGGCCCTCTGTGAAAGCTCTGGCCAAGGTGGAGGTGCCCACCCCAGTCTGGGAGGCTGAGACAGGGCCTTGGGGACATCAGTCACGGGGACCTCCAGGGAGAAGGAACCAGCAGCATGAGCTGAAATTGTGCCACTGAAGACCAGAATTAGGTTTTCTGCTTAAACAGAGTGAAAACAAATAAGAGGACCAGAGCAAGACTACATCATGATGTGCTCCCCAATAGGCACCTGCACCTGTGCCCGGGGGACACCTGGGGACAGACCAGCACCTGTCCCCAAGCCAGGAACCCTGAGCAGGTTGGCCTACAGTGTTAGGAGCAGATGTTACCCTCCCTCCCCATACTCCCTGAATAATTAATCTTAAGAAATTAGTCAAGTCTTTAACTAAGCCAGCTCAGCAAATGTAGTAAGGAATTTCTAGGTCAGAACTACAAGAGCTGGGGAGAGGGAAAAAAAGGCAAAAGAGCCTTAATGCTCTGCCTCCTGTTCATTCCTAAGGGATTATTAGCACCCTGCTCTGCCTTTCCCTACCACAGCCAGCATCTCCGTAGCAAGAGCTTAGATGGGAGTCACACCTTGTCATCTTGACATCTCTGACACCTCAGCTGCCTCTGACACCTTCTAAGAGCACATTTCTGTGCAGAGAATCTCTCTGCATCTCATACAGCTCATTCCCAGCACCAAGAGGAAAGCACCCCATGACAATTATATCTGTTATGTCCCTCCTGCTTCAACGCCTTTGATATCTTAACCACCATCTTCTGCAGAGGCGTTTTTCCCTCTCCCCAGAGCTGTAGCCCAGGGATGGAGCTTGCAGCAGAAGCCCCAGGAGCCCCAGATTTCATAGCACCAGAGAAACAGCAGCCTCCATGAAGCCTCTCTTGGCCCCCCTATGTGGTACCATCCACCACTCTGCCCAGCAGCACAAGGGACAGGCAGCTGAGCTGGCACAAGGGACAGCAGCAGCTCCTACAGGGCACTGGGGGACAGATGCTCCTTCAGCAGGAGCTGTATCCAATGTTCCAAAAGCACGAGGTCTGTCCTGCTCAGGAGACAACCCTTGTGAAAATGAAGAAGTAATTCTACAAAAAGATGGAACTTCCATGAGATGGATACAGGTATTTGGCGACCCAAAAGAGTCTGGTGCTGAGTGAAGAACACACAGAGCTGGGGTGAAAGAAGGGCAGTGAGATCAAGACAGGGAGGAGGGTTGATCATAGGTGAGGGGCTCCAGCACTGCATTCCACTCCCACAAGTGCCAGAGCCACAGGAGCAGCAGTGCCTCGCTGCCCTCTCATGCCCCCACCCCACTTCCCCCTGGGGACCCACCCTGCAACAGCTCCAGTCTCCTGCTACTCCCTTCTCTCCTCCCACCCTCATCCAGAAAGCAGGGGGACTGCATGGGGGATCAGAGACTGAGGCAGTGCTTGCAGTTTCCCAGTTCTTAAGGAAAGAGTTCACCCTAAAATCCCACTGTGGGAGCATGGAAGAGGGGCAGAGGGCTCTAATGACAGCAGCCAGATCCCCTCAACATCCCCATGCAGACAGGATGCAGGAAGGAAATACAGAAGGATCACACTCCTGCCCGGAGCCTGGGGTGGAGGGGCCTGTAGAAACCTGCTCTCACCCTCACTCAGGCATTAAAACAACCCTGACCACCATTCCTACAACCTCTGGGCACAGGCCCAGCCCCAAGGAGGTGTTCACAGGCAGATCCAGAGGGAGAGTGGCAGAATCTGCCATGTGCTGCTTTGTGCCACCTCTTCTTGCAGCAGTCACAAAGACCATGTTGCCCACAGGCCGCTCCTCCCAAGCTCTCCCTGAGCACACACCTGCTTGTGTCTTCCTTCAGGTCAACCTGAAGGATGCTGCAGTCTGCACTTGGGGAACACACAGCACACATACCCCAAGGCCCTGTGTGGACCCACATCTACCAAGCCCCTGTCATAGCTCCAGCACCCCCAGCTTGTCCCTGCACTATTCACAGGTTGGTTTTTACACCTTCTCCTGCAGTCTGAGACAGATAAGGACAAAGGGAGAGCAGAGGAGGGCAAGGAGTCAGGGAGCAACAGTGCAGAGGGCTAGTCCCTTCAGCTGGTGGGCTCCATCCCTCTGCCCCATGGCAGGAGCACTAAAGCCCTGCTGGAATGGGGATATCCAACACTCCTTTCTCTCACCCACATGGCAGCAGTGCAGATGGCAAAGGCTGAGCTTGGTGCAACTCCATCCAAGCAGGACCTCGTGCCCTTGGGATGAATTGTCCCCCCTGCTCTGGGGGGTGGGCAGCCAGGGGACAGGTCCCTGTGGGAGCAGGGGGACCATCAGGGACAGACAGGCAGCAGGGCTGGGGTTGGCACAGCAGCTCTGTGCCCCCCAGCAGTGCCTGGCTCTCGGGGGTGCTGGGGACCCAGAGCAGCAAGGAAGGGGCACGGCCAGAACCCCCTGCCTGTCCCCCCCGGGGAGGTGGGGTGGCCACAGACAATGCCAGCATTGAGCAGCTACTCGCCCCAGCCCATCTGCAGCTCTGGGAGCCCGAGGCACACAAAGGCAGTGCTGGGCCGTGGCGAGCTCTGCCAAGGCAAGGACACAGACCCGCCTTTGTGCCTGCAAAGGCAGAGTTAGCTTTGGGGAAAAGACGAGAGAGAGCTCCACCACTGGAGCCTGTGCTTTGGCTGCTTTTCCCTCAGAGGTGGTAACCCACGTGCAGATAGCAGCAGAAGTGTCCAGCACTCCCTTTTTTCTGCCTGCCCCACTCCTGAGCCCAGGCAGGGGGCCCACCATAGGTACCCCCTCATGCAAGGACCTGGGGGCCACAGAGGGGCCATGAGAGCACATTCATCTCAACAGAAGACCAAGCCAATATGGGTTTCATAGAATCACAAAATGGTTTGGGTTTGGGTTGGAAGGGACCCTAAAGCCCATCCCATTCCACCCCTGCTATAGCAGGGACACTTCCCACTATCCCAGGCTGCTCCAAGCCCTATCCAGCCTGGCCTTGGACACTGCCAGGGATCCAAGGGCAGCCACAGCTTCTCTGGGTACCCTGTGCCAGGGCCTCCCCACCCTCACAACCAAGAATTTCTTCCCAATATCCCATCTAACTCTGCCTCTGGCAGCGGGAAGCCATTCCCCTTGTCCTGTCTCTCCAGGCCCTTGTCCCAAGTCCCTCTCCACCTCTCTTGTAGCCCCTCCTCCTGTATGGTTTGACACATCCCAGCTTAAATCCCTTTATCATCCCTGTTTCTCCTTCACCCCCAGTCTGGCAGAGAGCCAGAGGTTCCAAAGAGTTCTTTCAGGGGAGCAAAGCCAAGCAGGGCCTGTGCTCCTGCCCTTGGACCTGGCCCATCCTGTCCCTCCCCAGCACTTGCACTTCACATCCCTGCCAGCAATGATTTCCATATGCAGAAAAACAAACCCCAAAGGACAACAGCTTTGATCCCACTTCCTTCATTTCCCAGCTCTGGGATGAGAGCTGCCCTGCTGCCCGTGAGCCTGTCCTCACTGCTGCCCATGTCACACAACAGCACATGCACTGCCTTTGCCCCACACCCTGGGGTCACTCTCAAGCGATCTTAGCATGGATCTCACAGGTGGGAACATTTAGCAGTGGCCACTGCTGGCTACTGAACTGCCAGCACACAATTCCCAAGGGATCCTCCCTGAAAAGGCAAACCCTCATCGCAACTTAATGTGAAAAACAAGTCCAAATATAAAGGGAATCAGGAAGAACTGTTTTCCCCACTCTGGAAAGTGGACAGGATGGATGGAGATTCAATAGATGTGTTTAACCACTGCTGCAGTGAAACTGCCAGGTGTGACCACACCTGGTTCTCACTCCTCGTACAGACCCCGGTGCTCCCACCTTCCCCAGTCACAGCCAGTTCATATGGCATTACTCCCACTGCAAACCTGCCCAACAATCCCCACAGCTCCCACCACATCCCAGGAGTGCTGTGCTGGTGCCTGCCAGGCTGTATGGAAACAGTGAAAGGCAGGGAAAGGCTGCAGGTGCCCTGGCATGACCCGTGGGTGAGGCATGGTCTGTCCCTAAAGTCTCTCCTCTATTTCTCCCTGCAATACCACAATGGAACTCAGGCATGGTGCACACCAAATGCTCACATTGGAGGGCCAGGTGTTGGCTCGGCTTCCCCAAAACCAGCACAGCTCTTCCACCAGCCATCCCTGAGGGAAAGACAGGGAGCATAGCCTGACTCACCCTTTGGCAGGGTCCATCCCACCCCTTACCCCAGGGACTGTCTCAGCACCTCCTCCTGGGCTCTGGGCAGCCCAGAGTCCGTGTGCCAGCACACAGCCAGGCGTGCTCTGCCTCACAACCAGCCTGTGCCACGGCAGGGGACAGAGACATGGACACCCTGCCCAGCAGGGACCTAGATGAGCCCCACACACCAGCAGCAGGTCAGGGAGAGGCGAGGGACACTGAGTCCTGCACAGCACAGCAGCTCCATGCACAGCACAGCTGAGCTTTCCACCCACACAGGGACACAAACCCCAGGGACCTCTGGTCCAGCACTGTCCCATCCAGCGGCTTCAGCTCACCCCATCTCTCAGGTCTGAGCAATAAGCTCAGTTTAAAGGAATTTAGTGGCCTTAGCCTGAAGGATGGAAGGTTTAGACTGGATACTGGGAAGAAAGTCTTCCCTGGGAGGGTGGGGAGGCCCTGGCACAGGGTGCCCAGAGAAGCTGTGGTTGCCCCTGGATCCCTGGCAGTGCCCAAGGCCAGGTTGGACAGGGCTTGGAGCAGCCTGGGACAGTGGGAGGTGTCCCTGCCATGACAGGGGGTGGAATGGGATGGGCTTTGAAGTCCCTTCCAACACAAATCATTTTATGATGTCAGCAGCCATGAGCCTGAGCACACTCTGTGAGGAGACAAACCTCCCTTCCTTGCTCTGATATTAAACCAGGATGTGCTGTATTTTTTGGGGTGATTATCAATCACTGTATTAATGATAGATTGCATTAGTTAATGGATTACATTAATTTCTTATTCAGCAGTAAAAAGCAGATGTGTGAGTAAGAACTATGGGCTTTTACATTCATGTATCCTTTCTCCCCTCTATTTGGCACCAGCAGCCAAAATTGATTCCTGCATCCTCCTGACCCCAGCAGACATGCACTGCTTGGCAAGAATGCCCAATGCATTCACTCACTGCCACGTTGATGGTCATTTATTAATTACATGGCCCCGTGCTCGTTAGCTTGCAGCCTGGGGTGTTAAGAGAGGTGATGTGACCTGTTCAGAAGCCAGGGCACAAGGACGAACTGCTGGGGAAAGAGAAATCTTCCCCAGGAGGGGGAACTGGTGTGGATCAGTCACACTTAAGGGGTGAAAAAGCCCAGCATCACCCCCCCAGGCTGTCCTGGCTCTGGGCCAGCCTACCCCTACAGAGAGCATGGGGATGGGAAGGAAATGGGCTAAATGGGGTGAGCCCATCAGCAGACACTGCTGTGGGCTGAGGAGAACAGCTGATGCACAGGGAGCCTCAGGCAGCAGGAGCCACAGCCCCTCTGGCAGCACTCCCCTCCCCTGGCACATCCCGAGGGGATGCTCACTGGGATCATGTCAGCATAAACCAGGGAGGACAGGGCAGTGCCAGGAGAGAAACCTTCAGCATCAAGTCTTCCTCCATTAGGGATAATAGAGGAAAACTCACCCACTAAAAAGAGGCCTCTCAGTGCTCTTTGTGCACAACATTGCTCCATTTTCCTCTCTTTCAGCTCAGGACACCTGTGCTTTTAGCCCCCAAAACCTGACATGCCTGTCACTCACTGCCTGTTGCACATTCACCCTGTGACAGACAGAAAAAGGCAGCTGCCAGCTTTCAGCATCACTGAAATTTCAGACAAATCTGAGCCTGGCTTCAGTCTCCACAGTGCAACTACCGCTGCTCCAGCATTTATATTCAAAGCAAATGTGTGTGTGGGGGAAACACAACAGGGAACATGATGTGCAAATCATTATTTTGCTTCACTAGAGCTGGACACTGATGCAAAAGGAATATTTGAATCACAGCTTCAGTCACACCTGCTAATCAGGGCTCCTGCTCTCACCCAGCCAGGACTGAAACTGGATTAATGCACACAACCAGTGAACTGCTTCCCTCGCTCCTGGCCCAGCCAGGGCTGCCAAGGCAGGAGAAAGCATCTCCCAAAAATCATTTACCCTCAGAAAACCCTACAAACTCCAGGCCATGATGTCCCTGCCCATAGCAAGGGGGTGGATTGAGATGATCTTTAAGGTCTCTTCTGTGATTCTATGACAATTGACAGGTGGCAGCCCCAAAACCCCAGTTTCAGCCAGAAGTATTTTTCTGCTTGTAAAGTGGAGACTGTAATCTCAGCCAAGCAGTTATGGATCAAATCACTGTGTCTGGGAGACAGAGTGGAGAGAGAGGAGAAAGGTGTCAAGGAAATTTTACTGCAACGCAGCAAACGGGGTTTGCCCTTAAGCACTGGAGAAATCTTCCCGTTCATTACCCAGTGTTAAGAAACACTTGGATAAATTAGAGATTGGAAGGTGGAGGCTGCAGAGCAGCTCTCTGATTTACCCTAAACTGACCTGCAAAAGAAAACATCCCACCTGCCCCTCCTGGTCACCCTCACCACACTGCAGCACCACCAGTAACATCCCGAGTGCAGGGCAGGGGTAGGCAGCTAATTACAAAACTGCATTCCCCTCTCACCTTCTGAGCATCTCTCAGCCAAGGGCTGCTCTTCCCTGCTTTGCCTGGAAAGCTGGAACAAAGCTGAGGCATCCTTGGGCTCCCAGAGTACAGGGGAAGCACCAAATTTTTGACAAAGAAGAAAGTCTGGAAGAAAACTTCTGCACACTCAAGTGATGGAGATTGCAGAGAATTTAAAAGGCAAGATGCAGGCAAAAAGAGTGCAGTGAATGGGATGAGTGCAACTGCCAGGGCCATGAAGGGCATCCTGACCACAGCCAAGGGGAGCTTGGTCATCACTTCTCTCCCCAGTGACTGTGCTCTTCCACCTGCACTGCTCCTGCAGCCAGGGAGGGAGGATTGCTGGAGGCAGAGGACAACACCAAAGGGAATTGGGGACTCTGTGACAGTCCCTCACACTGACAGACCATGGGGCCTGCGCTGCTGAGGAGCAAAATCACAGAATCACGGAATGTCCTGAGTTGGAAGGGACCCACAAGGATCGTAAGTCCAACTTCTGGCCTTGCACAGACCCCCAATAACCCCACCCTGGGCATCCCTGGCAGCGCTGTCCCATCGCTCCTGGAGCTCTGGCAGCCTCGGGGCTGTGCCCATTCCCTGGGGAGCCTGGGCAGTGCCCAGCACCCTCTGGGGGAAGAACCTTTCCCTGCTCTCCAGCCTGAGCCTGCCCTGGCACAGCTCCAGCCATTCCCTGTCCCTGGTCACAGGGAGCAGAGATGGGAGCTGCCCCTCGGGGGGAGCTGCAGCCCCAGTGAGCTCTGTGCTCCATCTTGGAAAAGGCTCCCTGGTGATGTCACTGCAGGACAGAGCCAAAGAGCAGCAAAGCTCCACTACCACAAAACCTGGGTTACTCCTTCCACTTCACCAATGCTGCCACAGGAGCTGGGAAATTGCTCTGTCAGACAAAGTCAAACTGCCCACATGTGCATAGGATCAAAAGGATGCTCGCTGCAGGTTTGGTCCTGTGGTCTTGCAGCAGCTGCTTCCCAGAAGAGGATTTATGCCATTGATGCCTTACTTTTATATTTTTCAAATCCTGCACTGCCTGGTGTGTAACTCTGAAGTTTCTTGTGGCCTGTTAGCTGCTGTTCTCTCATGCTGGTTAGACATAATAAACCCTCTCTAGTTTTGCATTTCAAGGACACTTTGTTGTCCCAGGCCCCAAAATATGTAAACTAAAGCCTTTGAGAGGAGGGGCAAACTTGGGGTAATTACATCCTTAACTGAAATTATAATTGGAGAATTAACCCTGATATGCAAATAGACCAAACTTATAAAAGTGTGAAGAACCTGTGACTCACAGTCCATCTTGGGTGGAGCCTTTTGACTGCCCAGGGTATACCTTTGAAAGCCCTTCAAATAAATACCTACACCTTTATTCTCCTACTTTTGTCTGGCCTCTGTTTTCAGGCAGCCACTTCAAGGCATCAGCAGACCCCAGGACATGAGCACTGATGGCCAGGGATGCAAACCCACAGCCCACTCAGGATCCTGTATAGGAACAGCCCCACTTGTCTCCTTTCAAAAGAGGGTTTCGTTCATACAGTGCCCAATCACTGCACCTTCAGCCAAATCTTTTGCATTATTTGCAGAGTGAGGATCACTGGCCTGGCAACCACTTGTTTTTGCATTAATGATTTTGACTTCTTTGCATAAAATGGTCCCAGCCAAGCAGAGTGCGGAAATAAACAGCTTCAGCAGGTTCCTTCAAAGAAAAGGAGAGAAAACCCCCTTTTGCCAAGAGCAAATACAGACCATTCAGGGATTCCTGGGAGCTTGGGTTGGTTTTGTTTGTCTGCTCTTGCTTTTAATTCATAGTCACTGAAAGAGTTTTGTGCCCTTAACTATTGCATGTGCCACCAGCTAAGCACTTAATGAGGAGGAAGTGAGACTTACACAGTCACTGCTCAGACAGGAGGAGGGAGACGCAGCTGTGCCAGCCTCTGCAGCCATCCTGATGCAGAGCAGCTGGCAGGAGCTGGCACAGGGCAGGACTCTCAGTCCCTGCCCACCCACCCCGCTCTAAGGAGGGAAAGCTTCTCACCACACCAGGCACCGAGGGAACCTCTGTACCCCACCATAGCCAGGGGAGGAGCCAGTGTCCCTGGGCAGGGACAGCACTGATGTCACATGCACTGCACAGCCCTACAGCCATCAAAGGGGCTGCCCAAGGTGCCAAATCCCTTCACTCCGTCCAAGAACAGGCACCTGGGAAAGATAAGGATAAAAACAAAATACAGAGAAACTGTCAGGTTTTGTGTGGAATAAGAGCAATGCTATAAACTCTTGCCAGCTCGGGGTAGGGATCTGGCAGAGGACTGCTGTGAGTGTCCCCCAGCTCGGGAAGGGAGCAGAGCTGCACTTGTCCACGGGAAGGGCTACAGACACATTGCTCACAGGGCAGTACAACACAACATCTCCTCAATATCACAGCAGAGGGGAAGAGACCAGCCAGCCAGTGCTGCACACACAGCCTTTAAACCCCTTGGGCTGGGCTTTGCTCCCCAGGCTGAGATTGAAGGCACCTTGGTTTGAGAAAGCTGCTGCTCTGCTGTGGGTTAGACCCTCCAAGAGCAGAGCAGGCAGCACCAGACCCACAGGCCCAGCACAGGGGATGAGCCAGAATCCAAGAAGAGGAACTAACCCCACACCCCTCACAGGCAAAGGCATTTGGAGGAGCTCAGAGGTGGGAGCCGACAGCTGCCAGAGACTGCCTGCCACCCTTGCAGCCCTGCCATGGCAGGGAGAACAGAGCCCAGCTCCTCTACAGCCTCCCCTCCACGCTGCTGCCCAGCAGGAACGGGGACTGCCACCAAGTCCATGTGAAACACTCACTCTGTTAGCATTGGCAAGCACTCAGGACCAGGCTACTCCCTTGCCTGCCAAGTCGAGGGGATGGAGAAAGCTCATTAAAGGCAAGCCACAGTCTTGCTGGTTGCAGAGCAAGGCAGGATGAGCCAGCCCAGGCACCCAGCATCCCGTTTGGATGGGGAGCTGTCAGCCACACCCTGGCAGATGCAGGCAGGGTGGGCTGCATCACCATGTCCCCAAAATAGCAGCAGCTCTTCCATTTCTTTCCCAACCAGCATCCTCCTCCTCCTTGCAAAGGCAGACAGCCCTTTGCTTTCAGAGCTGGCTCCAGAGGTTGCAGATCCCAGCTGGAGCTGTGCAAGGGGACCAGACCATGAAGAGCAGGGACCGTGCCACGCTATAACAGCCACAGGCTGCATGAAAGAGCCTTTGCTGCTTTTGTGCACAAACACGAATTCTCTCTGTCCATGACCCAGCCACAGCCCTGGCTAAGCTGTCCCCAGCACCATGGCAGGACACGGCCCCCACACGTGGGCACAGCTGCTGCAAGGGGCACCTGCCACACCAGAGCTGCCACTGCCCAGGGTCTGCTTCAGGCGGGTTCCTCTGCCACAGACACTGAGGAGACATCCTAGGCACAGAGAAAACTCCAGCCCCCAGGGAAATCAAGCACTGTAACTCACATGGCTCCAAACAAGGCACCGGGAGGCCGTGTGTCCGTGGGCACAGCCCAGCTCACCGAGGAGCATGTGGTCCGGAGGAGCGGGCTGGGCTGTCTGCCTGATCAACACAGCCCAGCCCAACCACAGCCCTGGTCACCGGCACGACAAGGAGACTCATACTGCTCGCTTTTCAGCTTGGTTTTTCACGGCATCTCTTCTTGGTGGAAAAAGAAAAGGGGCATCACAGGAGCTGTCAGTGATTCCTGAGTCAGAGCCAACACAAAGGAGCCACACACAAACCCCCAGCACCGTGCCACGCTGCGGCACAGCCCTGCGGCTCCTGGGAACAGCTCGGCACCCCAGGGCACAGCGAAGGAGCGACAGAAACGGGGCTACGTACTCATCATGGTGCGGCGGGACCCCCGCGGACCCCCGCGCCAGCCCGCGGCTCGGCCGGGAAGCGCAAGCTCCGTCCAGGTCGGTCGCGCCGAGGAGGGGTGGCCCGATGGAGGGATGTGGGAGCCACCTCAGCCTCCCGTCCTCATCACCACCAGCACCCCGCAGCAACAGCTTCATCCACTGATCCAAGGAGACAGAAGAGCCGGGAAGATGTCCCACCACCCAAGGCAAATGGCTGCTAACAGCCACGGCCTGGCACAGCCGCGCTGCCCCGGCACTCGGAGCCCGGCTCCCTGCCACACTCCGGCATGTCAGCAAGCAAATCCTCTTTGCCTATGGGCAAGGGAACTGTAGGGGGGAGGAAAAAAAAGCATCAAGAAACTCTTTGTCTCCAAACATCCCAGCCCGGCGCACGTGCAGCGGGAGCTTCCTGGCGAGGGCGGAGGGGGGGCCTGCACTCGGAGCCATCGTTTCCGCCTGCAATCCCTCCGCTCACTTATTGTCTTCTAAAAATAAAAGTAAACACCGAAGAAGAGCTCTTTGTTTTTATTTCTGCTGTGTCAGAGAGATTTCTCTGATAGGAACAAGTTGTGGGGCCTCTTCCCAAAGCTCTGGGAGCTTCCCCTGAGACCTGAGCCATGCTGAGGAAGGTGTCCCAGGGACTGGCAGGGAAGGAAAGCTGTCCTCTCTTCCCTCCAACCTGCAGCTGTTCATGGTGGGGATCATAAATCCCAGAATGGTTTGGGTTGGAAGGAACCTTAAACTCATCCCATCCCACCCCCTGCCATGGGCAGGGACACCTTCCACTGTCCCAGGCTGCTCCAAGCCCCGTCCAACCTGGCCTTGGACACTGCCAGGGATCCAGGGGCAGCCACAGCTTCTCTGGGCAACCTTTGCCAGGGCCTCCCCACCCTCACAGCCAAGAATGTCTTCCCAATATCCAATCTAACCCTACTCTCTGTCAGTTTGAAGCCATCACCCTTGTCCTGTCCTCCATGCCCTTGTGATGGTGAGGATTACCTGCCCTGGGTTCCCACCTTTTCCCTCTGTTTCAGGTCAGAGAAGAGGCCATGGCCCTAAGTGCAGGAAACCTCAGTTTAAGCCACATCACTCCCCATAATAAAGCAGCAAAGCACAAGGAAAGCCAGGAAAGCCATTTTAATACATAACATACATATTTAAAAAGATTGAGATATGCATGTATATCTATCTCCCACTGGTTTTGCTTCCAGATCTCTCTTCCTGACAGGCCCAGAGGCTGACAAGGCCAAGCCTGAGCCCTACACAGCCAAAATCACTGATTAAACACAAGCACAAACTTCCTCACTACCCTAATCTAAGCATCTCACAGCTTTCCCAGTTGTTTGTTCAGCTTCTTCCTTTACCATGAAGCTGCTCTACAAAACTGCAGGGTAATGAGACACACACACACAATTACCTTTTTTTGACCTGCATGAGGAATAAATCCAGCATTAATAGCCCAAAGCCTCAGGTATCCTCTGTGATTTGATAAAATTGCTTATCTAAGCAAAACCGTGCAGGGACCAGCCCCATAACTCAGAGCAAAGCTCTTCCCCCACACCCTGATTAACAGTGTTTCTTTAATTTCCTAGCTCCAAAAAAACCCACAGATTAAAACAAAAAGATAAAAAAGGAGGAGACATTTGTTTTCTCCATTTGAGTGCTCAAACAGCTTCCAAGGAAAGCACCATGGGACCTGTCACCAGGCTGCGAAGGACACCTCAGCCCTGGGGAATGGCACATGCAAAGAGCAGTGGGGCTCCTGGGAGACAGGAGTCACCCATCCCAAAGGCAAGAGGCAGCTCAGAGGGACAGGAGGAGGCACAGGGGGAGCCACGACTGCCATGCTTCCCTCCTGGAGAAACTGAGAGCCCCCAGCCTTGTGTTCTGCTGGGACAGGGCCCTGCCCTCCACCCCTCATGGGGACGGATGCATTCAAAGATAAGGGGTTTGACAGAGCCCCAGCTCCACCACAGCAGCTCCTGGGGAAAGAAAAGGGCAATCAAAAGGAAAAAAAAAAAAAAAAACCAAAGGAAAAGGGCTCATGATTGCAAACATCCTCCCCAGGGCCTGATTACCCCTGAGAGTATTGAGTTGCAATAACCAGTGCTGGACCAGTAAAGCAGCCCAGCCCTGAGCAATAAAGCAGCCTGAGAATACACACACCAAAGTCTGCTGATAAAAATGCTGTTAATTCCCAAACCATCCACTTCTTGGCTGCCAGGTTACCCACTGTGTTTGCCTGGGTGGTTTTCCTCCCAGTAGAGCACTGACAGTGATCTGAGCCTGGGTGCAGCCTCCAGAGCACTGCAGGATCCTCCTGCATCTCAGCAGGAAGGGGAGTCTCCCCTCTCCAAACACAACTCAGCCCCCCAAAAACCCAGCAGAGCTCTACAGCTTCAGATGTAACAATTTATGAGTACCAGGGTATGAAAAAAAGCTCATTATACCCATCACAGGCAGGGACTCTGGGGGATGGGCTGCCTCCCCCAGCCCAGGCTGGCAGCATCCTCCTCCTCACCCCATGCCAGGGCAGCAGCCAAGCCCTGCAGCACCATCCTGCTGCTTCCAGACAACGAGCTCCAGCACAGAGGGAGGACTCAGCAATGCAACCTCCCTGCAGCCTCTGCCAGCATTTTTCTGGTCTAACAGCTGGGTCTAGCACAGGAGGCCTCATTCTGCTCTGCCATCCAACCTCTCCCTCTTCCAGTGGCTCTGGGAGGCTGCACATCAGCTCAAGTGACCTGTCACCATTTCACATCATGCAAATAAAACCCAAATCAAATCCATGAAGCAAGAAAAGAGAGAAAACAGCTTTGTTCTTATTACTCCACTGATGAGCCAGAAAGCGAAGTCACACCAATAAAATTTGTGGGCAAGAGACAGCAGGATGTTTGACTGATGAGCTTCCAGCATCCTCCGCTGCAGCAGGACAAATCCAGGAGAGCCAGGCAGGGCTGAGCAGAGGGTGAGATCCAGGCAGGCCACAAGCCCTGCGTGCCCAGAGACACCTGGACAGTCAGCTCTCACCTTTGCTTGGCCTTCACAGCACACCAAAATCCCAGAACCTGAGCAGCAATGCCAGGCACAGAGCCAGGGCCAAACTCAGCAGCAGCTGTGGCACAGTGGGACTGGCACAGGTACGGGACCTGGATGAGCCTGTGCTGCTGGAAGTGCTGCCATCCTGGATGGGATGTGCTGGCAGCCAGGGCCAGGCTAAGAGCTGGCAGGAGCAGAGCTGTTAACCAGGACACTTAAAGCAGACTGTAACCAAAGAAAAGACACATCCCTGTTAAAAACTGAGCAGCAGCAGTGTGAAAGAACAGCACTGTCCTTACAGGACCCAGCCATTCCAGCTCTAAACTCTTTGGACACTTGGCTCATGGAGCTACCAGGATAAGCTGCAATGTTCAGCTGATACATTGTGCAGTTACAACTTTACAGGTGCATGGATTGATTTTCTCCATGCACATCTGCTGGGAGCTCAGAGAACGCTCATCAGCTCCCACCTCAGTCTGACTTACAGCCCAGAGCTGAGCCAGGCACAGAGGGACACTTCAGGCCTTAAGCATTCTGGTGGGAGATCCTCCAGCAGGAGCCATGGAGAGACTCTGGCTTTCCTCGAGTCATCTTAATTCATTTCAGTGTGCTTCCCGATGCTGGCACTGGAGGCAAAATCAAGGCTCCCAGCAGCTACCTGGAGCTGGAGCCAGGCCGGGGAGTCCCTGGGGGCAGGGCTGGGTGCTGGCAGTGCTGCCACGGCAGGTCCTCCTGCCAGCCTGGCATCTCCCACAGCCTCCAGCACCTCACCCTGGGCCTTCTCCTGAGAAAGGACCAACCTCCAAACCCAGGCACAGGCCCTGCTCTGCTCTGGGGTGCACACTCTCATCTGGACTGGGAGAGCTTCACAGCCACTCCATGCAAGGAGGCCATGTCCCCTTCAGCGGCTCTCCCACCCCCTCTCTCCTCATCCAGCTCCCCATGAGGAGGCAAGAGCACAACAACAGCCAGAGCTCCCACAGGACATCCACCACCCACGGCAGCTGTCCCCTCTGAGAGCACAGCCTGTTCTCTACCCAGCAGGAGGGGAGAAGTGGCTGCCTCAGGATCCACTGTACCCAAAGGCATTCCACATCCACCCTTCATTGCCAGGACATGCTCAGCATCCCCTGGAAAATAATAAGGAAGGCAAAACCCAGTCCTCACCCCAGCATCAAGTTCTGTGCAGGCAGTGCAATGCACCCAGGAGGGGTAATTAGGAGGATGCCTGTCCCAGTTAATCATGACCTGGCCAGCTATCAGTGTTTCTGTGCAGGGGCAGCCTCATTCAAAGTCAGGGAAGAAGGTAAAAGTGGTTTCCCACTTGCAGAGCCCCAGGCAGCCTGTCCAGCTCATCATGGCCCCTCTGCACACACCTAAGGGAGAGCAGAGCAGGTCTCCTGGCCTGAGGAAGTGGGGCACAGAGGGGTGACATGACCTGCCCAGGAAAAGCAGGGTCCTGCTGCCTCTCCCCAGGTGGCCTGTCCACTGATCCATCAGCTCCAGCCATACAATGAAAAGCAGGACAGCTGTGCTGGGTTTGAGCCCCAGTACCCCTGGCTGTTCTTTGCCACCACAGCTGCATCAGTGCCCACGCTTGGCTCCAAGGTTGGTCCCAACATGCTGCCCGAGGGTGTGGCAGCTACAGAGACCTCACTGGGGCTCAGAAGGTGGAGGAAGAGCGTCACAAACCAGGCACAGAGAGGGTAGGGCTGGCTTTGACCTCCCCAGTTCTGCCACATCTAACAGCACACCCCTGCTGCAAGAGGAGGTTTCAGCTTGCAGACCAAAATCCCTTCAAACTCCCTTCAAATCTAGAAGTTATTTCTAATGCATGTACAAGGGACAACGCCACAGTTAGAGGCCAACCCACAGATCTAAGAAGATCCTACTGGATTTTGCACCTCCACTGAAGCATTCCTAGAGAGCTAGCAGTTAAAAGAAGTTGTAAATCTTATTTGCACCATCATTAAAGGAAGGAAAAGGAGATTAAGAGACATGATAAGATCAAGTAGTATCAGCCTCAAGCAACCTCAAAATTAGGTCCTGAGGTAAGAAGAGCAAAGTAATTACCTCACTGAAAGGCTTTTATTTTACCCATGATGAGAACATTCCCACTCAGGACTGGGTGTGTTCAGGGGAAATGCTCTTTGAGGCAATCAGTGGTACCAAGGCAGGGCAGAAACAAGCCCACTGCAAACCTTCCACAGCCTCACGTTTTTGCATGACACTCGCAGTTCCAGCTGCCAAGTTTCTCCAGGACAGGGAAGGGATTCACATGTGCTTTTCTTTCTGATAGCTGCAGTTCCTGGGACCCTGCTGAACACAGACTCCTCAGCAGCAGCCTGCCCAGAGGCCCTGGGCAAGGGTATAGTCACCAGTTAGTGATGAGACTTTTAGGCAAGTTATGTCATAAGTGCAGCCAGGAATGTCTCTGCCTGGAGGGTAAATCCATCCGGTGACCTGATTGAGTCACTGCCTGCTGACTCACTCACTCGGGCAGCCCAAGCTGAGTTGCAGGCAAGGAGATGTCATGGTTATAAAGACTCAGTGACTGTCCCCTAACACGGGAGTCTTACAGGTTTTCCAGGATGGCAGGAGCTTTTTTACACCAGCAATCACCCCTGCTCTGCTCTTCCACACTCACTCCCACCTCCTCATGCCACCCTCACACGGGAAGGGACTGCAGCTGCTCTTGTGACAGGACAGCTCCCAGCAGAAGCGAGGGAAGCTTCTGTCACTGTTCAACGCACCAAGGAGTCGAGTGGACAGGAGCAAAAGGCGCCAGTGCTGCACAGAGCAGAGAACTGAGAGCCGAAACAGCAGCCAGCCCCCAGGCACCACCCCTGGCGAGCTGCAGCTGCCACACAAGCCCCATCTCCCGGCCGCCTGCAGGGCACACGCTGGTACCTGTGCTGCCCTCCCAGCAGAAGTCAGCCCTCAGCAACCACTGCCCCAGCCCCGCGGAGCAGGGAAGAGGGATGCAAGGCTCTGCCAGCTCCTTCCCCCTCACAAACACAAAGATCTCTTCACAGGAGCCACGTGAAAGGGTTGGTGTCAGTGCTTGCTCTGGGAGCAACACACAGGGTCAGAACTCTAATATTAGAGTGCAGATGATGACAGGGAAGAGGGGAAGGAACAAGAAAAGAACCATATAAATAGCAGCATTGTCCTTACTGTGCTTCACAGGGCATCTGATGTCAAATAGGATCGTTCACTCAGAGCTGAAGTCTCTAATTGATTCCCAGCTGACAGTTTCTTATCCAGCACTTGTTCACCGGCCAAACAAGCTGAGTAAATATGCTTTGTTCTACCATTAAAGCCAGTGACAAATCATTGGCTTGCAACAAACTCAGTGTAAACAGCATCCTTCCTCCCGGGCCAGATCTCCTCCTATTCCCCTGACGCCCTCCCACTGCTACACTTGGATGCTCTGCCAGCCCCGGTCCTGGCATGGGGTAAAGACATATGTGATGAGGACCAGCACACACTTGGCTTTGGGAAGAGAAGTTGCTCTCTCAGAGGGCTTTGGGCTCCAAAACACCTTTGCAGACCTCAAGTGAGACCTGCTGCAGCCCAGAACATTCATTTAATAACAGAAACACCCAGTCTACAGCCTAGAAACAAGAGTCCTTACAGGAGGCAGACCCTGATCTGAGTAGAGCCAGTTTAACCTGGCAGTGCCACAGACACGTTTTATGGGCGCGCAGAGTTCAAGACAGACTGGAGAAGTTCTTGCCCTAGACACATTTGCCCTGAGCTTTGGAGTGTCCCCAGTAGATTTCAGCACCCCCAAAGACCATCAGTAACTGCTAGTTTTATTTCTTGTCTTCTCCAAAGAGGCTGCTTGGGGAGAACACAGGAGCCTGGGTGCTCCATGGTCCATTGCCAGCATCCACAACTCTGGCATGAGGTATGACAGAGGGTGTATCCCAGGTGAGTCCTTTTTGGATCCATCCATAGACCTGCTGGCCAAGAATATGCCCAGTGCCTTTCAAATGAGCCATCTGCCTCCCCAGCCTACTGCAGCACCAGCTCCAGGCACTTGTTACCTGCTCAGGCGAGCTGCACCTCCCTTCACACTTTTTCCATTAACCAACCCTGAGCTTCACTGCCAACTTCTAATTTTTGTATTGAGACATGAGGTGAGCAACAGTTACACCTTCCTCTGACTAAGAGCCTTCATGATTTTGTAAACCAGTTTCATTTCCATTTTCATTTTATCAATGCACATTTCATTTCACTCCTGTTTCCAGACTGCTGACGGAGCCCCCACACCAGTCCTGAGGTGTTACCACCAACAACTCCTCCATCCCTAACACTCCAAAGCTGACCCTTTGCCTTCTATCACACAACTCTTTTCCAGCACCTGAAAGACCCTTCCTAGAAACAGAGAGTCATTAAGGTTGGAAAGGACCTTTAAGATCACCAAATCCAACCACCGTGTTCACCACCACCGTGTTCACCACATCTTTAAGTGCTGGAGCACCAGCAGTGAGAAATGGCTGAGCTGAATCCTGCAGGGGCACCTGGTGCCAAGGCTGCTGCTCACCCAAGAGAGCACCTTTCCAGGTGCATCCCCCTACCCTGGACCGCTCAGCACACACCAGACTCCATGGAAAAGCCAGCTGGTGGCACCTGAGGGAGTGATAAACACATTGTGTACCTCCTGCGTTTCCGGCTGCTGGCTGGATCAGGCTCAGGGACTCTCAGTTCTTCCATGCAAAGCTCCTGGCTCACTCTCCTGCTGCTGTGACCAACAGCAAAGGCACAGTTTGGACAAACCACTGCCACCCATCCCAAGAGGAGAGCAGCCCAGCAAACAAACCCTGCTGCCTCAGGGCATGCCCAGGTATCGCTGCAGCTTCACCAGGAGGCTTTGCTTAAATACCCTGTGATCCCAGTGTAAGCTACATCTTTGCTTCTCGACATTTGCTAAACCCCAAAGCACTGGGCTTGGAGGAAATCCAAAGAAAGAAAGAAAGAAAAAAAACCTCAACATTTTTCAGACAGATGATTACTGAGAGCTAGGGAGACCTTGTGGTTTTGTGAAGAGCCTACTCAAAGCATACATAGCTTTTCAAACCCAGATGAGAACCACTGCCAAAACAAGAGTCTTGTATCGATTTCAGCCCCAATGAGGAGTACAGAAAAGTGAGTGAGGGTAGACATTTAGTCCAGGTATTTGCTGTAACTTAACACGTGCCTGTCAAGGGCCACATCTGAAAACATGTGAGGAAGCACAAGTATAAACTTCTACCTGAGCCCTACTCTAGGATGCTTCCTAAATGCTGACCATAGTGCTGGTGTTTGGAATTTTCCTCAGCACGGCTGGAATCACACGTTCATCACAGGACTCCAGAGGAAGCGACCCTGAGAGCCCCAGCTCAAGCCCAGTGGGAAGAGATGGCTCAAACCAAACCGGATGAACAGGACCCTTGGATTTGCACACAGAGGATCTGTTTTCTTCCCAAATCCACTGACAAATGCCCTGGCCAGGGCACCCCCAGCTGGTGCCACACCCATTCCCTCAGCACAGCCTCATGAGAGAGTGCTACAGCCACCACTCTGAAGGTGGCCACAAGGCCACCCTGCAGGAGTGCCTCCTAGTCCCCTGCTCTGGAGGACTGCAGTGCTCTGTCACTTGAAAACATTGTTGTCATCATCTGGGAAGCAGAGGAATAATGTAATCACATGTTTCTGATATCTCTGTTTACAACTAGATTTCCAAGTCCTCCCAGAAAACATCTCTTGGGAACATTTCTGTAAGCATAGCTTAGCTGGAAAACCTTGGGCTCTGGCTTGGAGATTACAGCAAATCCATCTCACGTGGTTCACAGGGAACGGGGAACAAGTGACAGCTTGAGGCTCAGCTGAGAGCTCAAAGAGGAGAAGGGGAGGAAAAGTGGGAGCATCCTCAGATACACTTAGCTGGTCACAGACCCCTGGTTTAGCACACCCTGAGCTCATCACAGTACACACATGGCAAGTATTCCCAGTCAAAAAACACTCAAGTCTATGGCAAGACCTCCCCCCTCAACTCTGCTGCCACTGGACTCAGCCCCAGGCAATCCCTCTGAGTATGCCAAGCCAAGTTACTCACGCTTAAGCCCTTATTCCAGACCTGCTGCGGTTGTCACTTCTGCAGAAGAATTCCTAGTTATGTTTGAATTTTAACACCCCAACAAAAAGGAGAGTTTGTGATCCTTTAAGTAGCATTCCCTGCTCAGAGTTTGAGGGATACTCTTCACGTTTCCAGTACAGGTGGAGGTAAGATTTATGATGTCTTTAAACTGTCCACTTCCCTGCCTGAGGTTTATAAATAATGCAGCACATGACTGCACCCCAAACCACCATCCCTCAGAACCCTCACAGCTTGGGAGCTTCCCATCTCACCCCACCTGCTGGGGTAGACATGGAAACATTTCTTTTGAGTTTCCAAAAGGTGGAACAGAAAGACAACAGAGTTCACAGCAGCTGATGTGTCAGTGAAGGGTGGCTGAAACTCAGCATCCTTGGGTTCCAACTTGAGGGGCTCCAAAGGGGTTGGAAGCAGCACCCATGGTGTGCCAGCATTTCACCTTCCCCTCCAGCCAACACTGTCAAATATGGGGCTTTCTCCTACTCAGTCCATGACAGAGAAGAAAACTTGACTTACAAATACCTTACACCCTCCCTGCCCTTGGGAATGGGTCTCTCCTGCACCACCTCCCACCACCTTCTACATGGAGAGCATGCCTAGCTCCTCAGTATTTCTATTCACCCTTTCTGTGTGCTCTCCAGCCAGGCCCAAAGGATGGTCCAGAAGGACAGAAATCCCTGCACAAGGTCCCAAAGCACTTGGCCAGGCCACTGGGATTTCACTGGACTCCACACAGGGCTGCAGTATCAGCCCCTGGACAAAGGGTTTATTGCTTGTGCCCACCTCCATCCCAGGCAGATCCTGATGCCATGCAGACTGCAAGACAGTCACAGGCGTGAGGCACAGGACTGACAGAGGTGACAGCACCCTGCAATTCCCTGGATGATCAGCGTTGCCCCTCTACCAAGCACTTCAAGATCTAAACCTGAAAAGCAGAGCAATAAAGGACCACATGTTACATGAAACCTCAAGTTTCACCAAGCTCTCTTCCCGGGGAACTGCAAATATTTGCAGTGTTTTATCCAATATCCCTCCGTGTTTGCCCAGTGCTCGAAGATAAATGAACAGGTCACGTACACTTAAGATATAAAGATTTCATAAGACTTCAGCACAAACACCAGAAAGGCACTGTTGCCACAGGGAAACAATTGGCATCCATGGGCAGCCAGGGACCCAGACTGCTGGTGCCACGGTGGGCTCCCGTGCCCACCTGGTCCCTGTCCCCTTGCCAGCCCCAGGGATGGATCCCATACATCCGTTCGTCTGTCTCAATGCCCATTGTCCCCACAGCCCAGCAGAAGCCACCCCAGAGGACTGAGCCAGCACGGGCACAGCCATGGCTGCAGGCGAGTACCAGCACTTTCAGGAGGTGAGGTTGGCAGCAAACACCTCTGGAGCCTCTTCCAAACCCTCTCCAAATGCCAGATGACAGCACATTCTCGAGCTCCTTGCACTGAACAATGACACAATGGGTTGTGACCCTCATGTTCAGTTTGTGTGGCAGCACCCCAGAGCCAGCTCTGTATCTCCACAGAGGTGGGCAATCCATCACCAACAGCAAAATCTATTCCCCCTACATGCTCCTTTTTCTGCTCTGTTTCTCCTAGAAATGCTCCTGACCAATCCTAGTAGCCAGATTTCCAAGCTTTGGCTCCCTCTCCCCTACAGCCTGTTTTCAATCATGTGTTAAAAGGGCAAGTAATGCGGAAACAAATCTGCACTAAAGGTCAGGCAGCTTCCCCCACCCTGCAAGGCTGAAGGAAAGCCCCTCTGGCTCCAGCAGAGAAGAGTCCCTGATCCAGCCCCAGCCCTCTCTCCCAACCCCACCTTAGCCCCAAAACAGTTGGGCAAGGCCAGGGTCAGATGAATTATGGCCAGGAACTGGGTGCCACCAGCCCTTGTCATAGCCACACTGGGAGATGTCACTCCAGAACATCATTACAGTTCTGAACTATTTCTCCATTTTCCTGGACATTCTGAGCTCCCAAAACTGCCCAACAGCGTCACACCAGCACCAGGACTCTGTGCTGGTCCAGCCTCACCTTGAGTCCTGGGGACAGTTTTGGGTGCCACAATATCAGAAGGACCTAAACAGGAAAACATCCAAAGGGACATGAGGATACTGAAGGGTCTGGAGGGGCTGTACAAGGAGCAGCTCAGGGCTTCTTCAGCCCAGAGGAGACTGAGGTCAGACTTCATTAGGGTCTGCAGCTTCCTCTCAAGGGGGCAGCTTCATTCTCTGCTCTCTGTGACCAAGAACAGGACCCAGGGAAAGGCTGGAGCTGTGCCAGGGCAGGGTCAGGTTGGATATCAGGGAAAGGTTCTTCCCCCAGAGGGTGCTGGCACTGCCCAGGCTCCCCAGGGAATGGGCACGGCCCCGAGGCTGCCAGAGCTCCAGGAGCGTTTGGGCAGCGCTGCCAGGGATGCCCAGGGTGGGGTTGGGGGGTGTCTGTGCAGGGCCAGGGGCTGGGCTTGATGGTCCAGGATTGGACGGTGTGCCCGGTCCATCCAGAGTGCTTTATTGAAGAAGCAACCACTATGGCAGCCCCTTTCAGCATCTCTTTCCCCCTCCTGCAAGGTCTCCTCTGCTACACCAGCAGCAGCCATCACTGTCATTTCAGAGACAGCAACTGACCGCAAAATTAAAGAGCAAGAGCACTGCTAGGCACTGCTGCCAACCCTTTTGCTTCTCCAAATCCCTCTCTTGGGTTGACAAAATAACAAATTCATCCTTAAGGCCTGCCCTTCCCCCCAGTAAATTTGCTCTTCCCAGACAGAAACCCCTCAATCCCAGGTAACACAGCTGCCAGAGGGAGGCAGAAAACAGGAATGCTGGATGGTGACCACGGTGAAGCCCCTGACAGTCCCTGCACTGTGAGATAAGGAGCTGGGAACAGCACAACCAAACCCTCCCAGCAGAGCAGGGGACTGCTGGGAGCGGGGCCATCGACATCAATCCGGAAGGGCAGGCTTGGATCTGGATTCAGAGACACCCCTGGGTCCCCACATCTTGGGAGCACACAGGGGAAGGAAGCTTGGCTGTTTTCTCCCCCTTCTCAGAAGATTTGGCTTCAGCTGAAGTCAGTCTCACAAGGTCAATGCTCTGGCAGGGACTGGGAAACTTCTGAGATGATGTCTGCTATTTTAATTTTAAAACATTGCAGAACTGGCTCAAATAATAAGTCCAGTTGTTTTCCAGGTACTCAGCCCCCCCAAGCTGGGGACAAGGAGCAGAATGAAGACCCCATAAACTCCAAAAGAGGAAAGAGTCAGCAAAATGCTGCAGCACCCAGACACAACTTTCTGAGGCTGGATGGGATCTACCCAAGGGTGCCAAGGGAGGTGGTGGAAGAGCTCGCTGAACCACTTTCCATCATTTACCAGCAGTCCTGGCTCACCTACCTGCCTGGAGGTGCCAATGAGATGCCCAGCCACTAAAAGGGTTGGAAGGAGAATCTGGGGAACTGCAGAACTGCCAGTCTGACCTTGGTGCAGGGGAGGGAAGGTTATGGAGCAGATAGTCTTGGGGCAACCACATGGCACATTCAGGACAACCGAGGAATCAAGCCCAGCCAGCACAGGCTCATGAAAGACAGGGCCTGCTTGACCAACCTGACTTCCTTCTGTGACAGGGTGATCCCTTCAGCTGATGGAAGAAAAAGGCTGTGGATGTGTCTACCTGGACTTCAGTAAAGCCTTTGTTACCCACAGCGTTCTCCTGGGAAAAGTGGCTGTTCATGGCTTGGACAGGGGCGCTGTTTGCTGGGTGAAAAATGGGCTGGGTTGCCAGGCACAGAGAGGGGTTGGGAACAAAGCTCCATCCACTTGGCAGCCAGTCACTAGTGGTGTGCCCCAGCACTCAGTGTTGGGGCCAGGAGAGGATCGAGGTCTCCCTCAGGTGACACCAAGTTGGGCAGGGTATTGATCTGCTGGAGGGAGGGAAGACTCTGCAGAGGGATCTGGAGGCATCCGTGGGCCAACCCCCCTGCAAGAAGATCCAACAAGGCTCAGTTCCTGACCCTGCACTTGGGTCACAACAACCCCATGGAATGCTCCAAGACTGGGACACAGTGGCTGGAATGTGCCCAGTGGGAAAGGCCCTGGGGGTGCTGGTCAGATGGTACAGCTGAAGGAGATGGGTGTGCCCAAGTGGGCAAGAAGGACAGTGGTACCTGGCTTGCACCAGCACCAGGGTGGCCAGAGAGCCAGGGCAGTGACCCTTCCCCTGCACTGGGCACTGCTGAGGCATCTCATCCTGGGGTCATGCATGACCTGCCTCTGCTCCCCGGGTGTTGCAGTGGGGAGCGTTACATGAGAGAAGACTGCCCAGGAAAGATGAAGCTCTGTTCAAACACACAATCACAAACCCAAATTACCATCTCCAAAGGCAAGCCCAAAGCCACAAGATGAGTTTTGTCCCCAGATCTCCCTCCAAGATGAAATAACACAATATCTTGCACTAAACCTGTGGATCCTGCTGCATTCCCCCTTGGAGTGGCAGCAGCAGGGCCCCCTCAGTGCACACCACACACAGAGACCAGACCAGCTTCACCATCCTTGGGGCTGGCTCAGGGTATATTAGAACATTTTTATCATATTATGTATGTTTATCAATTCATTTCACTACAATGAGAGAAGAGCTGGGAAGCTATATTAAGCTGCAGAAGCAAGAGCGTTTTAAAAAAGATCAAAGGTCCATCATTTAAAATTAATTAATTCAAGCTTGAACTATTAACATAAATTAAAAATTCAAACCACACACAAGAATATACTTCTTTTCAAGTAATTTCAAGAACCTGTCGTGCTGCAAGATAAGGTAATGGCACATTCCATTAATTTGCAGGATGCACAGTGGAGGTTAACCTCCACTTAATTAGAACTAATTGTAATTTTGCAAGAATAGGGCAAGCACACGTTGTAAGATATCCTCTTGACGTTACACCTCACAGTGAGGGTACAGAGCTGTTTATGCAGCCTCTCCCCACACACACATCACCCCTCTGCAGCCCCCCATGCAGACTCAGCTGGAAGAGCAGAGGCATTTCACAAGGGACCACGGCCACCAAGGCAACAGAAAGAAAAAAATGCAGGATTTCACTTCCACAGCATCCCTGCTATGGGCAAAGGAAAGGCACACGGGCACTTAACAAATGCCAGAGCTACTGGAGGAAGAGTTGCAGAGAGCTAAAGGACCAGACTGACATCAAGTAACATGCAAAGACCACACAAAGTCTCAGAGGAAAACCGGTGCTGAACACCGCTGGAGTTGTGCCACACATTGCAAGGTGTGACAGCTCGAGAGGAGCCAGTGTGGGAAGGCCCAGCCTTGGACAGCCCTTCCAAGCAGCCTGTGGGGCAGGGTGAAATCCCACTGCCCACCTCCCTCCCCCCCCTGACAAAGGCCAGAGCCAAACCTGCAGCCGCCAGTGCTCCTGTGGCTTCAGGGGTGGCCAGGTCCGGTCACAGCGTGAGCCCTCGGCTGTTCCACGCACGGCCCCTCTGCTCTGCCCTTCTGAGCTCACTGCTCCCTGCACAGAAGGTAAATCCCCTCCCCAGGAGCTTCACTCAGAGTCCTCACCCACCAAACCAGCCCTGGCCAGGAGCCAGCACCTGACTTGGAGCCTGGGAAGGCTCCTGGCACCGCCAGCTTAACCACCAGCCCTGTTGGGACCTTCCCCCACCAGCTCTGCCTCTTCCCCAGCCTGGCCCAGCTTCCAGAACAGCTCCAAGCACACTTCTGGTCTAACCTATGCAAAAAAAAACACATTATGGGATTGCCTCCAGCTCCATTAACCCAAATTGATGCAAAACCATAATTCAATGTGAGTTAAAGACATCCACCCTAAAATTTTTAAAATTTGCCTAAATCATCTTAAAGACTCCAATTCCTGTTCTGCCTGAAGCTTCTCTGCAAGTGGAAGGAATTGCTGCAGGGTCACAGCGGCTGCACTTCTTCCACTGCACCAATGCCACCCAGGAGCCACGGGGACACCCACACCTGCCTTCCCCAGGGCTAACACCAGCCTTGCTGCACCCACCTGACACCGTGCCCAAAGCACCAGCACAGCCTGTGCTCACAGGACACAGCTGAGATTTTGCTCACACCAGCGGAGGGAGGCGAAGGACCAGATCCTGCAAATCAGAGCTCCCTCTCTGTGACAGCTGAACTTGCCCATGGAAGGCATTGGAGTGCAGTGACCTTTAAGGTCCCTTCCAACCCAAACCAATCTGTGGTTCTCTGAAGCACTGACGTCCCCATGTGTGGCACAGCCCAGGCACTGCCCAGCAGCTGCCAGCCCAGGCACCATGCCCTGCACACACCACAATGTGTGTGCTTCTTTGCTTCTTACTGCCTTTAACCTGAACTCCTCATCCCCCAGCACCACTAACTTCACCTCCTGCCACCACCAAGCCAAGTAAAGCAGTGACTTCATCGCAGCTTCCTTCACCTAAATTGTCTCAGGAGACCCTGCTGCTGCTTTCCAGTGGGCGCAGCATCCTCCCCACGCAGCTGCACGCCCCCACTTCCTTCCTCTGCATGGACCTCTGCCTTGCATCCACCCCTCGGGCCCAGGCTTTAACCTCCAGCTCGCCTGTGTGCTCCAGGACAACCCAAAGCACCCAGTGACTGGGACCCCTCCCTGGGGTCCTCCTCTCCAGTGCTTACACACACAGCAAGAAGTTTCCAGAAGCTCCTCAGGGTCAATGGGGCTGATCAAGAGCAGAGCTGAGCTCCTGGGGAGAACAGGCAGGGCAGGATCCCTCACCAGCTCAGGTTCAAACCCAAGAACAGGCAGCACTAGCATCACCACTCTCTGCCCCGAGTTCAGAAACTTCTCTGAGGATCAGGCAGAGGCATATTTGCACCCAAACCCCTTTGTCCATCCCCAAAAAACGTGGGATGGCATCAGCATGCCAAGGTGGCAAAGCACAACCAGCCAGGGAAGGAAAATGCCCGCAACGTCAGCAAAAACCTGGAAATATTTTGAAAAGAGATGCTCTGAATCCTTTCATTCTGTTTTTCTGTGAGGCACAGGAAAAAAAAAAATGCTTGAAATAATTTTATTTAAAGCTTTTTGAAGGACCACCTTGCTCAGTCAGCTCCACTAGACAGACACTCCCCAGCACCATCCCCAGCAAGCTGATGACATTCCTGAGGCTTCCTCTGGCCGTGGCCAAGGCCCAGCAAGTACAATTAAAGGCAATCTAGTTTAGAAACAATAGCTCATTGCTTTCAGACTCATCTGGTGGCTTTCACCAAGCCTGCGTTGCCAGCCCTAAGCTAATCCATCAATGAAAGCATCTCCATTGATTTTGAGGGACTTTGGCTCAGCACACGAATTATAACACCCACCTGCTGTCTCCCCACAGGCCAGCACTGCAAGCCAAAACTGTTCCTCAGACCATGCTTTTGTCCTCAAAACAGTCCCCGTGTTTCAGCCAGGCCGCTCTCTTTCACAGAGCCATGGAATGGTAGGAAGGGACCTTTAGAACGATCCCATCCCACCCCTGCCACGGGCAGGGACATCTCCCACTATCCTGTCCAGCCTGGCCTTGGGCACTGCCAGGGATCCAGGGGCAGCCACAGCTGCTCTGGGCACCCTGTGCCAGGGCCTGCCCACCCTCACAGCCAGCAATTCCTTCCCAATATCCCATCTATTCCAGCCCTCTGGCACTGGGAAGCCATTCCCTGTGTCCTGTCCCTCCATCCCTTGTCCCCAGTCCCTCTGCAGCTCTCCTGGAGCCCCTTTAGGCCCTAGAAAGGGCTCTGAGCTCTCCCTGGAGCCCTCTATTTTCCAGACAGAACATCTCCAGTTCTATCAGCACTTGAGATGCTCCTGAAGAGTGGAAGGGGCACAGTTTCAATCAAGCCAATACAGACCATGGCATCAGATGTGGTGTTCTTTACTTTGTATTTTCTGAATTTTTAGATTTTATAAGTTTGAACAGCTCTATTTCCCCCTTAATTGGTGCAATTGTTTTTAACCCTGCTCCTGGAGCCATGTTGCCATGGCTACCCCGCACAAGCCTGGGCGAGCAAGGTGTATTTTTAGAATTGCCAAAATACACATCTCTAACAGAGCTTTTCTAGACAGAGCTCTCCTTGTTCCATGACACAGGAATTAAGGGCATTCAATGGAATTAAAATGTGGGAAATTCAAAACAGATTAAGGGAGAGGCCCATGGTGCAGCCTGTGCATGGCTCGAGCCCCCATGCACAGATTGGTGCCTGGAGGCAGGGCTGGGGCACAGCTGAGGCTGCAGCCTCCCCCAGGCCACGATGGGACAGCTGAGTGACCAAGTGCTCCCATGGATGGGCATGGGCTCTGTGGGACAGCAAGGAGGAATTGCTTAGAGCCCATCAGGGTGTGCCTTAGGAGAGCTCAGGGCTGGGGGACAGACAAACACAGGGGACACCATGGTGGCTCTCAGCAGATCACCTGCTCAGGGCAGAGCAGTTGGGACATTCTGGGAAATGATAGAGGTCTCGTGTTTGCAGATCCTGATCCTCACAGGATTCCAACAACCCAAATATGTGCTCGAGGAACACCACAGTGGGACTCAAGCAAGTCAGGTGGTTTCTGGGGAGCACTGGTGACAGCTCCCTAACACAGGGGAGAGGGGACAGTGGGAAGAGACACTCTGCTGGGCCTCACAGATGAGGAAGAAGAACTGGTCAGGGATGGGAAGGCCTAGAGCAGTCTTGGCTGCAGTGCCCATGAGATGAGGGGCACTGATGGAGCAGCAGACCCAGCAAGGCCCCTGTGTACTCCTGACAAGTGACACTTCACTGATCACGGCCAGGCAGACAGGCAAACCCTGAGGTGCAGAGATACAGCCCTCAGACTGCCCCAGCTCCAACACTCCTGGCACACCTCCAAGAGAGTCCCTGCCCAGCAGCAGTTCCCTCAGCTTCAGGGGAGAAAACACATCTGAGCTGAGCCAGAAGGAAACACGAGGAAGGAAATGGAAAGTATAGCAAGGATTAACACCATTTTCACTGAAGTCACCAGGTAGATTAAGAGGGGGAGGGCCAAAACTGGGGGCTCCAGCATGAACTTGTCCTTTTACAGGAAAGAACCACTTAGAAAGGAACAGCTGAGCTGTGGCACTGTGAGCCTGACCCAGGTTCTTTCAAGGACCCATCAAGGACAAGGGAGAGCACAACCAAAAGGAGGCCACAGTGCCAGCAAGGGCCATTCCCTGCTGCAGCTCCACGGTGCTGCAGCTCTGCTATCCCTGCACTGCACTCCCAGGCAGATGCTGGAGAGGAACCAAAAAACTTCTCACCTCCTGCATGGGTGGGATGGTTGAGCTCAGCCTGAGTTTGCAGCAGAAGCTGCACTCTGACCCAGTTTACAGGTACCAAGGGCACAATAGGCCCTGTGGTCTCCCTGCCCACCCTGAGCAAAGCACAGGAGCAGGTACCCATCCCCACAGCTCTTCTTTGGCTGGCCAGCAGCTGCCAATGCAAAAGGCACATGCACAGCCATCACAGCAGTAAGAGAAAGCATGGCTTGATGACAATCATTCCTCCTGAGCCAGGGCACCACCACAGCAGTGGCTCTCAGCACCCTGCCCATCCATCCTGGTGGCTGTGGGCTGCCTTTTCAGGAACACGCCAATGACATCAGGAAAAACAAAACAAAACAAAAAATAAAGAGAAGATTCTAGAGGTGCAAATAGCCAGGAGTGAATCTTCTGTTTTAGAGAGCAGCTGTATTTGAGAGCTCCTAGGGTCTTGAAAATTTGCATAGACTAGAGAAAGGAATAGTTCAGAGAGACATTTACATGCTGCAAGTCAAATAGGATCATAAACATGAAGACAACAGCAGAGTCCAAAGATGTTCCTGCTGCTAATGCCTCTTTGAATCCCCCTCCGGACACTCTTTCCAGAGGAGCCGTGCTATGGACCATGACCATTCCTGGCTGAAGCTGGGCTCTGCCAGCATCACTCCAGGGGCACTGTGCAGCTGGAAAGACGCCCTCCCAAAATTCATCTGCACAATTCATTTCAGAGTCAGAGCAGTCTGCCAGCAGCTCTAGTCATGCTGTCCCATCCCTTTCACAAGGACATGAGTAATTATTGAGCACTCTAGCTACTAAAACTGATTAGAGCAAAACAAACTAATTTTGTTCCAAGGCAATGATCTGACCTCGTTAACGATGGTAGTAATGCGCTAACAATATTTTTCTTTTACACAGTGATGTCTTTCATTAGAGCTCAAGCTGTTTTGTAAAGTAGTTTAGTACATTCCTATAAACTCATTTGCATAGGAGGAAACCCAAGGCAACACCCGCATTTCCAGAGGCTGTTCCCTGGGAAGCAATCTGGATTGAGAGCGTGGAGAAACATCTCCCTGCAGCCAGGAGCAATAACCCAGGGCACAGGGCCGCTGTGCAGCCTTCCCTTCCCTTCAAAGCAGGCACCAGGACAAGCTCCTACATCCCAGCCATGGCAGATCCCTGCCAGACCTGCACAGCAGGTTTGCTCCTCCTCCATCACAAACCTACATCTCACCTCTGCTTTGTGAATGAAGAGGACCACTCTGGGCACTCAGACCCACTGTGAGGGCCCACAGAGATTGGACACATTTCACCACCACAGTTATAAACCTCAGGAAACACCCTGTGGAGCTGACCAGCAGCTCCCTAAAGCTCTCACACCTCCCCTCTTACCAGGCATTAGCCACTAAACAGAGCTACCAGCTGCCCATGAGTCAGTCTGGGCTCCTACACGAGCCACCAGCACACCGGCAAGGATCCTTCCCAAATACTTTCATGAAGAGTCATCTTTTCAAATTATGTTTTCCCCTTTGTCCTTTGTGTACTTACAGACACCCCAGCAACCTTCAGCATGTACCAGCTTCAGAGCCAGCTGCCTCAGCAAAGGCATCTCTCCTCATGCCCGAGAAAGAGAAGCTCGGATCTGTCAGGTTCCAGGAACAAAGCAGAGGGAAGACCCCCTGACTGATCCCCTGGGACAAGGATCCTGCTGCTTTGGGAGCCCAGCTGGGATCCCAGCGGGCAGCAGGAGGCAGATTGGGAAGGTGGCTGTGGACAGGGAGGGCTTAAACACTTCCCACTAAGAATCACCTGCAGTCAGGGCCTGATTTAACCCACCCGCTGTCATCGAGTCACCTGCTCACGGGGCCGTGCTTCAGGCCCCGTCACTACACAGCTCCCACTCCAAGGCCAAGCCGAGATACCCCTTCCACTTGGAACAGCAGGGACAAAAACTCGAGGTAGTGCTGCCACATAACAGCCCCATCCCCCAGCCCTGTAGCCAAAAGCCTCGAGCACTTGCTAATCACTGATTAACAAGGTCTCACAGCTCTGCTCTTGAGGTGGGCTGGGAAATCACTTCTCCCCATCTCAGAGACAAGGAAAAACCTGCACAAAAGGAGGAGATGATGCTGTTTGAGGTCCCCACGGGCTTGTCTGGGGTTCAGCAGCTGAATCCACATGGTCTTGCAGGGGCTGCACTAGGAGTGCTGCCTGCATTTGCTGTGAGGTGAGGGGGGGTTGTGGCCATGTGCCTTACAGTTCCCAGCCAAGGCTCACACACAGGTTAAATGCTTTTTAGTCCAGGATTAGTCCAGTTTCCCCTCTACACTGTTAGAAAGGGATGTTTGTGCAGCAAAATAGCAAAGAAGTCCGATCTAAGAAGCTTGAGCACAGCCAGAAGGCAACTGCCCTCTTGCCATTGAACCAGCACAGCACTGAACAGCAGGAGGGGAGCGCCGAGTGAAAGCAGAACTCACTTCCCAGGGACTTTTGGGCTCTCTTATCCAGGTCACACATTCTTAGCACTCTTTGAAATATTAAAAGCAAGACAGGCAGCTTCCCTGCCTGACTCTTACCACTTCAGGCTCACACGTGTGGGCAGCTCTCACACTGTCACTCGCAATGCTCCAAGAGGCAAAGTCACCCTCTGCCAGCCAAGTCTGCTGGAGACACAGGCACAGAGCACCTTGAAGTGATGTCCCCAGGTACCTCCTTGTAAACAAACACAGACCAAAACTGCGTGTTAGACTGGTTACACATCCCCAGAACCGGGCTGGGTACTGACACCAGTGACTTGCAGGCACGCAGAGAACATTCTGAATGCTCTGTAACCCATGGCAGCTGTGGGAAATACACGGACAAGTCCTTAGGAAAGGGCAAGTTTCTGCCTCTCTTTTGGAAGAAATGCTAACCCCAAAGCACCCAGAACAGGAACAGCACAGCACTACATCCCCAGGAAAGTAAAAGAACAGAAAGGGGAGAGATGACAGCTCAGAGGCAGCTTCCTCGATGCACACAGAGCAATACTGGAGCAGCCAGAACTCTGCTCAGCACAGCAGGATCAGACCCCAATTGCCACCACCAGTGGGAACAGCATCAGAGGAGCCCTGCAGACCAAGGTGCTCAGGATCAAGCAGTCCTCAGCCTCCCTCATTTTAGCATTTCTTTCTTCCCCCTCAAGATCCTTTTCAGTCACTGAAATCCCTGTATAAGTCTGGAAGCCCTTGTGCCTTGGTGTCCCTCCAGGAGCTTCACAGCCATCAAAAGAAAACAATTCTACTGAATTCCCCCTGTTCCCCTTTTCAACTCCTTGTCATGCAGACACCAAATCTCTGAGGCAGAGGAGCTCAGCCCAGGACCCAAGCCTTGTTTCACACTAAATTTGGTCTGCCAGACATCCAAAAAAAGATCACATCAGTCATTCTGCTTCAGAGCTGGTTTCTCAGCATGGAAAATTACATTTCCTACATGTAGCTAATGCATGAAAAGCTTTGAAAGGTCAAAAAATGAAGCCATCAATTTATCACAAAAAGTAACTTCCTATTAAAGCTGCTGAAAGCCCGGGCTCCCCAGTGCAAACACTCCACCTAGAGCCAGCTGTGCCAGCCCTGCTTGTCCAGGGCTGCCAGCAACAATGGGTGACTGGGCATTGCCACCACAGCCGGTGGCAGATGGGGCCATGCCCACAGCTGGTGCCACCAAACATCAGCCACCACTCTGAAGTGGGACAACCTCCCCTGCTTGTGCAGGGGGTCTTGGCAGAAAGGACCCTCACTCTCAAAAAAAATGGACCTGTGCTCTTGCACTGCCTTTCCTTTGGCACCATCCTGGAGAGAGATCACCATGAGGTGATCCCAGCCAGCAACATCCTGTCCTTAGGGACAACACGTGGCTGAGCGAAGCATGGGTGCAGTTTCAAAGCATGAAAGCACTTGGATGGCACCAGAGCTCCCAGACACCCTGCCAACTCTTCCTTCTGGAAGGGAGAGGAGGAGCAAGGGAGCCTGAGAGCCCGAGCCACACCGGATCCTCTCCCACCCAGCAGCTGAAGGGGAGCAGAGACCACAGTAACTGGTTCCACCTGAGCAACAGCATCCAGCCCACTCTGTAGCTCTGCCCAGACACTTCAGTGCCACTGAAATGGTGCTGCTGTTCCCCTGCTCTGTATCCATCCTCCAGCTCTGTGGTTGTTCCTCATACCTTTTTGCATCCCCCCCAAAAAACCCAAGCAGTGCCACCCAAAGCAGGGTTTGGTCCCCATGCTCTCACTCTGGCCCAATGAGACACAGGTGAGGTGTTTCACAGGTGAGTGAGAGACTCCTGCAGCGTTTGCTGAGCAGACAGGCACAGAATACAGGAGAGTAGCGACAGGATCACAGGGCTGCCCAGGGCCAGGAGCCACAGGGGTTTGCACTTGTCCCTTCCTGCCCTAGGGCTGCACCAAACAGGCTGTAGCATTCCACAGAGCCTCAGCAGGACACAGCACCCCTCACCTGCCCCAGCTCACCACAAAGATGTCATTGACATCTCAGCTTTAGAGCTGGGAAACACTTGAAGCAAGCTGGAAGGGAAGTGCAGCCTGGAGAGGGTGCAAGGCTGCAAGGAGCAGAAACTCCACCCCAGGCTGAGCACAGCTCTGACCCTTGCTGCCATCCTGGTGCTGGGGAAGCTGCCAACACACGTTTGTCCTTTTGGGACAGAAACAGCCCCGTAGGGAGCAGCTGCCCCAGCACTGCTGCACCTGAGAGCAGCCAGGCCCTGCCAGCAGTGCCCTGAGGGTGTCCCCAGGCCCTCACCAGCTCCTGCTGCCGGCAGCCAGGACAGACAGCGCTCTTGGTTACACTTTGGCTCAGCCGCCTGCCACAAGTGACATCCCCTGCAGCTCCAGACGCTGCCTGGGGTTCCCCAGCCACTCTGCTGCTGGCTCCAGACACAGCCCTGCACTGCTCCCGTGCCATTCCCAGTGCCAGCAGTGCTGCACATGGATGGCAGGGACAGGAGGTACTGCAGCTGAGCTCTGTGCAAATGGGGATTATTTGCCCTCTTAAAAAGTTAAAACCTTAGAACTAACAAGAGGAGTGTTTGCTCTTAAATTATGGCTCGCTAGAGGTAAAGGGCTAAGAATTGCCATTCCCATTGCTATAACGGCTGCCATGCTGGGGAGAACATCTGACCCCTCTCTTCTAATCATCCTGGAGGAACACACAGAATGTTGTCACCGAGTTCTCTCCCAGATGAACACCCAAGTTCCCCATGAACATCACAGCAGGTGTCACTGGAGAAAGTTGTGACAGCTCATGGCACTGCACAAGGATGGAGATGCCTCCTCCCAGTGAGGCTCTTCTCCAGGAGGAGACACCAAGGTGACCTCACTTTCTCTGCAGGGCTCTGCCTCTCTGGGGGACAGCCTCACCAAGAGCATTTGCCTTCCCTACACTGGGAAAGACCATCTGAGACTGACAGCTCCAGGGTGCAAACAGGAATGGACTGCAGGTTCCCCGGGGCTGGGAATCATTTAAACAATTGTCAGCATAAAAACAGATGGGGATTTTCACTTAGCAGAAGGAGAGCAGGAAGGTCCCTATTCATCTAACTGATTCATCCAACTATTATGAGAAATACCAACTTTTCATAACTTCAGATGAGACAAGTCCCTTAAAAAAAAAAAGATTTATCAATGAAGCCCAGCTTTGCTGAGGTGAAAGCTGCAAAAGTCAACTTTCAGGTACCCAGGGACAGGCTGGGATAGGAAATTTCCTACCTATATTTTAGGGAATAAAACCAGTTATTCAGCAAGTTCTGAACTTCTCAAAATGCAGGACAACTTCCAGGGACCTCAGGGGAGTTCTCAGTGCCACAATAATATTAATTCAGGGAAATAAAGCAGAACAGCCACACCTCAGAGCACGATACCACTGGAGAAAGCCTAGGCTTAAGAAGTACATAGCAAATTTCCCTGGTTTTAATTATTTTGAGGTTACTGTTTTCCAGGTAAAATATTTATGATAAAGAAGGAAGATAAATCGCCCCCTCCTCATTTCACGGCTGGAATTGCCAGTTGAGAACAAAAACCAGCGCCCCTAGGGGGAAGATAACCGGGAGAAGCGAGTTCTTGAGCACCACACTGCATCATCCCCTTTTGGAGGGGAATACACAGGAAAGCTGAGCATGAGATAAACACGAACTGGTCCTTCACTTGCACATGTTCCAGTGGTGTAAACATGCATCCAGCCAACCCAAGACCCAGCTCCAGCTTGCTCATCCCCACGTTAAAGCATCCTGCTGACTCCAGGCCTCAGGAATCAAAGCCCAGTGCTCACCTACTCTGTATTTATTTCTATGAAACACACACAACTTGTTGCTCATATTCAAGAACAAACTGTCAAAGGAGCGCATCTGCACACACTGTATTCTCAGGGGAGCAATTTCTGCTGCTTTGGCTGGCTGAACTTCAATGCCACCTGCACGAGAAATTCCCCTGTTCCCCCATTCTCAGACAAACCTGAAGAAATCCAGCTTTCACCAACAAAGGAGAAAAATCAGAGCTGCTCCACACAGTGTCAATCCATGGCTGCAGGAGCCAGGACACCAGCCAGCAGGCTGGGAAGCAAACAGCCCGCTGCCGGCATCGCCACTTCCCTGGAGGTCACATATTCTACAGAAATCTCGAAACTACAGGAGAAAAGCCTTGTGATGGAATGAACCTGCCGGATGAGGAACCTCTGAGGGGCACACAGCATGGACCGGGATTACTGCAGGACCCGCTGTTCAAAAGAGCAAATCTCCTCCGAAAGCAAGCCAGCAACAGAGACAACGAAATCGTCCTTAAAATTGGAAACCTGCTAAGGGAAAAAAAGCGCTGGCGGCAGAGCAGCGCCCGGCCCCCGCCGCGCTCCGGGGCAGCACCGCCAGGCAGGCTCTATTCACGCGAAAGGACTGAAATCGAACAGCAAAACAGCATTGCAAGAGCATGAAGTAATCCCACCCCTGCAGTTCGTGTTTTCCTACCCAATTAGCCACTCCAAGTGTAAGAGGGAAAAGGGAAAGGAAAAAGAAAATTAAAACGTGCTGCAAAGCCAGGAGATGTTTTGCAACTCCCGGGCTCCTGCAGCAGAGCCCTGCGCTCCCGACAGCCACGGGCGAGGCGGGGGGACCTACGAGCAAGGGAGGAGAGGAGGGGGGAAAGGGAAGAGGGGGAAAGGGGGAGAACCCCGCTCACTTGCTCCGCCGTCCCTCGGGCCCGTCCCGCAGCGCGGCCGGACCGCACGCCCGGGATGCGGCCCCGCTACCGCCGGCAGGGAGGGCACCGGGCTCCGGCCGGGGCCCGGGGGAGGAAGCAGGCGGTGGGGGCGGCCCCGGAGCCACCCCCGCCCGCCGCACAGCCCAGCCCAGCCCGCCCCGCCCCGGGATGGAGCCGCCCGAGCCGGGAGCGCGCAGCCCCGGGAGCCGGTGCGTGTCCCGGGCTGGCCGGGAGGTGCTGCCCGACGGGGGACAGCGGCGCTTACCGGGGCTCAGCCGGGACGGGAACTTGCTGCTCCGCTGCAGTTCGTTCCCGAATTTAACAAAACCGGTTCGAAATCATTGTTTAAAGCGCTGGGAACGAGCAGGGAGCAGCAAAGCCCCCCGAACCTGCTGGAGGGCAAGGGAAGTGCTCGGAGCTGCTCCGAACCCCTGCGGGCACGGGGGCATCTCCTCCGCACCCCGCCCGCGCTTTCCGCTGGAAATCGTCCTGTGGCTTTTCTTGGTTCTTAAGTGGCTCTAACCTCAGAGCCTGGAGACATGTGCAGGATGCCTGGAGAAAGTGAAATCCCGGGCTAGATGTTAGTTTTAAATCGTGCAAACCCACAGTGCTCGCGAACAGACAGAGGCAGGATGCTGTGGGCTGCAGGCAGGACACACACTGCTCATGTGTGAGGTCCCCTTGCCTCAAAGTAGGGAGCCAGACTCGCACTTCTGATGGCTTGGGGATTCCTGCTACCCTGAGGAACCAGAGAATCAAGGAATCACACTGCTTTGCAACCACTGCAAACTCCTCTTTGAGGGCTGCTGCTCCTCCCTGTGCTCCCTCCATCCCTGCTGATCATTTCATTTCTCCTCCACTGCTTGTTCTGCTTTCCACTGGTGAGGCAGCTGGAGCTGGTAATGCTTCCCAGCTGGACTCTGTGGCCCTCAGCCCCCTGCACCCCTCTGCCAGCTGCCTGGGGGCACCTGCAACCCCCAGTCCCTGCACACACAACCCACCTTCAGACACAACTGTCCTGCAGCCCCCAGCCCCTACAGCCCCAGCCTGCCACAACGCCCACATGCACTGGGGCACAGGAATGCAGACAGCTCTGATGGGTTTAGGAAAGTGCTTTTGTGCACTCCTGTGTGCTGGGGCTGCACATCTCTATGTGCCAGTGTCATGGGGACCAGCTCCATCACCTGCCCCAGTGACAGACCCCTGCCACCACCTCTTCCCTGCTGCTCAGGGCTGCAGTGCAGAACAACAGCGAGCTGCAGGTTGCTTTTAGTTCCTGCAGGTTGCCCCAGACCTGTGCATAGAGATGAAGATTGAAGCAGGGTCAGAGCCTCTCTGTGCAGACTCATCAGCCAGCCCAAAATTGCCTTTGTCCATTCGCTGGGGCTAGGTAGGGTTTTCTCAGAGATGCCCAGCTGCACAGGCAGTGTAGGGTGGGCTGGAAACCATGGGAGGTTGTGGACACAGTGTCCCCCTCGACCAAACAAATGGTGTTAAGTCCAGAACACACTGTATACACCTCTGTTAAATTCAGGCAGGGAACTGAATTTCTGTGTTCTTCCCATTGGTATTTTGTGCACATCCATCTGCCATGCTGCAGAGCCACAAAACATTTAATTTCAGTTAAAAAATTCTAAGAACACTCACACTGTGGTGATGTGTATCAGCAGCCCCTGCTGCCAGCCCAAGGTTTATGTGACTGCCTCTTATTAGCAAGATTTGGAAGTTAAGGCTTCTGGAGATAAATGTGCTGATGGGCAGCCCAAGGAGCATCTGTGAAACCCTGTGTTAGCATGAAGCTTTGTACTGGGAATAGCTGGGCCTCATCAGTCTGTCTCAGAAATAGAATCACCCTCTCACTTCACATTTGGCAAAACATAAGCACACAAAGTAAAGCATATGAGTTAATTGGGGGAAAATATACTCTGGGATGAAGAAAGAGACACTGCAGTGAAATGGTCTGCTAAGAATGGCAAATGCATTTCTCTTTGTGTGATTAAACAGAAAAAGCCTCATGAAAGGCCCATGTCTGGCAGAGGACCTGTGGCATACACTGGGCTCCCAAGCTAAAATACTTGGGGCATGCTCTGGATAAGGAAGCAAAAATGCTTCCCCTCCCAGTCAAGAGCACCCTTGATGCAAAGCATCAGCAGCAAGAGAGAGCTGGTGGGGTGGAAGTGGCTCCTCACAGGGCCTTGGGCCGAGCAGCTGCTCTGGAGAGCCTGAGCCTGAGAAGTGCACAGAGTGCAGGTGCTGAGCCACACAGCAATTAATGGTCACAGGGTGTAAAGAGAGAGGGGCTGAAGGGCTTTTCTGGGGGCATTTCACAGCCCTTGGGACATGCTCTGCCCCTCTAGAGCAGAGCAAAGTGCAGGTGCTGCTCCTCTGCAGGGACTCTGCCCCGGGTGCCCCTGATGCTGTGGGGCTTGTCTTGGGACCCATGCATTGCTTGGCTTTCAGGAAAACCACATCCTGGAGCAATGCATGGTCCCAAGACAAGTGAAACAAGGAATGTTGATGGGCTTTTCAGCTTAATTGATTTCAGATTACATCAAATATTCCTATTCAATGAGACCACAAAGATGCTTTGAGGACTGGAGCCCCTCACCTACAAAGCCAGGCTGAGAGCTGGGTTGTTCAGCCTGGAGAAGAGAAGGTTCCAGGAGACCTTAGATCCCCTTCCAGTGCCTAAAAGGGCTCCAAGAGAGCTGGTCAGGGACTTTGGACAAGACCCTGGAGTGCCAGGACAGGGGGGGAGTGGCTTCCCAGTGCCAGAGGGCAAGGATAGATGGGATATTGGGAAGGAATTGTTCCCTGGGAGGGTGGGGACGCTCTGGCACAGGGTGCCCAGAGCAGCTGTGGCTGCCCCTGGATCCCTGGCAGTGTCCCAGGCCAGGCTGGATGGGATTTGGAGCAACCTGGGACAGTGGAAGGTGTCCTTGCCCATGGCAGGGGGTGGGATGAGATGAACTTTAAGGTCCCTTCCAACCCAAACCAATCTGTGATTCTGTGATTCACCACTCTGCCTCAGCAGTGAGTAAAGGCTGCTACAAAGGCCTGACATAGAGTCACGACCATCCTTCTCCCTCCAGTCAGTGACTGCCACTGCCTCCAGTCTGACCAGTCAAGGCTGGCTTTACTTCCCTTCTGTGCAGGCCAAACCCCACCACATCTGCGTGGAGGCTGTGGGGACACGTCCGACCCCAGCCAGGGAGGGTTCACGGGCCCACGTCTGACCAGAGATCAGAGCCCACTGGGGGGTAGGTGTTGGGGGGTCAGTTGAGCCAACCCCCCTCGGAGCAGCAAGCTGCTCTGCAGTTGGGATTCTTCCCTTGTGCCATGGTGCTGTCTCAGGTAACTGCATGAGGCTGAGAACCCTCCTCTCATGGGGTAACCCCACTCATTCTGGGTTACTCTTCTAAACCTTAAGCAATCTGAAGTCAATCAAGTAGAACCAATTCCACTGGACATCATCAATCTGTATTCAAATGCTAATGGAGCTTAATTGGCTTAATTTATTGATTTGGTTTAATAAAACCAGTTAATATGGTTTAACTGGTATATAAAATAAATCTCGTTAGACTATATTATGTGTCTCAATCTTACAATACTCCCTCATCACACTATTCCTCTTCTAGATTGAATTTCCAGACAGCTGGACAAAGTGGCTCTTAACCTCCCTCCAAGCAGCTCTAAACCTGCCTTGGAACAGTGGGTTACCAGAAAAATTAACTATAATTAACACTGAACATCTCTCACTGTCCAGTCCTCTATAAGCTTATGAAGAGCAATGATTCCATGATGGCAGGGCAGCCTCATGGACAAGGCTTCTGGAGTGAGTTGTTTTTGCAGGGTCAGGACACCAGTTGTGCTTTAAAGTCCCTGTCCTTGTGGTGAGTGAGGCTGACAACACCAACACCAACACTGCACCCCTGAGGCCAATCCTTCCCTGGCAGTTCAGCTCCAAGGAACCTGGTGCACGTGCACTCCTGGTTATCTGTCCTGCTTCAAATACGGTTTCGGTGAGACAATGCCAAATCATCCTGTTTAACACACCTGCTTCACTTGTGGGACACTTGCTGGGCCTTGTCTTCTGCTCATCAGTGACTGCACCTTTCCTACAAGGCCTCCTTCCTATAAACTCTGTTTATGTGTCTATAAAGCATAAACCATGTTGATGTATATGCTGTCTATGATTTGAGACCCAGCTACAAAACCTTGTCTAACTCCAGTCTCAATTCACAGGCCTCCAGTTCCAGGACTTCAGACACAGCTAACGAGCAGGGTTTATAATGAAGGCAGCTCCTAATGAGCTGACACAAGATGCAGCATTGGATCATACTTGCTTTGAGAAGTGCTGATCAAAGCCCTGTGCTTTCTGGTTGGAGAGCATAATTAACAACAATTTCTAAAAAGTCAAGTTTGGGTTGATTAAAAATGCCATCTGACAGCTCAAGAGTGTTGAGATGTCTCATGATCTGCAGCACAGATACAGCATAAACTCAGCATGGTGTCCTTCCTCCCCAGGCAGGAGAAGGGCTTTTGTTCCTTTCCCAGCAGGCTGCAGTCCCTTGGGTTTGCAGGGGAGGGATCTGCCCCAGGAGGGCTCACAGAGCTGTGGGATCATCCCTCTGTGGGCAGCAGGCACTCAGGGCTCTCATGCTGCCCCACTTCCAGAGAGGTTCGGCACATCTGGTGCAACCCCCCCATCTGGTGGGGATGGAGGGGTCTGATGCCAACAGCAGCAAAGTGGAGAGCCTGCTCCAAGAAAGCAGGCAGTCTTTGTAGTGGTTTGGGAGATCCCTGCCTCCAGAGGAAGAGGAATGAAATGAAGGAGAGCTGTTGAATCCTTTTCAATCTTCAACACAACCAGGTCAAGGCAGTTCTTTGGTCCTGAACTCTGAGCTTCTTGCCAGGCCACAGATTCTCAAGTTATGTCCAAGCCATTAACTCCTGGGGTTCACTCCTTCCCCCAGCAACACACGGGGGCTTAATCCCCCCTTTCTGGACACCCACTTCACCCTGAGATCCTCCTGCTTAACTCCTCAGCCATGTGAGGTCTACAAGACACAGACAGACATGTTTGACTGAACAGACCCCAACCACAGGGCATGCAACAAATTTCTGAGCACACCACTGACACCTCCCACACCTGTGAGGGAGAGGGAGCCGCTGGAGAAAATCACAGGCACCTGAAAGCAGCACTCTGTGCATCTGTTCTGCTTTGGAAAAAGGGCCACAGCTTTGGCCTTTCCCTTCTGCCTTCAGCTCCTGCCAAAGCTTATTTCACCTGACACAAGGAAATTCTTTATTCCCAGTTTCTAGTTCTTCTCACCCACTCTGTCCACACCCTGCTCCAGCTTGCAGGAGAGCAGTCTCTATCCAGGTGATTTCATTGTCAGGGGAACATCATCCCCTAAAAACCACATCACCACAGTCACAATTAGCCCCTTATCTGGAGCTAATTGTGCCACGGTGCTGTCTCAGGTAACTCCATGAGGCTGAGAACCCTCATCTCATGGGGTAACTCCACTCATCTGAATGGAGCCCGTGGCCACTCACCCCTGTTGTAAGGGAACTACAGAACTATTTTGTCAGCTCAGCTTAGACATAAAAGTGATCTAGTGAGTGGCATCCCTGCCTATGGCAGGGCAGGGTTGGAACAAGATGAAATTTAGCGTCCCTTCGAGAATTAATCATCCTGTGATTCTATGACAAAGTACAGGATGATGTCTTGGGGGCATCAGGGTCTCTGAGACCTTCTCAGCCACCCCATCAGCAGTTCTTCTCTGATTCCTGTGCTCCTCTCACCTCACAGGAGCTAGACCAGACCCTTCCTCATTCAGGCCAAAATTGGGTTCAGTCCTAATCAAGATAAAAACCCAATTGACAGGGAATTCACCTTGTATTTTTACAGACAGGTGTGATAGAGATCCCGTGATACCTTCTGGAATGTGGTACCTGATTTATTATGATGGAAACAAAACCTCTTCAAGGTTGCTGTGGTCTTCCAGAGTGTTAGGCATGACCAAACTGCCTGGAGAAATTCGGAGGTTATGGAAGAGGGTTTCAGTGGCTGGCCTGTCTTAAAAAAGCTGACTTGTAAAAGTCACAGCTGCTGATTAGGACACAGCACCTCTGATGGCTCATAATCAGCCCTTGCTTCAAAGCACAGAGGAGAACTGAAGCAACATTTTCCTGTGCAGGCTGATCTGGCTCCCTGCTAGGAACCAACAACCACCTCTGCTGAGGGCCGCGTTTCTGGCTCTCAGTAGACAGAAACTCCAGCACATTCCACACTCAGAGCGTGGAGCTGCTCGAGAATGGAGAACTCCTGCTTTGGGCAGATGAAATGGAATGGAAACAACGACCCTTCCTAGATGATCCAGGTGCCCACCACTAATATTTTTCTCCAGAGATGAGGCATTAAAATGATGATAAGGAATTTTTTTTTTCTATGGCATCACAAACAGCAGATGGGGAATTTTTTATTTTCTGAAAAAATCTGAGAGCTGGACCTGTGCTGATATTCTCCACAAAGATGAGAAGTAGAAGGTGATTTTAGTACAAATATCACCAGTGAAGGCAAGGATGAGCAGATGTGTGAGTTAGAAACTGAGTGTGAGATACAAGGAGAAATCAGAAGCCCTTCCAGAGATGACATGCATGTGTTTGCACATCAAAATTGCTGTATGTGAAAGACTTTTACTTGGTTTCAACTGAATGCCCTCAGAGAGATGCAAAAGGGACAGCTGAATTGTAAGTGAATTTCAGCTGCCCTGAAAAAACTTCAACGTAGGTCTTAAATCAAGTTCAGGAGTAATGAAAATGAGGTTTCCAGTAATTTTTGAATCCTGGAAGAGGAAGATGAAACTAAGTAAAGGAAAACAAGCTCAGTTCTGAGCTTGATTGCTGCCCCCAGGGAACAGGATGGAGCTCATCAAATGCTCTTACCTGAGCAATAGATGATGTGATGGCCTGGAGCTGAAAGGTCTTGTCTGAGACCAGCAGCAAAAATAAAGATGATGTTAATCTGCATTGATTAATCAGATCTTAATCTGGCAGTGATGTCTGCAGAAATTTAGATACCTTCCTCCACCTGATGCAGTCTTCTCCATCATCAGCTTTCCCATATAGTTTGACTTAATCAGTTTTGTGCAGAAGACTTTGAGACACAGTGTCAAGTGCTTTAGTAAAATCTAAATATATTACTGCAATCTCTTCTAGCATCAGTCACCACACCCCAGACTCAGAGCTGACAATTCCCTTCTGGTCTAACTCCTAATTATTAGCTAAATAGGGAAAATAATAGAAGACAGGGAGGAGAAGCAATCCATACAGCCATGGCTTATTATCCTTTCTTTGCTCCCAGCAGGGTCCTGTGGACACTGTGGAACTCTCTACATGGATACAGGAGTATCCAGAGGTTTTCTTTGTCTCTTTGCTCCTTTTCAGTTAGCACTGAAGCAGATTTATTTGTACAGTTACTGCCAGCTCACTTCTCTCGAGTGCCTTTGCACCACGTGGTTTTCCAAACTTTTGGACTTTCACCAGTTTTAATTTCCTGAACCACAGGACCACCTCCACCAAGACCACACACAGTCCCATCAGGCCCTGCTCACACAGCACAGGCATCTGCTCCTTCAGCAGGCAGCCGGTCCTCGGGCAGCAGCTAAAAAGAACTCCTGCTGTGTGCCCAGTCTGACCAGTTGCTGCCAGGGGGCAGGGAGGGGACATGGGACCATGGCAAGATTCGTGCAGAGCTGGCAGAGGCAGTGGGGCAGTGTGTTGGCCAGGCTGAGCCCACCTGTGCTCTGCTTGTTATGAATGAAATGTCAATTTCCTCGAATTAATAATTTGCACGAACCAAATTATTAATATAAAACAAATAAAATTTATTTTTAATCAAATTGACAATCTTAATAAGCCACTATAAAGGAAAACAGGGCCAAGCCCAGGTTCTTGACTCTGGGTGACACATACACAGCTCTGACCACCAGCAGTTCAGAGAGGTAAGTGCACACCTTTGAGGTGTTTGAGTCCAGTTTTTATACTGTTTTTCTTGCTCCTGGCTAGGAAATCTTTTGTTCTTTTCACTCCTGATGATCCTCTGGCCCAGTGCTCAGTGGTCCATTTAGATGTTGATTTGTCCAAGGATTCTCTTTGTGCTCTGGTTGATGTTTTCCAGTAACCCATCTCAGCGTTTCTGGTAAGGGTCCTGTTCAGATGATGATTTTTCCCTTGTATGATTAAAATGAAGTGTCTTAAGCAATAGGTCCACTCATCAGCAGTGTCCAAGGAGTAGCAGATCCTATCTCTTACTCCTTTCAGATGGAAAAGATTGGGTAAGATGAAATCATAGTAGGTTGATGGGTCTGAGGTCATCTCCTCTGAGCTTGCCTGCACTTCTTATGTTAATTAGTACCTTCCTTGGGCAAGATGTCATGAGACTTGCCAAGGTATACTTTGAACATAACTTATTTGAACATATATACAAATTACAAGATATATTTCACATTTTGGATTTCACATTAATAACTTATTCTCCTTATACCATTTGGATTTCTTATGAATTTTGACTTATCTATAACATGCTCCATTCCCTGCACAGACACCTCCCAAACAACCCTCGCTGGGCTGGCCCAAAATGTCCTGAGATGGGAAATCGAGGCCCTGGCAAAGTTAAATGCTTGGTGTTCTTTTCTTCAGGTGGAAGGAAAACACTCGGGAAGAGGGGTGGATGTGTTTGACTCTTGCCTTGCCTCTCCAAGGTGTGCATGCCCTGTGTTTGAACTTCCTCCAAGAAGCAGCCAGCAGTGTTTTATCCAGGAATATTATAATGGAAGACAAGAAAATAAATTTGTTGTGCACTTTATCAGCAATTCTGAGGGAAATCAAAAAATATTTGCCTCTGGCCCTTGCTCCTCTCCATCCTCCATGGGGCTCAAATGTCCCCAGAGCTCAGATCTTTCCATTTCATTCCTGATGCTGTTTTCTTTGTTTGTTTGTTCGTTTGTTTGTTTTTCCTGTGAGTTTTGCTAACAGCTTCTTTTTTTTCCCCTTTTAACTCATGCAAACATTGGTATCCACAGCCTCCAGTGGTGATGAGCCCAGAGTTCATCCCCCATTCCCAGAAGCTGCACTTTCCACAGAATTAATGGTGCTGTGACAACACTGGGAGCATGAAATGACCATGCAAATCTCACAGCCACACTTGGTCCCAGCATTGTTTAAGGCCTTGCATGAGGCCTCAGCAGGAGAAGCCCTGGTCAGTGGGTGGGTACTCCTTGTCCCACAGGAGCCCCATCTCCTTCTCACAACAGTCTGTCCTGTCAGAAGGCCAGGGAGGAAAAAAAGGAAAGATTCCTCAGGTTTCCATTTGGCTGCATTTTCCCAGACTGTAAATCAGGTAGTGAGAAGCCTGGAGGGCAAAACAGCCCCATAAATACCTCAGTGTTATGGGTGACTCTGCAAACAACTGGGTAAGGCCCTTCCCTTGTCCAAAAGCTCCGAGGGACATGGTTTTCATTTGGTGTGCACTGAGACCTCAGCCTGGGCTCAGGATTTTGAAGATGTGTTAATGTGATGATCCTTAACACATTCAGTTCCCAAGGGCAGTATTAATCCACTGCTTTCCCTGTGGTTTATAAACTCCTGGCCTGGCTTTATGGAGACCTGCATGTGTTAAATGCATCATTTTCTACAGAAAAAGGGAGGAAAGACCCTGTTGTTACTGCAGCAGGTCAAAAACCCCCACTGGCAGAGCAACACAGCACAGACAGCACAGCCCTGCACACGGTGCTCACAGGGGCTAGGGATGAATTGCTGCAGTTGTTTTCCCAACACCTTGGCCAAACCTCCAGGTTCACAGCCTTCCCTCTCCCCAGGCCTCACTCCACAGCCCAGCTCTCCTTGCTGAAACACCAAACCACAGCCCCTCACTTCCCTCCCAGAGGCCAGACGGGATCTCTTGAGAGCCGGCCCGGGTTTGCACAGCCCGGCCAGGGATCACCTGCCCCGCAGCCCGGAGCTTTGGCCTCTGCCGTTGGCACGGTGGATCCTCCCATCCCTGCTCTGCTCCAGCAGTGAAATCAGAGCCTCTGGAGAAGGCTCATCCCAGCAGCTCCTGTGTCCCCATGAGGGAGCTGCAGCCAAGGCAAGGCCGCGCCCAGAGCAAGCAGTGCTGGAGCCCGAGGTGACACCGAACAGGGAAACCCAGCTGCCAGAACAGGGAAACCCAGCTGCCAGAACAGGGAAACCCAGCTGCCAGAGCCCTGCACACCCCACACTGGCTTCTCCCCTAGTTCCACCTCCAAACTGGACATATGAGGCCAATTTGGAAAGAACTTCCCTGTCCTTCTTCGATCTTCCCACCTCTGCTGCAGTCTTTTCCAACTTGCATACACACTGTAGCTCCATCTGTTTCACACACAGGAGGCTTCCTTTGTCCTCCCTGGTTTTTTTTTTTCAAGCAGGGCTGATCAAATGTAACATTCAGGAAGAGGGTGAGGATACAGAGTATTTTCCAGTGAGAGTGTCCCTGCTGCCAGCATTTTTCACCAAGCTGGCTTTACAAAGCTGAAGCAACCTCAAGTTCCACCAGGAGAGGTTTAGGTTGGATATTAGAAAAAAACCTAATCACTTTAAGGGTAGTCAAGCACTGGCATAGGCTGCCCAGGGCAGTGGTAGAGTCACCAGCCCAGGAGGTGTTCAAAAAACATGTGGATGTGGCACCTGGGGACACGGTTTGGTGGTGGGTTAATGACTGGACTTGTATGGACTGCTCTGCTACGAAAAGTCAGTGTCCATAAAGGAGACAGAGGAGTCCTGCAGCTTTATTCAGATAAAGGGAGAGAGGCCACTGGGGCAGGTAGGGTTTTGTCTCTCGAGGTTTTGGAGGGTGCAGCCTCCTTCTATCCCAAACTCCTGGCTGCATGTTGCCCTTTTCCTTTCCCCACTGGCTGAGGTACTAGGAAGGTACAGACTTCCCGAACCACCCACCACATATCCCCCCTTGAACTGGCATTTCACCCCAAAGTTCAGAAAGTCAGGCCTGTATGGGACCCCCTTGCCTGTTTCAGGGATCAGGCTGTGTGAGTTGTAACAAACCTTGCAGCTTTAAGTTGGTAGAGTCATTAAGACCCATTTCAAAGATGAAATGGGTCACACATCCCCTCACCCACGATATTGTTTGCAAAGACATTAGCACACACCTTTCCTGTCACCTTTCCTGTTACCTGTGACACAGCCCTGCTGTTCTGGCATGGTTGAACACCTGCCTGCCCAGGAGAAGCAGGGATTTAATTCCTTTTTCTGTTTTGCTTGCATGGCCTTCACTTTCCCTATTAAACTGTCTTTATTTCAACCCATGAGTTCTCTCATGATGCTCTCCCCCATCCCAGTGGGAAGGGGTGAGTGAGCAGTGTGGGGCTGAGTTGCTGGCTGGGGTTAAACCACAACATCCTGGTGTACATAGGGAGGATTTTCCTGTGTCAGCTTGGCAAACAGCACTGATCCCCACAGGCAGCACACAGGAGGAGTACAACTTATGGCATAACATAATATAGTAGTAATATAGAAAGTGTGGGGAGGTGGATTAGTGATGAAGTTTATCTCCTCATTTAATTCTTTTCTCTTCTTGCTGCTAAGTGATGTCTACTTGAATTTTACCCCAGGGAATCCTACCATGATTATGGGCATAGCTTTCAAAGAGCTTTAGGCACCAGAGCTGGGCTCTCAGGAAAACAGAAGTAGGGATTGCAGAATATCACTTGGCACCTGTCAGCCTGAGCAGGGAATGAGTGCTGACATTGTAACTGCCACTACATCTCACCTGTGCAAGATTCTCATGACTGCAGGCCCAAACATAACTGGCACCAGAGCTGTGTACCAGCAGCTGTCCCTTGTACATCACACAAGTATTTTAACCTGTCTTTTGTAACTAAATCTTTGCACCAGTCGAAATGCTACTTAGCATGTGTGCCAGACTGAGGTACCCAGTATTCTCCCAGCTAGCAATGTCATGAAGCAGAAATACAGTTCACACTATGTTAGCTCAAAGTCCAGGCCCTGGCACAAATGCCTCCTATGCCAGCTGTGCCACATCAGGTCAGTACTGGTGCAGGGCCTGTTGCTACATGAACAGAATAAGGCTCTTTGCTGCATTTACCCATTCCAGCACAAGCTGCTCTCCATGGAAAGAGTCAGATACACACACCTGGGACTTTTTCCTCAACTGGCTTTGTTAGGTGATCCACTGGAAACCCAACCAGCCACAAGAGAAGGCAGGAACTGATTTACCCAGCAGCTGCCCATCTGCAAGACACCTCAGGAGGAGAGGCAGCAGGAGCCCACAGAGGTGTGGAGGGGAGTAGGAGAGGGGAGTAGGAGCAGCTGGGCTGTGATGCCCAGCATTGGCACATTCGAGCCCTGAGCATCAGCAGAGGAGTGGTTTTATCTCTGCCAGGAAGTTCCTGCTCTCCACCTGCCAATTATCACCTCACCCCAACACCTCTGCCATGGTTTCACCCGTGGTTTAAGCAGTGCTCACTGTGGCTGGAAGGGGCAGGTAAGCCTTGCCCTCCCCATCTCCCACCACACTGCCCCTCCGGATTTTGTGATGGCAGCAGCCCTTGCCTCACCTAAATCTTAACTCCAAGCCAACAGGCAGGTAGTCATCTGTCCTTCTTCCCAGCAAGGTGCAGCTTAACAGTAAAGTGCCTGCATTAAAGATTTCTTGTCCATTGGAGGGAAATCTACTGCCTGCACAAAGCCAGCAGCTCGGGGTGAGCACACACGTGGTTCATCTCATGTACAAAGGGATCCTTGGGGTTTGGGGATCATTTTTAGCACTGCCAAACCACAGAGACTTGATGCAAAAGGTGGCAGTGTCAGTAGTACTGCTCCAGCAGGCTTCATGCCTCAGGTGACTTTCCCTGATTACAGCAGCCTTATCCCTCTTTAGTTGTTTTGAATACTTAAATGCCAACAGCATGCAGGTGTCTGAGGAGAGGTGTCACTCTCGTGGCCCAGGCTGTGCTTCCCCTGGGACAGCAGGTGATGCTGGAGGCTTCTGGAGTCCAGGGCTCCATCTCCTGGCCAGTCCCAGCCTGCAGGAATCCACCTACCCCGGGCACTGCTTTGGGCACCACAGCATCAAAAGGATCTGAAGTTATTGAAGAGCATCCAAAGGAGGGTCATGAGGATGGTGAAGGGTCTGGAGGGAACGAAAGCTGTGTGAGGAGTGGCTGAGGGCCACTTGGTTTGTTCAGCCTGGAGGAAACTGAGGGCAGAGCTCACTGGGGGCTGCAGCTTCATCCCAAGAGGCAGCTCCAATCTCTGCTATGTGCCAGGGACAGGACCCAGGGAACGGCTGGAGCTGTGTCAGGGCAGGGCTAAGGTTGGATATCAGAAAAAGGTCCTTCCCCCAGAGGGTGCTGGCACTGCCCAGGCTCCCCAGGGAATGGGCACAGCCCCGAGGCTGCCAGAGCTCCAGGAACATTTGGACAGCGCTGCCAGGGATGCCCAGGGTGGGGTTGTTGGGGGGTCTGGGCAGGGCCAGGGGTTGGGCTCATGATCCTTGTGGGATCCACTCGGATTCAGGATATTTCATGATTATAGGGAAGCAGCTGTCAGAAAGTGAGCTCTTCTTGTCCTGCTGTTGTGCTTCCCAGGGTCTCATAGCATTGCAGCTGCTGACTTTTTTGATTTAACTATTTTCTGAGTGTCTGAAATCCCTGCCAGCCTTGCTGAGTCCAAGGATATCTGGCTGGGGTCTATCTTGGCTCGTGCCACAGAAGCATAACTACTCACACTTCTTTACAAGATTCAGGTCAGGAAGGGCCCAGCCTAACTGCCAGATTCAGTTGCAAAGTCTACAGAGACAGAAAACATTCTTTGCCTGTGCCAAAAGTGCCAGCTACAGCTGGAAGAATGTTGAGTTGTGGAAACTCGCGATGTGTGATAATTTTTCTGATATTTTGTAATATTTTTAAGGGGTTTTAAAGTTCTGTCTTGATGAATCACCTGGAATTCTCAACTTCTCTTTAAAAAAGTCTGTGGTCATGTAGCTGCAGAGAATCACGAGCATCTCAACCTGAAGATTCAGCCACTGAAGGCAAAGAACCACTTCTTTCCTGCTCTCTAAATTTTTGTTAACTTTCATTCTGCTGTGCAAGGGGGAGGACTGGATTCCTGCTCCTCAGCTGCCTGAACAGACAGTGCCGAGTGCCAGCTACGGGCTCTTCTGGAGAACTGCACTGCTCCGCAGCAAAAGCTCATCCTGACGGGATCCAGCAGCGCTCGGAGTCCGCGGTGCCAACCCGGCAGCTCCCACCGCCGCAGGACAAGGTAGATTCCCCTCTCCATGAAAAAAACCCACAAACTCTTTTGTGCTGATGCAGAGCAAGGGCGGCAGCAGCAGTTTGCCGTGCGCTGTGCCCGCTGGGCTGAAGGCGGCCCTGCCCGGGCTCCTGGGGGGCCGGGCTGACACCCGGCCCGCGGCATCACCCGCCTCCAGCCGGGGCGTGGGCGGCGCCCGGGGCTCCAGCCCCACAGCGCCGGAGGCTCTGCGTTCTCGGGGCGCTCCACCGCCAAGGCTGAGGGGAACAAAGCCCGTTTGTGTCCTGACCCCAGGAGAGACCGAGCGCCACGGGCTGCGGGGCGGGCCCGAGCCCCCTCCGAGGCACTGCCGAGAGGGAAGCGCCGAACGCAGCGGAGGGAAAAGCGGCTTCCCCTGGCCCAGCGGGGATCTCCGGCACTGTCCCGCCCGCGCCGGGCAGGCACAGCGACCACCAGGAGACCCCTCCCCGACACCCTCCGGCCAGCAGGACCCGGAACCCCTCAGGCCCACGGAGCGCTCCCGCCTTCTCCGCGCGGGACACGCCCCGCCCGCAGGTCCTGGCAGGGCCATAGAGAGCGCGGGGCCGGGGCTGTGGGGGAGAGCGGCCAGGCTGATGTTGCCCGCGGGGTGCGGCCGAAGGTGAGGGGCGCTCGGCGGGCCGAGTCGGGTCGGGCCGGGTCTTCGCGGGGCGCTGACCGAGCTGGGCCTTGCAGGGCGGCGGCGGCGCTGAGGGCGGCGCTGGGAGAGGGCGCGGAGCGGCGGCGGGAGCTGGAGCGGCGGGCGGTGCGGAGCCGGGCGCTGCTGCGGCGCTGGTGAGTGGGCACCCGGCTGAGTGGGAACCCATCCGGCACCCCCTCCCAGGCCCTTCCGTCCCCGGGCGGCCCGGGCGCTGGTCCCGCAGCCGCGTCCGAGGCCCCGCGGGCCGGGGGTGCCGGTCCCGTCCCGGTGCAGCAACGCCGGCCCGCGTCGCTGTTTGTTCCTTCCAGGAATGATGATGAGGAGGAGCGGCCACAGCCACAGCCAGACTCCAGCACGGAACATGGTGAGCACTTCCCCTGGGCCGGTGTCCCCTCATGTCACACCGGCCCTGGGCCAGTTGCAGTGTTAGGAGTCATTCCAGTGCTCTGCGTCGACCTAAACACCCCCTCTGCCTTTTTCCTCCCGCTCTCCTCCTTGGGCTTAGCTTGGATTCGTGCCCCGCTAACCAAGGCCGGCGATGAAGTGACTGTGGGCCTGACCCAGGTGTGGGAATGTCACTTGTTGAGGTTGCCTTAGGAGAATCGTCCTCATGTGGCTCACATCCATCCTGGGTCTTCAAGGCTTTTGGCAAGCCTACTTGCACTCTCTGTGCAGTGGCTGCTCCCACAGCCAAAAAAAAATACCCCCTGCACCATTCATTAGGTTTCATTTCCTTCTGTGGCACCTGGAAGAGTGAGTTAGTGAAGAGACAAATGGGGAACATCCAGGTTTGAGCCTTCTGATATGTTTTCTTATCTTGTAGAAGACAGACCTTCACCCAAGGAGCTGGAGGAGCTGGAACTGCTGAACAGGGCCTTAGAGAAGGCACTGAAAGTCAGGAAAAGCATCTTAAAGACTCCATTAGAAGCTCAGAAAGCTACAGAACAGAAATGGGCAGGTGAGGGACATGCCCCCAAGAAAACTGAAGAACAGCAGGTGCCTGTACTTGTTGAGAATGTTCCTGAGAGCAGGAAGGTGAGAGATGGAAGCAAAAAACCTTTGTTGTTGAAGAAGCCCTCTCCATACCAGTTAAGAGCTCCTTATAGGACTGACCCAGAAGTGAAGAAACTGCAAAGGAAAGTCCCAGCCAGATGTGTTTCTCAAGGCCTCAGAACAGCTGGGAAGATTTCCTCGAAAGGTATGACTTCCAAACAAGGAAAGAGTCACAGGACAGCTCCTGATGCCAGTGCCAGAGAGTTCTGTGCTGCACTTGAACCCCAGGAGACACCTGGCTTGTCTGAATCTGCCTCAAATGAGCAGCAAAGCTTTTCTGGAGGGGATTCAGCTGGGGGGAAGAATTCCATGGCTGCTGCAGGGAAGAAAAGCTGTGGTTTCCTGGGAGAGTCCAGTAAAAAGGAGGACACTGCAGGTGCATGGGGAAGGAGCACCTCACCAGGGACAGGCACCCTGCAGGAAAAGGGGTAAGTGTGGGAGATGGGTACCTCTCCTGTTCTGCTCCACACTCACAGGCACACGTACAGATCCTGCTGGCTGCAGCTGCTCTGTGAGTCCCAGCCTGCCTTCATCCTCCTCACATCCCTCTCAAGAGGAAGGAAGGATCCCATACAGTTTAAAAGCCTTTATTGTGGTTGAGTAAGTGTTTTCATTTTAAGGGCTTATTCTTGGATGGCTGGGACTTTGAAAGCCTTTCAATTAAGACTTTTGATGTTTCATAGTCCCCTGTGAGTGTTTTGGAAAGCTGTCTCTGTAGAGCTTTCTTGAGCCTTAGCTTTCCTCTGAGTGTACTCTCTATTATAACATACTGATTTTTTTACTTATTCTGTTTTTTACACAGTGATAATACATAATGCATGAATTCTCTCTAAAGTATGTGCCCAGTGCTGTTTAGAGTGATGGCATCTGGGTTTAATACTGTTCCTGTTAACCTGTAACAAACTGCCCATGTAACTACACTAATCAGGATTGAGTAGAATGCAGTTGTTTCAAGGGTTTGGCGTAGGAAGGATGATGAAGGGAATGTTACTGAGATTCTCTTTGGAAAAGTGGCAAAATAATACTTGGAAGATTGGCTTTGCATTCAGGCCAGTTGGCCTTGTCGAAGCAGTTTCTTTCTTCTTTTGCTTTAAGGAAACAGTGAAGCTCAGATCTGATGTCCCTGGAAAGTTTTGAGGACTATTTCTCTCAGCTGCCACAACCTAACTCTTGTATTTGTGCAGGGAGGAAATGATCCCTTTTCACTGGCATTGGCCCCAGGACACTTTAGTGACAGTTGCTGTGGGAACAGGGATCTGGATTCAAACATTTACTTAAATTCCCAACTGTGGCCTTGCATTCCTAGTCTGCATGTGACTAACAACTGCCAACCCTCCTGTTTTTGTAATAACAATTTAGGGATTATTCTGCTCCAGGATTAAGAATCATATTCCCAGTGGAAGGTGGAATGTCCCCTTCCTATTCCTTTGAGTGTGATGTGGTGCTAAGCAAAGCTGCCTTGTCCTGCTAAGGTAGGGCAACAGGGTATGGCAGACCAGCTTCCCTGAAGGTGTTGTTTCCATACCTATACTCTTCTGTGCTATGGCTTTGCTCCCAGCTTCCCATCCTGGATGAGCCTCTGATGGCTGGTGGCAGGATGCAGGGGCTCTCCCAGCTCAGCTCCATGATGCCTGTGGAGCTGAATGAGCAACCTAATCTTCCTTCCTTGAGGGCAGTCTGAAGACAGTGGTGGATCCCATCTCCAGAATTGCTGGCATCTCACATTGCAGCTAAATTAATTTCAGATTTTGACAACACACCATTTTCCCCATTGGAAGACAAGGCTCAGTTAATTGCTTTCCAGCAGCCAGGATTGATCTTTCTCCTGATTTACAGATGCCAGCTGAAGCTCCCCCTTCCCTACAGGAAAGCCTATTCCAGGAACTCCAGGTAAGACCAGTCTGACCAGTTCAGTCCAGAGCTACCCTCAGCTTCAGGGCTGAGGAGGGGTCAGGTGAGGTGGTTCTGTGTGCCCTGGGGAGGCAGTGACCCCACAGGGCATGGGGCCTGAACTGGGAGCAGGAAGAGCAGCTCCCACCCTGCAAGGCTGCTGCTGAGGATGTGATCTTGTGTTACTGCAGCCACTAGTGCTACTTTTGTTTTCCAGGTGCTAATTACTGTTAATCACCGAGTCGTAAAGGTCCTGGAATGCTTTAACCGGGGGTTTAAAGGTGCAGCAGAAGTCTCTGCTGCTGCCATACCCCTGTTGAAGGCAGGACACCCTGTCTGATTCGAGTCTCCCAAACCATCCCTGCCCTGCCTCTGCAGCCTGGAAGCACCACAGCTGTGTGTGTTTGAGGTTGGGTCCTGCTGCTGAACTCCTACACACAGCCAACTACAGAGTACTGCAGTGATGGTGCAGCTGCTAGGGGTTTGGGTGCTCTAGTCCATTCTCCAGTCTTTTGGAAGGGTTTCCCACATTTCCTCTGAGAAATCTTGCCATAATTCAGCAGATTGCTCATCATGTGCTTTGTTCAGATATTAAGTATTAACCCTTTTTTAAATCTAACTATAGCCCCTTGTGCTGCCCTCAAGAATTCCTCCTCCTCTCAGAAATTCTCATTTATCAGACACCAGTTTGTGAGTTGCCCTTCTGCAAGTTGTAAAGACTTTATACCCTTAATTTTCACTTCTAAATTGAGCCTTTCAGCATTCTAATCACTTTGGTGTAATTTTATACTTCTCACTATTGCTTTCAACTCGGCAACAGATTGAGAATAACCTTTGCACCAAAGATCCCTTGTAGAGAGTGTGCATCTTGCCTGGGAACTTCTGTTCTTTCCTGTTCCATTAACCTTGCCACTTCTTTGCATAATGTATTTCTGAAATCTGCACATTCTAACACGATTTAAAAGACCCATTAGGCTGGAGAGAAGACATATGCACACTCGAGTTAGTCAGGCACTGCAGAACTATTTTAAGCTTCCTCCTGATGGCTCTTGCTTACTGTGACAGGTTTTGGGAGACAGTCCTTAAGGAAAGGATGTTATGGGGACTGTGCATCCCATGAGGGTGTTGGACTCTGTGAGTGAAATGCATCTCTCTGGTGGTGCTGTTATTTGTTCAATGCTTTATTTAAAAAGCTGGACTCTGGGATGAAGTCCTGGCCAGCTTCCTGATGATACTGTCCTTAAACCTCTGTCTTGCATCCCTGACATGCTGTTGTCATTCTGCTTGCCAAATGTACCACTTTGTCCCCAAAAAAATTTATTAAAGAAGAACCTTGATGAAGTATGGAATATGAAGTAATTGGGGTGAGAGTTGGTCCTGTCTGCTCTTTTTTTTTGTACACCTTTACTAACAGAATAAATGCACAGAAATGCAAATTACTTACTCATAAGAAAGGAAGGGAAGATTTGTTGTTTTCTACGAGATATAAACACAGGCAGGACAATACAACAGAGTGAGGGATGTGCTGCAAGTTCACATTCTGCTTATGGAAATGTGCTGTCTGTCTTCTGATCCTTCCCATCAAAACAAGAGGAGAGAGTAACAGGTGTTTTGCAGTGTCTGATGCCTTCTGCAGGGTGTTCTTGTTGAGCTGATACCAGCTGTGGGAATGGGTTGGGAATGGCTGGCAAGTAACCTGTGAGAGAGAGGGGGGGAGGGGGACACTTGTAATTAAAGCCCTGGTGTGCCACAGCTCAGCGAGAGCACTGTCTGCCACAAAGGAGTGTAACTTCCACCTCCTGCCCCTTTGGAATTTCAGGGCATGGGAGAGATGTCATCTGTGCCAAACAAGTGCAGATGCAGCAGCTGCAAGGACCCGTTTTACGGAGAGGATCCAGACAACTGTATCCTTTCCCAGCAGGCACAGAGTGCAATTGCTCTGCAGTGAGCTCCCACCTGGAGAGAATTATGCCTCCAATAACAGCAGTTCCAGTTGGGTCTCCAGGCAGTGGGGTTTTTCATGGTACAGCTGTTGAGCATTTATAAAACTTCTGATCCAGTGAAACGTGGCCACAAGGCAAACATGCCTTACACAGCTGTGCTGTGCTGTCCTCACCTTCCCCCTGCAGTGCCTCTTCCCAGGCTGGTCCCCTCTACCCTGATCCCAGCTGGCCTGGGGCTCGGGGTGCTGCACAGAGCTGGTGCTGTGGAACCTTCCTTAAGCTGCTGCTGTTTGAGTTTTGCTGCCCGAAGCCAATGCCCAGTCCTGCAGAGATAGAGGAGGAATTAAGGGGCCTCCAGGACGTCCCCTCCCGTCTGAGGCAGTATGTGGAAGCTGAGTCTGCAGGTGAGGAGGGAGGAAGGGCACTGTGGGGGCAGGAGATGGAATAAGGATGCTTTGGGCTCCAGTTCCTTGTGTCTTGTGTTCTTGGCATGTGCTGGACATGAGGGACAGGAGCATTCTCCACCTGAAATGGATGCTGCTGAACCCAAGACCACTCTGGAAACTGGAGAGGAAGGCTCCAGTCCTCACACCTTTTCTCTACTTCTCTTGTAGACCCTCCCACTCTGCAGGGAGAGTATGAAAGCCTTCTGACCTTGGAGGGTTTGCAAACCACAGTGTCCCAGTGCCTGCAGAAGCTGCAGCTGCTGCGAGCAGGTGAGACAGTCCCTGTGGTGTGGTCAGGTATGAACATGGCCCTTTGCCATCTGTGTGCAGGACACTCTACCAAGGTCATTTTTCTCCTGATTATCTTAATGGCAATGGAGCACTTAATTCTCTGGTGGTAAACAGAGCTGTGGTACCCGTGTGCCACCCCTCAGTGTTCAGGAGGGGCTTGGAGCTTTGAACTGTTGCAGTTCAAGAGGGCTGGGGAGGGGACAATGCAGGGCACAGCTTAGAGTGTCCTGATTGTGCCATGTGTGAGGAGCTTACCCTGATTAATACAGTGTCATTAATCCCTAGTTTCTGGGAACAGGAAGAAGATCATAAATTCTGCAAGTACAGATTTAACTTGTATGTTTTTGTCTCCTGCCTTTTCTTGTACCCTGGCAGCTCTGAAGTGCCAGCTGAGGCTGCGCCCAGACTGCACTGGCGATGTGGGGAGCTGCTCTCCAGCCTGTGTCCCTGCCAGGGGACAGATGTGTGACAGTGCAGACATGCTGGCTGTGCCTCTCCTCTGTTACTCCAGTCTCCAGGAGCTGAGGGACCTGTTTGCCTTGAAGCTGCAAGTGTCAATGCTGCACCAAGAGATTGCCTTACAGAAGGTGAGTGTGGAGAAGTGTCAGTGCTCCTGGAGCGGGGAAGGGAAGGACAACTGAGGGGCAGCAGCTGCTGTACAAGGTGTTGATGGGCAGCAGCAGCATTGCAAGTTCCCCCAGTGGTGTTTCTGTGTTTATTCCTTGTTTTTGTAGGTGAATGGGACTTTTTTTGTTTGTTTTTGGTTTCTTTTTTTTGTTGTTGTTGTTGTTAAGGCCAGGGCAGAGGCCTTTATATGCCTGACCCTCTCCTGTAAAGATTTTACTTAGCTATTCTGAAAGAATTTGGCAGTGGAGGATGTTGTAGGTAATGCCTGATGGCCCCTTTTGTCAGGGCTTTACAGCCCTCTTAGGACACCCACTCCCTCCTTCTCTCCTGTGTGACTTCCAGCTGGTGAACTTCTCTGTTTGCTGTTCCTTTCCTTTTAAATCTCAAACCACTGTACTGTTAATGTTGCTTTTACCATTCTGAGACTGTAAGAACAGGGTAGGAGGTGTCAGCTTCTTCAGCAGCCTGAGCAGAGACTTTGCCACACAGGTATTACTTGTTCTTCTCAGCCAGCAGCAAAGGGCAGAGAAGATCTGTGAAATCACATCTACTCCTTTGACCTATTCTTTGCCATTGACCTGAATGATAGAGGCTTTGGAAAAGTCATTTTTTGTAAGCCAGAGAGGCATTATTAATAACTGGCTGCAGCCCTGTGGCTGAAGATAAATTGCTACCTGACTTCAAATGGGATTTCAGCATTATAATCCTGAATTATGGATTACAAAGGGTTTGATTTTTTTTTTATCTGCCCAAAATGAAGTGGTGACCAAAGCCTGCTTCCTGCTGCTCTGTTGGCTGACTCAGTTTCTTCTGCATGTGTACCCAAATAGGTGCTTTGTGCCAGGTGAGCCCTGAGGGTCTGAAGCAGCTCTGTGCAGAGTGTGCAGGATAAGTGGAATTCTTGGGACAGGTGAAGTAAATGGCCATGGAACAAGATAAATACCCCAGAAAAGGATGTACCTGTTTGTGGGCCAAGCCTGTCCATTGCCTTTCTATGGAGGACTGCCAATTATCATAGAAATTCCTGGTAGCTCTTAGCCTGTCTTTGATGGTGGAGACATCTGTTTTTTCTTAGGTATCAGATGCAGAGCAGGTGGCTGGAAGTGGAGCACTGCAGCACTCCTTCATGTGCCAACTTTCCCCTTAGGTAGCTGTCATGTCTGTGGAGACTTCCCAGAGATGAACAGCTGTGTCCTGCTTCCCTGTCCCTGTGCAGAAACTTGTGTAGAGCAGGAGAGGGAACCTCCTGCAGACACCCTGTGCTCTGTTCTGAGTCCTCCTCTGTATCTACCAGGGAACAATCATGGAATCACAGAATAACTTGAGTTGGAAGAGACAGACAAGGATCACAAGTCCAGCTCCTGGCCCTGCCCAGACAGCCCAACAATCCCACCCTATGCTTGAGAGCATTGTCCAAACACTTCTGGCAGCCTTCAGGGAGGTGGCTGACACGTGCAGTTGTCCACCCTCCTGGGCAGGCAGAGCGTGCAGCAGGCTGGGTGGGCTTTGGTGTGCAGACTGCTCAGACTCTTATTACCTAATGCCAGATGAAAAGAGAAAAAAATAAAAATCCCAGGCAAAATGTCTGTCTGAGCATTAATTCAGGAGTGGGGTGCAGAAAACCAGGTTTTGTCCATTGATTGAAGTGACCTGTGCTTGGGTTGTCAGTCAGTCCTAATCCCAGAGCTGACACTGGGTTGTTTGACAGCATGGGCTGAGATCCCAGGATAGGCTTAAGGGAGCAGCAGTTAGGCCAGGGAATGTTGGACAGCTTGAGCAGCCCCTGTAGCCTCTTTGGGCTGGAGTTGGCCACTTACACCTCTGGCATAACTGGGAGGTGATGGGAACAGTCCTGAGTGAAGGGTTGAACTTGCCCTTGGGTGAGCGAGCCCTTGGCTGTGTGGCTGCAGAGCTCCTGAGCCAACACCAGCTCCAGTTTCTTGCAGGATGCTGATCTCATCCCAGTGCTGGGCCTTCCCTGCAGCGGGGCAGCAGCACTGCCACTTGTCTCACTGCTCTGGAAATGCTGGGTGGCTGCCGAGGTAGCTCATGAACAGAAAATGAACCACTCTGCCTTTATTAAATCTGACAAAAGAAAGTATCCATCAATCAATTAGCCTGTTATTAGTCATACTGCTCTGATTAGATTTCACTTGTTATGCAGCCATTTCATGTAATACTGAAGTGCTGCTGACTCTGGTGACAGTGTCTCCTTTGCTCATGCCCAGGTGATGATGGCAGAACTGCTGCCTGTCCTGGAGCCCAGGCCATTCCTGGAGGGCTCTGCAGGGCTGTTCCGGGCCATCCACACCCAGCTCTGTGAGGGGGGCCGGCGCTTCCCTGTGCTGGTGAGAGACGAGCTGCTGGACTGAGCTGGGGAGCCTCCTGCTAGTCCTGCACAGAGCCAAAGACAGCTCTAAGCAATAAATCTTTTCTATGAACTTCTTTACTCTGCCTGTTTATTCAGCTGAAATCCAGGGGGTTGTTTTTGTTATGAGCTTTTTTTTTTTTAATTTCCTTTTCTAACGGAAGCCCCTCTGCTCTGGAGCCAGGCTGGGAGAGCTGGGGGTGCTCACCTGGAGAGGAGAAGGCTCCAGAGAGGGCTCAGAGCCCCTTGCAGGGCCTAAAGGGGCTCCAGGAGGGCTGGACAGGGACTGGGGACAAGGGATGGAGGGACAGGACACAGGGAATGGCTTCCCACTGCCAGAGGGCAGGGTTGGATGGGCTATTGGGAAGGAATTGTTCCCTGTGAGGGTGGGCAGGCCCTGGCACAGGGTGCCCAGAGCAGCTGTGGCTGCCCCTGGATCCCTGGCAGTGCCCAAGGCCGGGTTGGATGGGGCTTGGAGCAGCCTGGGACAGTGGAAGGTGTCCCTGCCATGGCAGGGGTGGCACTAAATGGTCTTGAAGGTCCCTTCCCACCCAAACCAGTCTGTGATTCTGTTGTTCTGTATCACTTTCCTGACCTGTTAACTCCACGGTTTCTTGAAGCCCCTTTAGGGCTTCAGGCTCTGATTTTGGCTTTTCTTCCAAGGGCTGTGCCTACCAAGAGATTCTTGGCTGCCTCAGGACCCCAGGCTCCTGTATGCAGATGGTGTAGCAGGCACAACATGACTTACACAGCTCAGGTAGCCACAGTAGCATGGGCCACAGCCTCCCAGCATCCAGGCAGCCCCAGGAGCTGAGCTTCCCGAGTGCTCTGTTCACCAGCTGGCACAGAACCAGCATTAGAGTGCTCATTTAGTGTTCACTGACTAATTGTTTTCGGTGCCTTTATGCACAGAGGATGGATGGATGGATGGATGGATGGATGGATGGATGGATGGATGGGGGATGGACGGACGGGTGGACGGACGGGTGGACGGACGGATGGACGGACGGACGGATGGACGGGTGGATGGATGGGTGGACGGACGGATGGGTGGACGGACGGATGGACGGACGGATGGACGGACGGATGGACGGACGGATGAACGGACGGATGGACGGACGGATGGACGGGTGGACGGACGGATGGATGGGTGGACGGACGGATGGACGGGTGGACGGACGGATGGACGGACGGATGGATGGGTGGACGGATGGATGGGTGGACGGATGGACGGATGGATGGACGGACGGATGGATGGGTGGACGGATGGACGGACGGATGGACGGATGGATGGACGGACGGATGGACGGATGGATGGACGGACGGATGGACGAACGGATGAACGGATGGATGGACGGACAGACGGACGGATGGATGGACGGACGGATGGATGGACGGACGGACGGATGGATGGATGGATGGATGGATGGATGGATGGATGGATGGATGGATGGATGGAAGGATGGAGGCCGGGCTCGCGGTGCGTGGCCGGCTGTGCCCGGCAGGTGGCGGGCGGGTCTCGCGGTCCCTGCTGGAGCCGGAGGGACCCCGGGAATGTCCAGCCCGGCCCTAGAAAACGCAGGTCCTGCTGCAGTTCCCACCTTGTCACCGCGGGAAAAGGCCAGCTGCGGTTCCTCCTGGGTTGTTGCGTGTAATCCCCAAATTCCCTGGCGTTTCAGTGACAGGCAAAGCTTTGGAGTGAAGTGGAAAACCACTGCTTGTGAGTACTTAAAATCCCATTCAGCAAGTGTACCACATCCTAGTACAGTTTGACTCAGACCATATCTCTAAGCTGGACTCTTTGCTCGTGTTTGTGTGAGTAATTTAACTCCTAGCAGTGCTAAGACATTCATTATTTTTTCCCTTATCTTTTCTCAAGGCCAGGTTGCTGCCTGGCTCTTCTGAATGTCTGGGTCTTTCTGACACTCAAAATTCAATAAAAGTCATTCATATGATAGATGAAAATCAGCATCTCTTACTTTCCCTTTATGTCATAGAATCCCAGAATGGGTGGGGTTGGGAGGGGCCTTATCTCATCCCACCCCCTGCCATGGGCAGGGACCCCTTCCACTAGCCCAGGTTTCTCCAACCTGGCCTTGGACACTTCCAGGGAGCAGACACTGACTCCTAAATCAGTGTGGTCATACACACGAACATGCCCATGTTTGAATGGGAGGGCTGACATTTGGTACTGTTAATTAGGGCGCTGTTATGGATAACTTGTGTCTGCAAGCACTGCATGAGTCATGGAGCATCTGCTGCTCGCTGCAGAGCAGCCCAGTGTAAATTGGCAGCAACTTCAGCGCCACAGCAAGGACTGCAGAGGTGGGAAAGGGCTGGGAAAAGGAGACAGCCCACAACACAGGGTTCACAGGGGTCATTGCAAACTCAGAAGGCAAGCTGAGCCTGGAGGAGTTGTGCAGAATGTCAGCTCGCTGGGTTGTTCTCTGCCTTTGGGTGCAGCTGGGTTTTGTTACTCTTCCTACACCACATTTTATAATTTTCAGAAATGTGTAAGACTTTTAAATCATCTGAATGACTCACTCTTTCAGACCAGTCTTGTGCTATAGCAGAGACAGAGAGATTCAATAACAATTGAACTCAGGGGTTGAGGGGGTCTTTGTTATAGAATGTGCCATTGTTATCAAAAGAAAGTACATCCAGCTGAGATGAGGAGACAAAGGGTAGTGTTTGATGCCATGGGATAAAATGACAGAAATACAGGAAATTAGCAGTATTTTTGGAAAGTGATAGATGATCCCAATGTTGTGTAGACATGAGCTGAGAAAGCACAGTGAGGGTCAGGGAGGATTAGCAGCTCTCGTTCCTTCTTTGTCCCCTGTGGTAGCATTTAAAAGGTTTTTGGATTTTCCCTACTGAAGGATGGGATCCTGAGGAGGAGGCAGGTTTTTTCTATTCTTTCCAGAATCTGTGACTTTAAATATTTCTGACTGCTACAGTTTGTCTTTTCCCCTGGCTCTCTTCTCTCCTTCCCCTCTGCAACTTCTCCACGGACTGTGCTTGTTTTGCAGAAGTGTTTGGCCAGTGAAGGGACAGCAGCAGTTCTGCTGTGAGTGCACACTGCAACCAGCAGAGCCTCTTGGGCATTTCACATGCACCAGTTGTCTTTGGTTAGCATTGGAGAATAACAGAATCACAGACTGGTTTGGCTCAGAAGGGATCTTAAAGATCATTTAGTTCCACCTCTGCAGTGGGCAGGGACACCTTCCACTATCCCAGGTTGCTCCAAGCCCTGTCCAACCTGGCCTTGGACAGTGCCAGGGATCCAGGGGCAGCCACAGCCTCAGCTGTGCTCTGTTCTGAAGCTCTGCTGAGCCCTCCAAGGGTTTTATCCTGCCTATGTTACCAGATCTGCCACCACTGAGCCCCTCCTTGGGAGGTGCCACATGTAGAGACTCAGCAGTGTGGCTTTAGGGGTGCTCCATGTCTCAACCAGAAATAACTCGAGTCTTGGTGAGAAGGAAGACACCAGCCATGGTGTGGAGGAATGTCCTGCCTCTTCCTGTCCTTCTGAGGGGTGTGGCAGCATGTGAGTGGTGACAGAGCAGGACAGCCTGAGCAGGACAGCCTGTGCCCTGCTGCTGTCACTGTCTGTGGCACAATCCCACCCCTGGGAAAAGGGCAGGAGGAGCTCCCTGGGCCAGGAGCACATGTTAGGGTTTGGAGAGGTAAACTGATGAGCTGTGTGAGGGATAAGGGAATTTCATCAAGGAGCAATTTAAGATGGTAAGTGTTGAAGTGGGAGGAAAACTCCCAGCCCCCTCTGAAGATGACAAATTTGGTGTTGATGTTATTCTCTAAATGAGCTTTGTGTGAGCTCCAGAGAGCAGGTTACTTGATTAAAACTGTGTGTGAGTCAAGCCTGAAGCATTAACACCTGACTCAGCAAGTTGTTGTGCCAGTCCAGAGCTCTGGAAAGAGCACTGGTGCTGCAAAATGCTGGGACAGAGCTCTTGGATTTTAGGATAGCTGCCTGGGGGGAGCTGTGTGTTCTCCACACACGTTTTTGGTTTTTGTATTTTTTTACCCAAATAAATCTCTCCCTGAGTAACAGGATTCCATATGAGCTTGTGATTTCCAGATGAAGCTTTGCTGAGAAATTTTGTCCACTTTGCTAAATCTGGAAGTGGTGTTTTTGGGTTCCACATGCGTGCAGAGCACACTGAGGATGCTGGATGTGGGAACTGCAGGATGCAGAGAGCTCCTCCAGACTGTCCCAGGGTGTCTAATGATCAGTATACTGTAAGCAATGAGTGGGAAATGCTTTAATAGCCTTCTGAATGCCAGGAGAAGGAGGCAACAGGGATTTTTTTTGTGGGCAGGCAGCCAGTTCATGGCTGTGCATTTCCAGTCCTGAGTCCTGTCACCATTGTGGAGTCGCTGGGAGGCTGCAGCAGATGATGGATCTGACACCAGGGCTTGTCACTTGTTATCTGTAAAACAGAGATTGAGATGATTTCACTTGCTCATGAGCTTGGTTTTGTATGTCTGTGCTCTCTGCAGACATTTTGGTGGATTTTAGTTGATTTTTATAAGCCTGTACACTGGGACTGGCACAGTTGACATCTGGTTTCACTGACAGCTTCCTGGCCCTCCTTCATACATTAAAAACAACCCCACAAAAGAAAAACCCTAACCATTGCTCAGTCTGACATGAAAACAATTCATTAAATAGGTGTTAAAGTTCCTACTATCCACCAAGCAGATTGAGTACTATTTTTGTAACCACCACCGAGAAGAAAAGATCTATCATTTTGGGTTTAATTTGTGGAGAAAGAAGGGGTTTAGCATTGTAATCAAGAAAAATCTCTGTCTGATTAATTAATCTGAGCTCAGTTAGAAAGAAGAGGGCAGGAAGCAGCATGCCACATGTGCCAGGGAATAAAGAGCTGGGAATGGGAGGGGGGAAAAAATGAAAAGGGAGTTTTGAACTGTAATTTCAGAAGGTGAAAGTTTACAGCAATTGGTTATTTAGGCACACAAATGAAGACATTTGACTTATTTTTAGACAGAACAAGAAAGATAATCAGTGGATCAGGAGTGTGGATAAGAAAAAGTAACTAGAAGCAAGATGTGAGTCACTGGAGGAGCCTGGCCCTGGAGAAAAGCTTGTCTGGTTTCTGGGAGCACCAGCTCATGCTGCTGCTAGGTTTGTCCTCAGCCCTTACATGATGTAGAGGGAAACAATTTATTTGTCTCCTGTGAGGTCCAGCTTGGAAGGAAGACTCAAGGCAGGCCTAATGTGCATGTCCAGGTCAGCAGGAGCCCAGAGATGACGTTGGTTGGATGTTCCCTTTCACTGCAGCTCTGAAACACCTCAGCATCCTTCTCCCTCTCTCAAAACGATTGTGCCACAGCTGTTGGTGCAGCTGGCACAGCCTCAGAGCTTTGCAATTTCTAAGTGTGTTCTCTGAGGATCTCATCCTCTGGGGTTTTGTTTTCCTGCTTCAGGCTCTGAATTTCGGAACATGCAGCAGTTTTCTCTTGAGGTGAAGTCTCTTAGAGGAAATGTTAGCAGTAGATCTTGCTTTTGGAGTTGTTGGGCAGGAGAGAGCTGTTGTGTGAGGTGAGGGCATCTGCAGCCCTCACTGCCCCCAGCATGGGGGGTTTGGGTACTATCCAGGCACAGGAACACGAAGGAGAGAGCACAGGAATCAGAGAATCATTTGGGTTGAAAGGACCTTTAAGAACTTCAAGTGCAAATGCTCCCCCACTGCCAAGACCACCACTAAACCATGTCCACAGATCTTTTAAATCCCTTCAGGGATGGTGACTCAACAAAAAAATACCTTTAAAAAACTTAGTGAAACCATAAATACTGTTTTAATTACAATATTGTGCTGACTGCATAATGGGACACAAGTCAAATGGTTGGATACTGGATGCAGGGATGAATCAGGCAGTATTTTTTATATTTAAGCAAGTTTGGGTATATAAATTTAAACATAACCACATGTTTCTGTGAGCATTCCTGGCTCACTTTTAGGGTCATGAGAAAATTTAGCGTGTTTGCCAATATCCTTTCAACTATTTTCAGTCTTAACTACCTGGTTTTGTCTCAGTTTTGAATGGTGTTTGTGGTGTTGTGCTGTTCTGGAGTCTTCTTGAGGGTGACAGACCTCTCAGCAGAGATCCTGCTGTCCTTGCAAGAGCAAACTCACCGGATTTAATGGAGTTGTGTGACTGAACAAAGCATTAGTGATTTGAATCATGTGTGATTACCTCTGCCTTCCTCCTACCAGCGGGAGCGCCGCAGTCTCTGTCCGCAGGGAGGAGTTCAGGGCCTTGCTTATGGCAATGCAAACAGCATTATTTGGGGTTTGGCCTTTTGATTGTTCTTTTTTTTTAAAGAACTAATTGCAGTAAAATAGCTTATTTTTATGTATTAGGTGTATTTCTTATCTGTGAGCATTAAAAGCAGTGTGCACGGTGTATGAGTCACTCGGCTCCACTGGTGCCTTGCCCAGCTCCCTGGGCAGTGCCAGGAGTACCCACAGCTCCTTCTCCAAGGGCAGAGGATATCAACAAAGCTGCTGTGGATCTCTTCTCCTAGTGAGCAGTTTTTGCTGTCCCTGGACCATAGCTGGCTCTCAGTACTGTTTGTGCTGGGTGCCTGCTGTGCCCGAGCTGGTGAGGAGCAGCAGGAGGTGGGAGGGTCTGCACCAGCTCAGCCCCAGTGCTCTGAAGGAACGTGGCTCTGGCTGGGTGGGTGAGGTAATGATCCTTTTCCATCTGCTCCCATCCATCTTGGAATCCACAGGAAAGCATCCTTCTTGTAAGACACGTGAATCCCTCATTTCAAGCCCTGTCCCTGGTTTGGAAGTTCCTCTGGAATGCTGTGGCTGGCACTGGCATCCCCCCCATGCCAATGCCCCAGAGGGGCTCCCCATGCAGTGTAAAGCCATGAGCCCAAAATAGCTCAGAGATGTCACCCAGCAACTTGTCACTGTTGCCAAAGTCTTTGTTGGAGTGGATCAAGGTGACACTTGGCTGCTATTTTCAGCCCCACACTTCCTGATGGCTGTTGGCACTTTATTCCCCCGCTTTGATTATTTATTTATTTCCCTTTTGCTGAATCATAGACCTGGAAAATACTTCTTAGGTCACAGAAGATCCAAGAATGTGCCTCCTGATTTATTTTGCTGCCTATTTTCCAGCTTTACATGGCACGAGGCATCTTAAAATGGACTATGAGATGCCACCTGTGCTTCCTTAATGATGTTTTCCCGCTGCGTGAGTTTCTTCCCTGCTCTTTATCTTAAAATTAGTGGAGCTGCTCAAAGCTTAACACTGGCTTTGCCAGGGTTTACTCCACAGTCAGCTGTGGTTGTTGGTGTTATATTCACCTGCTCTCATTTCTCTGCAGCTCTTCATTGCAGTCAAAGTTTATTTATGGTGGGGGACAGTTGTGCAATAAATTGTTATTCAGTATTTCCTACCCCACTCTTAATCTATCATGTGGCTCTTGCATGAACTGTACCAAATTTTCATCACAGAAAGGGGATCAGCACTGACACAGCTGCCCAGGGCTGTGGTTAAGTCACCATCCCCAGAGGGATTTAAAAAACATGTGAATGTGGCACTTGGGCACATGGGTTAGTGGTGACCACAGTGGTGCTGGGTTAGTGGTTGGAACTGATCATCTTCCAGCCTTAACAATTCCATGATTCTGTATTAGCCAAAGAAAGGCAGAATTATTAATCTCCTCACAGAATGAAAGGAAAAAAACCCTTGTGGGGATTTCTGAGTTATTACAAACTGCTGGGGTTCGTTGTTCTTCCCAGTTCTGCTGTGTGGTGAGGCAGTGCCTGTGCTCTGTTGGCATGTAATTTTTAACTGAGTGAGGGTCACTTGTTGAGAGCACAGTTTTCTGTGTGAGAAGGGTTCAGGGCTGCTATTTGCTGGATTGCTACAATCTAGACCCCAGGTTGGAGCCATGTGTCCCAAAAATGAGTAGTGAGGTGGGCACAAATGAGTATTAATTCTTTGACATGTGTGAATTGTATAACAGAGATTATCTTCCATTATCTTTGCCCAAAGACGTTCCTGCAAGATTTCTGTCCTTGTTTCCAGCCCCATTACCTGCTAGTTCTGGAGAAAACAAGGTATAATTCCTTCCCATACAAAACTCCCCTGTGCAGTGGTTTAGCTCCAGGAGGGAGGGTGTTCATCCTGAGCACAGCAGGACCTGGGGCTGTAAGCAGAGAAGTGGCACGAGGGTGTCTCTGCATCCTGGCCCTGCCTTCTTTGCTGTAGCATTTCCAAATTTCTCCAAATTATTTTGGCTCTAACATCTGCTCTGAGAAGGTGTCAGAGTCTCTGGTCACTCATATAATTATGGACCATGGGACTCCTTCCTCAACACTGGGAAGTGCTAGAGAAAGTGGATCTCCTCCTGCACCTCGCTTCTTCTGGGATTCCCTAGTGGTGCTCACCATCATATTTGATTCTGGGCTTTCTTACTTCAAAATTGGAGAAATTAATCTGTTTTAGTGGGATCCTGGCTTCCTCATCCTTGCTTTGCTCCTCATTCCCTTCTTGGAGTCTGGGTTTCTTGCTCAACTGCCACCATTCCATCACCCACCCAAGCCATTCACCTTCTCTCCTCTTTTCTGTTCAACAGGAATTTCCCAGGTTTTTCCTTCCTTCCTGCAGCTCCTTGCCAGGCTCTGGAGCCTCTCCCCCAGCCAAGGGCACAGAGCTGGGCTCTGGGCAGCGTTCTGACAGCAGGGAGAGCTCCCGTGCCCCATCCACCACCCCAAAGGTCCGTGTGGGTGTGGAGGGGGCATCATCCCTCTCTGCTCCTGCGAGGTGACTCATCCAGTCCCAGCTGCACTTTCATCTCCTGTGGGAAGAGGGAGGAGGATTCACAAGTCTCTATTTCTGCTGTGAAAATTACACCCTTGGGTTGGTTACAGAAGGAGTGTGCAGGGAAAGAGTGGAGCACCCAGGCAGAGGAACCCGTCAGCCCCACCAAGGGTGGAAGATTCAGTGCCCAAAAACATGGACTCACACCCTGCAGCCCATCCTGAAACTTCTCCCTTAGCACATTTGTGAGTTCATAGAAAACAACCACAAAATCAGAGAAAGTTGCCTGAATTTGGCCTGTGAATGAAGGAGGGAAAATTCATCCAGCTCCCTTCCACACGAGTGTGAGAAATTGCCTGGTGGTGATCCTGTCCCAGCCTGAGCCCTGTGCAGGGTTGTCCTGGTCCTGCTTTTTCTTTCAAACCAGCAGCAAAGCCAGCGTGGCTCTGTGTCATGCACCAGGGTCTCTGCAGATAATTCCTTTTAAAGCATCTGTGGAGTTGTAGAGGCCCGTGGTTGGACATTGCTGCCTCTGCTGCTTTGGAAACGCTCCCTGGTGAGCTCTGTCTCGGTGGGAGGAGGAGGGAGCAGTTTGAAAATGCAAATTTCCTGCAGGGGTTGTGCACCTGTGCTCCACTCCTGTGTACCTTCCAGCAGTGGCAGGGGTGAGGGGTGGCCCCAGGAGCCACAGGGCTGCCACAGCAGGATCACATCGGCGTTGCTGAGTCAAATACTCAGAGCCCCTCATGCATCAGAACCGAGACACGAAAATGGGCGTTTTTCTAACCAGCTGGGACTTGTTTTTCTCACCTCCTGCTTTTTCAAAGCCAGTCACTGTTCTTCAGCACCACTTAAAAACGGGTACAGCTGTTAATCCACGAATGCTGCTGGGTTTTGATGGAAGCCAAGAGGCCTTTTCAAACCTCTGAGTGGAGGCTGGAGGTGTGGGGATGCCACATAGGGGTACAACCAACCCTGGGGGCTGGAGCCGTGTTTAGGGGTGGCACCACATCACCAGTTTCCTGAGAAGAAGTTTGGGAAGTGGCCCATTGCCAGGCTCATTCTTGGAGTATTTTCTTCCAGACCCCACCGTCAGCAGCAGCTGAACTATTTTAGTTGCTATTTTCTTCAAGGGTTAGCTCAGGGTAAATTTAAGCCTGAACATTTTCAGGTTTGACAAAGCTTTGCAAAGCTGGAACTGGAGCTTGTGCTGGGCGGTATCAGCCTTCTGCCCTCGCTCAAAGGGCGTTGACTCATGGACTTCTGCTGCTCTTCTTCCCCTCTAATGAGCAATCAGGAGAGTAAACAACAAAACTCGGTTTGCAGAGCAGTGTGTGCTGCATGTCTGCCTTAGCTGGAGTTATTTTCCCACTGCTATTTCTGTGCAGAGCCAGAGCCCCTGTGCCCAGGTCCCTGGTGTCTGCAGCTGCCTGCCTCTGGGCACACCATGGGAATTTTGGGAATTCAGCTGATACCTGATCAGTTTCCACTTTTGTTATTTCTGAATGTTATTTAAGAAACTAGGAGAAAGAAGAAATGCCAGGACTCTTGCAGACCCAGCCACCTCTGTTTTGGTGCTCACAGGTTGCACACAGCTTTCCAGGCCAAACCTGAAGAGGGGCAAAGTCTGATCCAAACCATCTTTATTCTTCCCCAGAGTGGCACAGCTTCCTGGAGATGCTGTAGGCAAGAGCAGTGCCCACAAAAAAAAAGGGAGGATAATACATCTGTGCAGACAAATGCCCAAACCTCCCCTTTCCTGAGTCAGTCCCATCAGCTCCTCGATTCTTCATATCAGCTTCCACTGAGACTCAGCCTCCCTCTCAGCCCAGCCCTGCTTCTCCTGCAGTGTGGATTTTCTCCCTTGTTTTTGGCTTCTTCTCAGTTGATGCAGAAACACAGCTGGGCCCCATCAGCTCCGGGGAAGCTCTGACCTGGGAAAGGCTCCAGGTCTTCAGGTTTACTGCAATAGCTCATTCCTTTCCTCTCTCCTTCAGGAAAACCAATTATAAAAATAAAACAGTGCAGGAGAAGCCAGAGGAGATGGGAACTGCTTGTGCCTTCTCCAGTCTCAGTGCCTCTCATCCGCTCCTGGTAAAGGTGGCAGGAAAAGCTTTTCCCCTCACAAATAAGTCTCTGCTGATGTTCAGAGCTGGGTAGGAGGATTTTGTACTTAATCTTCTCCAGGTTGTTTGTGTCTCCCTCCTCCCTGCCCAGGAGCCCTGGGTGGCATCACTGGGCTCTGCCACATGCTGCACAGGTGTGATTCTGTGCTGGAGCAGTGCAGAGCCAACACCACCTCCCTTGCTCAACGCTGCTGTTTAAAAATGGCTAATCTTGAAAGTTAGGATGTGGGCGCTGCAGGGAAAGGAAGCAGAGCCTGGGGGTCCTGGTGGGTACAGTGGCAGTTCCCACAGCCCAGCCCTCCTTCCCGGGAGAGCCTCCTGATCCCTGGCTCTGCTGGCCCCCTCCTGCTGCCAGCTGCCTTTCAGCGTCCTGCCCCCCTGCAGCATCACCAGTCCGTGGGTTCCCAGTGCCGGGGACAAAGCTGGAGACGGTGGCACCAGGAGAAAAAGCAACTTGGAAGGAGGTGATGGTGTTGGCACTGCCCACGGAGGAGGCAAAGGGGCTCAGGGGAGTGGCTGGAAGTCGCGCTGCCCGTTCCCTTGGGATTTCCCTGCCCCTGCGTCTGCAGCAGTGTGGCCCTGGGGGCAGTGGCAGTCGGGACAGCCCCAGCGCTGCCTGGCCAGGGTCTGGGCTGACGGAAACAGATGCAAGTTGGAAAAACACATGCCAAGAGCGATCCCAGCTGGGCTGCAGGCAGCTGCCTGCTCACAGTCCGAAAGGGTTAACAGGCGGCGAGGCCGAGCCGGTCCTCCCACCGTCATGAGATCAGCGCTGCCACCGCCAATCCTCGCTCCAATCCTCCTCCAGCCCTCGCTCAGTCTGGCAGCGAAGGAGCCGGGAGCCAAAGCTGCGAGTGAGAGCAGCGGCACGCAAGGTCCCGGCCCGTCCGTACCTTGAGCCGCCGGACAAAGTGACCATGTAGGATCCGGAATCTTCCCTCCATCACCGGCACAGCGACTCTCGTCCATCCAACGCGCGCCTTGTGCTGCTTCTTCCTGGGTTTTCTTGCCAACATGATGGGCTGCAAGTCCAACTCACTCACTTGCCTGCAGGGAGGTAAACCAGGGCTGCCGCTGACCACAGCCACCGATTCCACGGCTACGCTCAACAAACTGGCCCTGGCCACGGGCGGGACCGAGAAATCCTGGTACCGCTGCATTTTCCCCTTCGGCATCGTCTCCGTGGTCATCGGCGTCGCAGCGACATGCATCACCTTCACCATCAATGGCCCCCAAATGGACATCGCTAAGGTGGTCTCGGTGGCCACCTTGATCTTCGGGGTGGGCCTGCTGGTGGCTGCCTATGTGTGCTGGCGGGCCAAGCGGGAGCGGCAGCGCAAGCGGCATCGCCAGGAGCCCGTGGCCCTAGAGCAGGGCGCCCTATGACCCGGGCTGGGGGCACAGGCTCAGCTCCGCCCGGAGCCCCCTGCTCATACACCCCCCTCCGCGAGCAGAGGGGTGACAGCACCGGCTTTGTCGCATCCGAGGAGGTCCGGACCCTGCCCGAGGTCAGCTTGCCGTCATTGCCCACCCCGCCCGCGCCAGCGTCCGGCCATCCCCGCTCCCGGCATGGGGTAGGGGCAGCCCAGCCACGCGAGAGGCTCCCTCCTGCCTGCCCGGGACCAGCATGGAAAGAGCCCGGAGAGCGGCCAAGGAGGCCGAGGAGTGTCCAAGGTGCAAGTCACCAGACAGGGACCCTGTGCCTGTCCCCGCCGTGCGCCGCCGGGGAGCCGCAGCGAGCCCACGGCGCTGCTCTGTGCCGGGGAAAGCGAGGCAGCCCCGCAACCCCTGCTGCGTGTTGGAGGGGTCCAGCGTCACTTCTGTCCTCTTGCGGTTTTTCCCTGTGGCGAGGAGCCGTGTGGCGAAGGAGTTTAGAAGGAACCTGGCTGGGTGCGGGGAGCAGCCGGGGAGCTGCGTGGCAGGATGGGTGTGGGGGTGCGGGACGCAGCAAACAGCGATGCGTGAGCAGGGCCGGCCTGGCAGGGAGCCCCCGGGGACAGCGACGGCCACAAGGGCAGGTCGGGAGCCGAGCCTGCCGGGGGAGCAGCGGGTCTTGGTAGCGGCAGGGGGGAAGCGGGGAATGGAGGGGCTCAGCCTCGAGCGGGCGGCGGCTCTTGGGGCTTTGCTGTTCGTGGCGGAGGAACTGGCGCTCCCTCCGTGCCCTTGCGGGTGACCCGGGCCGGTGGTGTCCCGGGGTCCGTGTGCCTGGGATGCCCAGGGGTGGGGTGCTCGTGCTGTGAGCTCGCAGCAGCATCTCCCGCCCGTGGGAGTCTGACAGCAGTGCTGTTGTGGAGAAGGAGCTGGAGGTTCATCCAAAAGGAGCAAATGCACTTTTACCACTTTTTTTTTTTTTGAAAAGAAGTCCATGCTACCATTCTTTGAATTTAGCTTTGAACTCATTACCCTAAAAATAAGTGTGACACCTGGGCACGAGGATCCCTCTCTGGCAGCTCCCGTGTCCGGCCGTGGAGGCTGCGGCAGAGCCGGGCTGCTGCCCTGCCCCGGCGGGCCCCGCAGCCAGAAGGGCGCCCCAACGCAACTCATAGAGGGGTCTTCGTGCCCACTTCTCTGCTTCATATTTTTAATTTAAATTGTTGAAAACTTAGTTCAAATAATGCT
>JACBWW010000024.1:1464409-1504715 GCA_020086605.1 Lanius collurio | reverse complement strand
TTATTATTATTATTATTATTATTATTATTATTATTATTATTATTATTATTTATGTCATTCTCCTTGCTATAATACTTCAGCAAACACATTTGTGGCTGCCTGCAAACCCCTCTGCTCTCACCTTGCCCACTACCAGCACCAGGACCAGGAGTGCTACTCCTAATCCTGCCCAAACTTCTCTCACTTTTCAAGTGCTCAGCCCTTCTTCCCCCCATTCTGAAGCAAATCCATCTAAAAAGGACAATGGGATGGTTGCCCGGGTGCACCCGAGGAAAGCCTTGGAGCTAGCCAAAAATGTCTGGTGTTGGGCCCTGTTACATCTCACCCTTCTTTGATCTTGAAATCCACTTCTCCAGAGCCAAGTGGCCTCTCGCCTGCTGCCCGTGAGCTCCCTCCAGGTGGCTCTCAGCAGGACCTGCAGAAGTGGAGCCCATCCCAGAGCCAGCCCGGATGAGCTGGAATGCCAACCCTGCCCAGTCCTGCACAGGCTGACATTTTGGGTTGTTTCTGTTAAAAGCTTTAAGGGATTTGAGTTCTGCTGTGAGAGGCACAGCCACACCAGCCCTGCTGCTGCCCCTGAGGGTTTATCTACACGGAGGGGCTCTGGCAGCTCCCCCCAGCACTGCAGCTGCTGCATGGCTGGGTGAGAGCACGTTCTGGGGAAATTCAGCCCCATAAAGAGCACTGGGGGGGGGCTTTTGGCTGCAAGGAGAGAGGGCAGGGAAAGCTACACCCAGGTCAGCAAAGAACTTGGAAGGAAGAAGATGAAAGGAGCCACGTGGTCAGTCTGCACTCAAAGCACCTGAGGATCCAGAATTTGGTACAAGCTGGAACCACCCCATGTTGCTCTTCCTTGGGCAGTGCAGGATGGAGCCAGCAGCTCTGTGCTGGCAAACACTGTCACCATCTCACCCTCCTCCTCCTCAAGTGGCATCTGGTGCCTCTGGTGGCATCGCAGGTGTGTGGGAGCTTCCTGGCCATAGCTGTTCCCTTCCTTGTGCAAGCTGGAGAGGCTGCAGAGGACATCTCACCGAGGCACCCCACTCCAGCATCCCACCTGCACATCCCACCTGGGCATCCCCCCCAGCCTGCACACTGTGGGTGTGTTCCTGGGGTGCAGTGCCCAGCAGGCACCCTCTGCTCCAGGTGCCTCAGCCCTGGATCATGGCAGAGGCAAAGGCCGGCTGTCCCGCCCAAGCCCTGGTTTGGGGCAAGGTGGCTCCCTCGGGTGCTGTGCTGCCCAAGCCCAGTGCTGAGGTGTTGGCACAGGAGCTGTGGGTGCACAGCCGGATCTGTCTGTCTCTGGGAGCAGGGAAGTGCCCTGGGTGGGCAGTGCTGCAGCTGCCTTACCCCCATCTGGGGCTAAGAGACTCCCTTCACCCTCCCCAGGAGAACCAGAGCAAAAATGAACAAACCTGACAAGCTCACTCAAACACCAATTTTCATCTGCTCTGCCTGGAGCTGCAGCCAGGCCCAGCTGTGCCCAGACACCTGCACCCTCCAGAGACCTCTGTGCCCCTGGGAGGAGTCCTTGAGGGAGGACAGATGGCCTAAAGGCTCTGCAAGGCACCTGCTTCCCAAAGTCAGGCATCGAAGTCACCTGCATTGCACCAACAGCCCCCATCAGGGGCTGCTCCAGTGTGGTGTCCCTGGCCTGGGGACATTCGCCTCCCCAAGGCTCTCTGCACACAACAACCCATCCCAGCAATGTATTCAGCTGCTGTGACAGCCCTGGGGCCTGTTCCTGACAGATCCACCTGAATCCCCTTTCAATGCCAAACAGGATAACAGGGAAAAGCGCAGGTTTTGAGGCATCAAAGGGAAGGGTTAAGAATTGTTGCTGCCAGATTGGAAACAGTTGCAAAAGGGAAACATAAAAATAAAAATATGCATCCCTAAAATAAACCTGACATTCATTTCTTATCTTGGCTGACACGTGGGGCTGCTCCCACCGCAGGGTTTGGCTGCAGAGGGTCTGCCCAGGACACCACATCCCCAGTGCTCCCCGGGAACATGGGGACCCCTATTCCCACTCCTTTTGTGGAGACTGAAGCCTTGAGCCCTTCAGAGGAGCAGTGACAGAGGGACAGCTGGAGAGGGACTGTTTTTCTTGGCAGCTTCAGGATGCCACCAGGGCTGATGGAGGAACGGAGCCACCACGTCACACGGGGGTGAGGTGGCCGGTGGCAGAGCAGGCGCCTGCAGGTCTCCCTGTGACAGGGGACATTCCCTGCTCTGCCCACTGTGCTCTCCCACTGCCATGGCTGGTGTGCCAGGGCAGGACCTTTTCCAGGGGACAGGATTTTGGTCTGGGGCATTTACCTGAGGTCACACACATTCCATCGGCTGGGGCTGTGCCGTGCTCCCTCTCCAGGCGAGTGGAGGTGCCAGGGACCAGCTGTGACCCAAGCCCTGCACAACTTTGTGGCTGTGCTGCACCTGGGCCCCCTAAAAAACAAACGTTTCACCCTCCTACACAAGCCCACACAGGCCTAAAATCACATTTCGTTTTGCTGCTTCTCCAGGTGTCAGCTGGGTCTGGAAACTCCCAGGCAAGAGGAGCAAAGCTCTCCCAGCCACGAGCAGAGTCCAGGACAGCTCACAGCACCAGAGCAGGTCTCCTTATCCACCCAGGAGCAGGGGAGCTGGGACAGCCTGGGACATCCATCTCTACCAAAAATCACTATTCCCTGCACTTCAAAAACAAGTCCATGTGCCCAGGGAGGTTTGGGAATGGCCAAGCCCGGCTACTTGGTTCTGCTCCAAAGCTGCCAGCAAAATAATGAGTAACTCTGAGACAGCTGGGCTGAATTCCTGGCTAATCAACTAATTTATTTACTCCTCTGATAGTTATTTGTGGTGCAGGGACACAAATGGAAATTTTAACAGATTTTTTTCCCTATCTGTGCATGGAAAACTCTGTCTTCTCAGGGCAGGGACAAGGGACAGGGTGGGCATTGGAATCAGACCTTTGGGAATATGGAAGTGACCAACAGACTGTCTAACCCAGCACTCCCTCCCCAGGGGTTGCTCTTATCTTGGTTTAGGAAGCTCCAAATGGACAATTACGGAATATTTTTCCAGATAAATGTGGTTTCTGATGGTCTGTGTATGTGCAGGACGTTCTGTCACAGAAATATCCTTGCAGCCTCCCTGTGTCCCTGCTGCAGGGCTGTCCCAGCCAGCTCCAGCTCCTCTCAGGAACTCTGAGCAACTCTCAAAGCTGTCTCTCAAATGTGGCCCTATCTTAAATTTGGAGCCCCCCCAGCAGTCAGAGCTGCAGCAGTGGGTGGTGCTGCAGCTCCCTGTGACAGGTAAGGTCCCTGTCACTGCTGCAGGAGTGGAGGGGACACCTGGGGGTGAGTGGGGGCTGTGGGGGGAGTGAGGGGTGAGGCCACCAGGTCACACCTTCATCAGAGGTTCAGTTCCTCTCACTGCTGCTTGCTTGAGCCCTGCTTTGGGTTTATATCATCTTCCCCTGGGGTTTTACATGCATTGAGGGCAGTAAGGTTCAGAAGGATTTGACAAATTGTGTAGAATAAAATGCACCACAGAGAGATGGAGGCTCAATGCAGCAGAGATACTGCTGGTGTTAAAGGCCAAAGCTTGACAGAACAAGGGGGAATGGCACCCAGTGCCAGAGGGCAGGGATGGATGGGGTATTGGGAAGGAATTGTTCCCTGGGAGGGTGGGCAGGCCCTGGCACAGGGTGCCCAGAGCAGCTGTGGCTGCCCCTGGATCCCTGGCAGTGCCCAAGGCCAGGCTGGATGGGGCTTGGAGCAGCCTGGGACAGTGGAAGGTGTCCCTGCCATGGCAGGAGGTGGAATGAGATGAATTTAAGGTCTTCCAAGTCAAACCATTCCAAGAATCTACGTGCCTGCATCTCTGCTCCCCTGGTCTGTGTTCCAAATGCTGTGACCCAAAACTATCCCCAGGCTCTCATTTGCTCCCACTGAAGCTTCCTAAGCAGTGCTGATCCCTCCCCAGAGCTCTCTCCCTGTGTCACCACACACAGGCTGAGTTCAGAAACCACTCCAGAGCCCTGGGAAAGGCTGTGCTCCCAGCTCAGGGCATCTCTTGCATCAGCCCAGACTTTTTAAACCTTGTTTGTCAGAGCACTTCTTAAATGAACAGGTTATCCTTCTTGCAATGCATTGTGGCACCATGTGACATCACCTTCAGTGCCCAGGAGCAAAGCTGGATGGCAGGTGCCCCAAAAGGGGAGTAGAAACAATGTGGGTTTACCCCAAGGCTGAAGAAAAAACCCTTTATATGTGTTTTTGCTGGCTGCAAGGTTTTTGGAGCAGTGTCTGGAGCCTCATCCATGGGCAGTCAGCCTTGGTGCAAGCAGCTGCCTGAAGATCATGGAATCCCAGAAGGGTTTGGGTGGGAAGAGACCTTAAAACTCATCTCATTCCAACCCCTGCCAAGGGACACCTTCCACTCGAGATGCTCCTGCTGTGAAGAAAACAGGGAGCTATTTTCTTCCCTAGCCAGAATGGAACTGAGGCACAGAAACCCTGTGATTGGGCCCCATTTCCCACATGGAATTTTCCAGAGCTGAGGCCTGAGCTCAGCTCTCTGTGAGCAGAGCAGCTGGTGCCAGTGGAGGCTGGGGGCGGCCGGGCTCAGCCGGACACCACGCACCGCGTCCCGGCAGGGTGGATGGCGCTGTCTCTGTCCCTGTGCTGAGCCCGTGCCCGAGCCGGGGCTGGCATCAGGCGGGGAGGAGCACAGAGGATTTGCCGTGCTCGGCACCTGCCAGGGGCACGGTGGCACCGTGCCACAGCACAGAGCCCACGGGGACGAACCTCTCTGTCCTCCAGCGCCGGCGCAGCCCCGGCCGCCTCCTCCCCGCGGCCCTGCCGGCGCCGGGAGCAGATGGGCTGCAGGGGCCGGTGGCCCACGCCACGGCGGGGACAGGTGGCTCCTGCCACCAGGCTGCCATCCTGCTGCCAGGGGAGGACGGGGAGGGCGCTGGGAAACCCTCCTCGCTTCCGCCGGGGAAGGAGCAGCGGGATGCAGGGTCCGCAGCCCAGGCACGGGCTCCGTGTCCCGGGTTTGGCTGGGATAGAGTTAATTTTCTTCCCATAGCTGGTCCAGGGCTGTGTTTTGGATTTAGGATGACAACAGTGTTGATAACACCCTGGTGGTTCGGTTGTTGCTGGGAAATGCTCTCCCTGAGTCAAGGACTTTTCTATTTCCCTGCCAGCCAGGAGGTGACAAGGACTGGGAGGGATCACGGCCAGGACAGCTGGTCCAAATGGACCGGAGGGATACTCCAGACCATGGAACAGCATGCCCAGTGGGGAAACTGGGGGGCTGGCTGGGAGCCAACTGCTGGGCTGGGCATCACTCAGATAGGGAGCAACTGCATCACTTGTCTGACCTGGGCTTTATTTCTCTCTCTCCTTCCTTTTCATTGCATTATCCTCACTATTAATACTTTTGTTATATTTTACTTTGTTTTAATCATTAAACTGCTCTTAACCTACAAAGTTTATCTTTTCTTTCTGGTTCTTCTCTCCCACAGAGGGAGGGGAAGTGTTGCTCCACAGAGGGAAGCTCCCTGTTGTTTCATTGCTGGCTGGGGTTAAATCATGACTCTCCTCTGTGGGCCTCTGCCCATTAGGAAACACCCTGTTTGCATTCAAGAATGAGACCCATGGGCTCCATCATCTTTAATAATCTCTCCCATGACCTTTCTGCCCATGTCCCCATTTCTTTATTCCATTTTGGGTCTGTGCATCAGTCACCTACCTTGTCCTGACAGCCTGTGTCACAGCCAGGGAGAAGCTGCCCATGGCTGCTCATTCCAGCAAGCAGCAATTCCATTTAAAGCCCATCTAACAAATACAGGCTGTGCTGTGCCAAGGGAAATAGGAAAGCACAGCACTTCAGACATCTAGGATGCAGCTAAACCATCCATGGAGTGCCAGCTGCCAATCTTAAGACAAAATTCTGCTGGTTTTTTAATTCAAAATGAAAATATGTTGGTGCCCAGTGGGCAGTGCTGAGGAGAGAGTCTTCCCCAGCTCATTCCTACTCAGCAGGAGGAGGGGGATGTTTCAATATGGGACTGAGATGTGACAGGACAAGAAACCTGCCTGTTCCTCTCTGCCCTCCTTGGGATCAGGGAACAAGGGGCAGGACCAAAGGAAACAGCCTCAAGTTGCACTAGGAAAGGTTTAGATTGGATATTGGTGTATCTTCCTCAAATGGATGGTCAGGCTCTGGCACAGCTGCCCAGGGCAGTGCTGGAGTCCCCATGCCCGGAAAGATTTGAGAGGCACACGAGTGTGGCACTTGTGGACACGGCTCAGTGGTGGCAGTGCAGCAGTAACAGTTGGACTTGATGATCTTAAGAGGGCTTTTCCAACCTAAAGGATTCCATGACTCTCTGCACCACACTTGGTCTGTGTTTCCCATCTGGCAAGATGCAAACCCCCTTTTTCCTAAATCTGTGCATGGGGAACTTGTGGAGATGGTAGAAAATGACAGAAGGCACCATTCCCACTCACTGAACTCCAGGTACAAACCAGCAGGATGTCCCAAGTGTAGGAAAAAGGCTGTAAATCCCATGGCATCAGCAAGGTGAAATGCCAGGGACAGTTGCAGCGTCACAGCTTCCTGCCAGACTAAAACCAGGTCCCGTTGGAGGTGCAGGCAGCTGTGAGGCCTCCTCATCCTGCCATGCTCATGGAGGCTGTTCCTGCTCTCCCAGCTCTGAATGGCAAGTGAAAGCTCACTTTGGTATTTTAAAGGAAAAGGACATTCAGCCTGGAGAAGCCTGGAGAGGAGATCGAGGGCAGAGCTCAGTGGGGGCTGCAGCTCCTCCTGAGGGGCAGCTCCAAACTTTGCTCCCTGTGCCAGGGACAGCACCCAGGGAATGGCTGGAGCTGGGCCAGGGCAGGGTCAGGTTGGATATCAGGGAAAGGTTCTTCCCCCAGAGGGTGCTGGCACTGCCCAGGCTCCCCAGGGAATGGGCACAGCCCCGAGGCTGCCAGAGCTCCAGGAGTGTTTGGGCAGCACTGCCAGGGATGCCCAGGGTGGGGTTGTTGGGGGGTCTGGGCAGGGCCAGGGGCTGCATCCATGATCCCTGTGGGTTCTTTCCAGCTCAGGCTGTTTTGTGATTCTGTGATACATGAAGTGAAAACTGTGATCCTCCTCCACTAAGCCATCACACAGGGTCAAACACACTCTGAAATACGTTAAAAATCCAAGCAAACCCCCAGCTATTTAGTGGCAGCTAACTTGGAAACCATTAAAATGGAGGGTTAGGTGGGCAATGAGGGTGTTTTGGGGAACTCTGCAGCACCCATTAGCCAGGAATAGGTTTGCATCCCTCTGGAAAAGGTGTCACACAGCAGGACTGGAAAGGAAGCAGTGAGATCTTCCAGGAGAGCAGGAGGGAAAAGAACAGGGAAAGCTGTTCTGGCAGGAGGCAGCACAGAAGGGGGTGGAAAACACAGGCTGTTTTCAGGCTCTGGAGAGGTGATAATAACCAGAGAGTCAGGAAAAATAATAATAGCTGGAATAAAGAGAGACAATAATGAAGTTCTCTTGAAACTGAAGTGGTGTTTGCTCCCAGTGTCAGCGCTGGAGAGCTCTCCCTGCAGATCTCACTGGGTAAACTCTCTCTGACTGAGATCAAGGCAGCAATGTTTCTTTTAAAACACTTCTCGGATCAGAGTTAGGAATTTCCTAAGCCCCCATTTCCCAACATTCCACTTAGATGCTCAAAAACATTATGCCTGTGAGTTTGTCCTTCTCTGCTGAGATGCCATGGAGGCTTTTGGAGGCATCTCCCAGTGGGTGCTGCTGCAGCCACACACAGGCAATGTTCCATACCCTGCCAGCCCTGAGCATCCCTGTATCCTCACTGCTTCCAAAACCCAGCTCCCTGCCAGCAAAACCACTGCAGCTTTCTGCACCAGTGAAGGGAATGGAGCTGGGAAGGGGCTGGAGCCCCAGGAGTGCCTGAGGGAGCTGGAAAGGGGCTCAGCCTGGAGCAAAGGAGGCTCAGGGGGGACCTTGTGGCTCTGCACAACTCCCTGACAGGAGGGGGCTCAGGGGGGTCGGGCTCTGCTCCCAGGGAACAGGGACAGGAGGAGAGGGAACGGCCTCAGGCTGGGCCAGGGGAGGTTTAGGTTGGATATTGGGAAAATCTTTTCACTAAAAAGGTGGTCAGGCACTGGCACAGCTGCCCTGGGCAGTGGTGGAGTCTCCATCCCCCAAAGTGTTCAAAAGGCACCTGTGGGCTTGGGGACATGGTTTAGTGGAGGTTTTGGCAGTGCTGGGGGAATGGTCGGGCTTAATGATCCTGGAGGTCCTTTCCAAATTTAATAATTCCATGAATCTGTGACATTTTTAGGACTTTATCATTTCCGTGTTCTGTTCACAGCAAAACCATGGGTTTATTCCGAGTCCTTTGTCCTGAGGATGTTTTCCTGAAGAGCTGCCTGGCAGAAATCCCACAGGGCCAGCTCAGGGATTTGATTTCCCACAGGGCATGCACCAATTGAGTTGTTTTCCCTGGTTTTTCATTCCACTGCGCTGTTACGATGACTCTTCCCAGGGTCCCCAGCAGGCACTTTGGAGGAAGGAAAGCACAACAGAGCACCCAGCAAAACTCATCTCACCAGTCCCATGCTCCAGCTCAGGCCCTGGGGGTCAGTTTTTGCTGCCTGGTTTTATTTGCAGTATCTGCCTCTGCTGGGATTAAAAACTGCCCAATAAAGGCTGGATTTGCAGAACTGCCAGGTGGGAGCTGGTGGCCCATGGCAGTGCTCCTGCCTGGGCAAGCATTCCCTTGGGATTTATTTTAAGTGTGTGTTCAAGACCATATGCTGGAATGTTTTTCCAGAGCTCAGAAGGATCTAAACTGGTGAGTTTTACACGTTCTTAAGTGAATCCCTGAGTCGAGTCTGAAGTTCACAGCCTGCCACAGCAGACCCAGATCCTGCTGGGATAAAGGGGACCAATCATGCAAAATCTGTTCTTCCTCACAGCAAGTGTTGGCTTTCAGCTTTAAAATTGTTCAACATTACCAAACCTTTACATCAAGATTTTCAGTTTGACTAAAAACTTTGGGCTGTATTAGGTGAACAAACACGAATAATTAGAAATTCCACAGCACCAGCGCATCCTATCCCTGCTGTCCATGTGTCCAACCCCTCCTAGAGAGCTGGGCTGGCTGGTGGCACTGGTCATGGCACATGTGGTCCCACAGGGATGTAGAGACCACAGAGGAGAGCAGAGGAATGGGGCACCAGAGGTAAAGCTAAGAGGACCTGAGTGGCATTTCTAAATCCTGAATCAACATTACTGCACTTTTATGTCTTTTGGGTTTTGACATTTCATAGAATCCCAGAACCATGGAATGGCTTGGGTTGGAAGGGACCTTAGAGCTCATCTCCTTCCACCCCTGCTATGGGACACCTTCCACTGCCCCAGGCTGCTCCAAGCCCCATCCAATCTCATGACAGGGGGTTGTCACTGGAGGATCTTTTAGGTCCTTTCGACCCAAACCATTCTGTGATTCTCTGATTCTGATCTATGATGAGTGACATTTTTTTAAGAAGGATCTGTTTGAATCCACCCATGGCTTTCCTGTGATTTAAGATATATTAAAGCTGTTAAATATAATTATTTAATTTTTGGATGAGACCATATCAGGGTCGGATAAGATCATGAGGAGGAGTCGAGCCTCACCCTTGTGATTAAATCCTGCAGTACTTCAGTGCAGGGCTGCCCCAAGCTGGGCTGGTTTGTGCTGTCCCCCAGAGTCTGCTGGGGTCAGGGGAAACCTGGATGTGTTGGCAGGAGTGGCTGGCCCCCTGTCTGGCAGGCTGGTGCTGAGCACAGCCCTGGGGGGTTCCAGGACGTCTGCAGTGCTCGTGGAAAATATCCGGGATGGGATCCAAGGGTCCCTCTGCAGCAGCTCCCTAAAGCACCACGTGTGTCTCTGCTTTCTGCCTTGGGCTCTGTGCCACACCCCAGGTGTCCCCAGGTGTCCCCAGGTGTCCCCAGGTGTCCCCAGGTGTCCCCAGGTGCCAGCTCTGCTCTCTCCTAGGGTGCAGTGTTTAGGCAGCTCAGTCTGTGTTTGCACGTGTTTGTCCTGCTCTCCCAGCAAGCACTTTGGAGGCAGCATAGAGAAGTTCTCAAGTTAAACCAACCACAAGATGCAGGAACCAAGCACAGGAGCTAAACTCCAGTCTCTGAGAGTGTCTGCCAGGGGATTCTGATGCTTTAAGAGGCATTTGAAGGTTTAATCCACTGTGGAAAGCTCAGATCTGGAGGCACACTCAGGTTCACTCCCCTGTGCCTCCTCCTCAGCCCGAGGCATTTTGCACTCAGAAAGGAATCAGAAAGTTGTACAATTTGCTGCTGGCAGTAGAAGTCCTGCAGCACCCCTGCACCTCTCCATGTCCAGGTCAGCCTTATTTTGGGGGGGTTCTGCTGATTATGCCCTCCTGCAATAGCCCATGGCAGAGAATGGAGTGAGCGTGGCCAGGTGTCAGCAGATTGTTTTCATCACTTTTCCATTTCATGCCTTCCAGCCTCACTGATGTTCCTTCTGCTCTCTCATTAGCAAAAAATCCTCTTCACCACACTCTGTTCCCTGTAGCTTTGTTGGCTCCTTTTTTTGCAGACCTTCACAGCAGCAGGAACAGCCTCCAGTGGCAGAATACACAGAAGGGGAATGTTTTTACCTAAAGGCTTTTTGGAACTGACCAGTGAAGAGCTCCAAGTGCTGGGGCATTGCACAGACGTATCCAATCTGTTCAGGCCAAATGTCCTGGTGCCATTACAGGGAATGGGAATTTTCATGTTTACTGCAAGAAGAACAAGAAAAAGTTACTAACCTCGTGCACAGATTGGATTTAAGAGGGTTCCCAACCAAAGGCTAAGCCCCTGTGCAGTAACTAACAGTTACTAACCTGGGTCTGAAGTGGCATCCACGGCATGAGACACAACCTGAGTGGGAAGGGACCCACCAGGACCATGAGCCCAATCCCTGGCCCTGCCCAGACCCCCCAACAACCCCACCCTGGGCATCCCTGGCAGCGCTGTCCAAACACTCCTGGAGCTCTGGCAGCCTCGGGGCCGTGCCCATTCCCTGGGGAGCCTGGGCAGTGCCAGCACCCTCTGGGGGAAGGACCTTTTTCTGGTATGCAGCCTAAACACCCCTCCCAAATTAGGTCCTATTTCTGATCTCCAGAATCAGCTGGATTTGTTGGGACTGGGTATGTTGGGGCATCTGTCTGGGCTTTCTGGACATTCTGAGGAAGAGTAACTCCAGTGGGGCTGGAAGATGTTTGGGAACCTCATGGGAGTCACCTGGAAAACACCTTGCTTGGGCTGAGGGACAGAACCTTGCCATGTGCTGGTGTGACACAGGCAGTTGTCAGCTCACCCTCTAAGGATGCATTAACCTCAACATTAAGGGACTACAGAGGAAGCAGCGCTGAAAAGGTTAAGAAGGCACTGAAGTCCATGACCAGCCTTCCAGCAGAAAATACAGGCTAAATCAAATAAAAATGGAGTAATAAATCATGGAAAGTGGAAATGAAGGACAGAGGAGCATGAAGCAATGAACAGCCTCTGGCCTGTAAACAGGAGATAAAAATAGGGCAAAGAGATGGCATCAATCTGAAGGCTATTTCCAAAACATCAAATCCCCAAAGGCCTCAGACCAACATTTTGGGGGGAGCTGGAAATTTGAAGAGAGGTCCCCTCAAGGCATCACCATCCAAGGGCACCCCCCAGCGTGCCAGGGCTGCCTGCTTGGGGAGCTGGGGCACTGTGTCCCTTGGCCTGGGGACTTCAGAGCTTTTGCCACTGCACATGGTGGTGGGAACTCTTATTTTTGTGTCCAGGCTGCTTCTGGACAGAGCCATCCATTCAAGGCCTCCTGGTGAGGCTCTGATGGAAATACTTTCTGGACTTTTTGTTCCCTTTTTTCTGGAGGACACCCTTGCACAGACACAAAAACCGATCCCATTTTTCTTCAGACCTTTTCCCAGCATTGCCTTTCTCGCAATCAATCTTTCTTCCTTGCAGTTTTCAAGCCATGGAGATAGGGATGGTTGGTCTCAGGTTGCATGTGTTGATCAGGACCAAATCCTGGCTGTTTCCTGCTCTCTCTGTCCACAGGCTGTACCTGCTGGTTGATTTGGATGGGAAGCTCTTGGGATGGGACCATCACCCTACTCTGTGGCTGCATCCTGAACATCCACTCTGTTGCAGACCCACTGGGAGACACACCAGCATTTCTTAAGAGCAGTGACCTACACCACCTCCTGTGGCAGTACTAGCAGGAAGAGGCTGTGCTGTGTCAAAAATCCCATTCTTTTTCAGTATTCCTCAGTGGGATTCTCACAGAGTCACTCTCTTGGGATAGCAGCTCCCTGGAGGAGTCTCTGGGGCATTACTGCTCTACAGGCCTGCCTGCAGCCACAGGCACTGCAGGAAAGCAGCACCGCAGCATTTTGGGGGTACACAGTAAAAATCCCTGGTTTGTTCTGCATCCAAAGTGGCTCTCTCCAAGGCCACATTTTCTGCCCCTCAGGGAGCCTGGCTGAGATGCCCAGTGAGATCCCATCCAGAGAACACAGCATCTGTGAAACTGAGATGTGTAGGAAGTGTGCAAAATTACTGTGATATGAGGAAGAAGAGAGCTGTGAAGGAGAGAGTGGTGGGAAAAAGGTATTTCCTCCCCGAAGGGGTCGGAGCAGTGTCCAGGAGAGAGAGCCCCACAGATGTGCTGCCAACCACGTCAGCAGTGTGGGGAAGGGGGTTGTGACATCTACGTGATGTCCGTGTGGTGCTGCAGGACACAGGCTTGGGAACAGAGAGGTCCCTGCAGCAGTGAGCCCCCAGAGCAGCTCTGCCACAGAGATCTTCAGCTGACTCTGGAGCCACTGCCACATGGAAAGGGAGAGGAGAGCAGGAGACAGAAAGGGGCTGGCTCTGGGTGGTGCCCAGGTCCATGCTGGGAGTGCAGGTGAGGAGGGAGGATGGTGCAGTGGTTGAGTCAGTCTGGGTCAGGCTCACCTGCACCAGATCTGCACTGACTCTCCTGTGTGGAGTTCTACTCAGGGCATGTGGTCATCACCCACAGCACCATCAGCATAGAGAAATCCAACAGTGTGCCACAAGAGAGCCCTGCTGCTGGAACAGTGGGCAGACGAGGGGGCTGCAGCATCCCTGCCCTGGCTGAGGGTCCCAAAGCTTCTTGTTTTAATGGGTTGGTTTTTAATCAATGAAATCAGGCTCAGGGAAGAAATGTGCTCTCACCTGCATCAGGTGCCTGGCTGAGGGAGCTCTGCCACGCTGCCCAGACTGCGTTAGTGCAGAGGGTACCTTGTCCTCTGGCACTGCCCTGTGCCCATGCTGGGAACAGATGGATGCTCTTTCATGCCAGTCTCTCCTGAAAGCTTTGCTTTTACAAGAAGTCATTTTTAAAGATAAGCTAGACAAATGAAACAATAAACCTCTTGAAAAATTAAAGGAAAAGGGTAATTTAACACAGAGTTAATAAAGATAATAAATAATCTGCTGAGTAGCTGGAGGACAGACATGGCTGGAGCTTTCACTTGAAGTTTTCACATCTTTCTTTCCTCACTCACCTTCTGTGACCATCTCCCCCATCTTCTGCCCTCATCCTTCCACATCCAAGGTGCCCAAGCAGTTCCCATTCTTGTGTGTACAGCAATCACTTCACTCAGCCCCAAAATACATCTGTGAGGGTGGGAGGAGCGTGGCAGCACACACTACCCAACATTGCACAACAGCTCGGGCCAGGAAGTGAAGGATAAACTGGGGGTTGGCTTGAAAACAATCTGGGTTGTGTGGGATGAGCCAGCCAAGCTGGAATTCAGACTTAAGTTCCTGAGCTCTGGGACTGTGAGTGAGCTGAGCCTGTGGGTTTGACTGCACTTTAGGAAGGCACAGTCCTGGCCTGGCAGCACCAGCCAGTGCTGGACTGAGCAATGGGCTAGATCTTGGCTCAGCACCTTTGCCAGCAGCACCTTCTTGACATCTTCATATTTCCAGGAAACCTTGGAAGGGGGCCCAGCCCGCCAGACAGTTTCTTTGAAATTGGGAAACCAAACATAGTTAAAAAAAAATGGTATTATTGCCTCTGTGCAGCACATTCTGTGCACATGTGTGAGTCACTGCCAGAAACCCAAAACTCAGGCGGGTCCGGGCTGGAACAGCCCCATGGCTGAAGGGAAAAAGCTGCACTGAAAAGGGAACACAGGGGCAGCAGGAACCCCAGATCCTGGCACCAGACTGCACAGCTGATCTGTGACATCACTGTACACAAAGGAGCCCTCAGCTCCACCAGGCTCACCCTGGGGTGACACAGGGGCACAGGTGGCACTGGGAAGACAAGCACTGTGGCAGTGCAAGTGACCACAGCACACCTGACCCCTGGAGGAAACACTGGATTCCCTGTTTGGTGGTCAGCACCAATTTTTGAAGCTGCCTTTGGTAAGGGTGAATCCCATCACCCTTTGGTGTGGTCATTTACATCTTCTAAATTGGTCAGTTCCTGCTATCCCCTCCCTGTTTTATGTATGAGTTGTAAATATTTATTTCCTTAGTCAAATATGTGTCAGTTCCAGAAAGTTCTGTGTTACTCGATACTCCATTGCCTATCCCCTGTAATCCCACCTCTACATTTTCCCATTGGTGACCTCATTGCAAATCCCACCTCCTTTGCCCTACCCTATGGCTGGATCCCTTCTCCCCGCATTTCCTGCCCCAAATATAAAGTCTGGGACCCTGTTCAAAAATCAGTTCTTTGTCCTTAGTCATCTCTGAGCTGTGTGCTCGTGGAACACACATGGACAGTCCCCTCTTTCCTTCTGTGCCAGCACGCCCTGACAGCTCAGTCAGGACAAGCTCCTTTGGGTGAGGAGCTCGCTCTCTGCTTTTGGTGTGTGTGGAGCCATGGACACAGAGGCTGCAGCCGGATCTCTGGGCTTCTTGACCTTGCTAGCCTGTCCCTCAAAGCACCAGGAGAAGCTTGTGCTGAGGCTGGTGAGGCCCTGGCACAGGCTACCCAGAGAAGCTGTGGCTGTCCCATCCCTGAAAGTGTTCAAGACAGGTTGGATGGCGCTGGGAGCAGCCTGGGATAGTGGAGGGTTTCGTCAGGGTAGAAAGAGGTCCTTCAAGGTCCTCTCCAGCCCAAAGCTTTCTGTGGGTTTATGATTTGGTGGCTCAGTCTGGTGATGGGAATGGGCTGGCCTTCCTCAGAAGAGCTAGTCTGAGGACAGCCAGCATGGGCAAGCAGCCAGACCCCCGTGCCCCCAGAGATACCACCATGAGCAGCACTGGCTGGTGCCTCCCTCCATCACAGGGGTTTCACAGCCCAGCAGCCTGTACAGCCCCACAGATGTGCTGCCAACCACGTCAGCAGTGTGGGGAAGGGGGTTGTGACATCCACGTGATGTCCGTGTGGTGCTGCAGGACACAGGCTTGGGAACAGAGAGGTCCCTGCAGCAGTGAGCCCCCAGACCTCCCTCCATCAGCACTGCTCCTCGCTGCCATGGCAAGGCTTTGAGGCACACCGAGAGCTCTGCCCAGGACTAACAGCTCTGTGCTCAGCAGCCTCAGCAGCACCAACAATGCTCTGCTGATCCCCAAGGATTATTTCTCCTGTTCCTGCACCACCATCAAAGCTTGTCAGCTAAGGACAGGCCCAGCTGAAGCTGTTCTACTGCAGGGAGGGAAGGAGGTGCTGGCCATGAAAGCTTTAAGCTCATTAGCTGCCCCTGGAGCAGTAATTAGGTTGATTTGTGCAGGAAGCACAGTGGGAGCACTCTTTCTTCCTCAGGCACCACCAACAGAGCAGGGAGAGCTCCCATTGCCCCTCTGGTGCAGAATAAATGAAGAGTACTGAGGAGGAAAGAGCATGTTGAATAGCAGCTCTGCCACAGAGATCTTCAGCAGACTCTGGAGCCACTGCCACATGGAAAGGGAGCGGAGAGCAGGAGACAGAAAGGGGCTGGCTCTGGGTGGTGCCCAGGTCCATGCTGGGAGTGCAGGTGAGGAGGGAGGATGGTGCAGTGGTTGAGTCAGTCTGGGTCAGGCTCACCTGCACCAGATCTGCACTGACTCTCCTGCGTGGAGTTCTACTCAGGGCATGTGGTCATCACCCACGGCACCATCAGCATAGAGAAATCCAACAGTGTGCCACAAGAGAGCCCTGCTGCTGGAACAGTGGGCAGACGAGGGGGCTGCAGCATCCCTGCCCTGGCTGAGGGTCCCAAAGGACCTTGATCCCCATTTTGCCCCTTCAGTGCTGCCCCACATGGCACCAGGCAGGTGTGAGCTGGCATGAGGTGTCCTTCAGAGCAGGCAGCAACAGGGNACCTGAGCTTTGTGCTGAACCCTGACCTGAGCCTGGCCCTGAGCTTTGTGCTGAACCTGCCATGAGCCTGGCCCTGAGCCCTGTCTGCTCCCTTTGGCCCTGCCAGCAGGTGCTGGGGTGCACAGTCCCCACAAAAGGCTGAGCAAGCACAGAGCCATGTGAGACGTGACTCAAGGGGGGCATTGCCACTTGCCACAACTGTGCAGTTCCCTAAGAGAACTCTCCACCCCTGAGAGCAGTTTCCCTTCTCTTTTTAAAGGAAAGCCCCAAAGTCCACGCAGCAGTGCAGTGGCCCCAGTCTGAAGTGCTATCAGATGCCTTAGCTGTGACCATGGGAAGGAGTTTTTTCCTCCAATCTTCCATTAAGCTGCTGGAGTTTGCCCCTTACACATGGACCATTTCTGTCTCTGAGCAGTTCCCCAGCCCTCATCCCTGCAGAGCTGCTGCTTCCCCTCTGCATCCTCGACAGCTGCCCTTGTTTCCAGCACAGTCAGGCTCTGGGTCAGATGTCTTGTTTCACAGTATTTGCTGCATAAATAGGATTTAACAGGATTTTTGGCTCCAGGAACTACTCACGAACTCCTGTCCTCTCCTTCCACTCAAAAATGCATTTCATTGCTCTTCAGATTAACGTAGGTGGAGGCATTTCTGTTTTATGCCTTTGTTTCTTTGGAATTCACTGGGACGGAGAAATGCTAATGTTTCATTTCTGCAGGAGGGAGAATGTGTTAACAGCAACCCCCTCAAAGGACCCCAAATTAATTTAGTAAAAACAAAAAGCTGTGTGAATTCTGGTGTGAATTCTGCCATGAGGAATGGGAACTCAATAGGTGTTCTGGTCTGTGGCTTCACACGTCAAAGAGTTTTCAGTAATTTCACTGCAGATTCAGAGCAATAATTGGTAGTAAGACTGATTACTTATTTATTAAAATAGCACTTAAGGTGAAATTTCATTTCAGATGAGACATGTCCCTGTGCTGAAGAATTCAGGGTCTTCTAAATATGCTGCAATATATTGAAACAAAGCACAGGTGAATTAAGATTTGGCTCCCAGCACATATGGCCATGCAGTTCCTCAGGAGCAGGGAGCACCCACACTCATCCCCTGGGCACACACAGGCAGCCCCAGCAAGGAGAGGAAAGCTCCTGCCTTCTGCAGGTGTAAATCTCAGCTTTCCCCAGCCCGGGACTGTCAGACACACGTGTTCCCTCAGGGGATAACACCACCCCTCTGGGAGGCAGCCAGTGCCCTCGGACTTGGGTGCTGCAACTGCAGAAATTCCTCTTTGCCACAGAGCCAACCCGGCCTGGCTCAGGAGGAGGGAGCAGCTCTCCCAGGCTGCCACTCCTCGGAGTGCAGAGCACGAGTGGCCAGACTGTGTAAGGAGGACATTCCTAGTCTTACTGAAAAACCACTATTTTTTTTCTTCATGTTTTAATGAAAGAGTGCCCAGAAGGTTCTTCTGTTTCTGTTATGAAATTTTCTGGAGCTTACCAGGATGTGGCTGTTATTCATCTGTTTTCAGGCTTGTGAGCTGAAGGGTAAGGTTTTATTAACATCTTCTCAGAGGAAAGGACTCAGCCTTGGGGTTTCATGCATATTTACATTCAATGCTAAACATGCAGGCATATTCCTCCTGACATTTCACTTGGTTTCTCACTGAGAATAGGAATCTTCCCATCCTCTTGTTTAAGCGTTGTACAATAACCAGATGGAAAGCAGCCCTTGCCTATGAGAGAGAGATCTGAAGATCTCATATAGAAGTTTTGCTCTCTAAGAAACTCTGCTGCTCCTGGCTAGCAGCTGGTGTTAGGTTCAATTTCTCCATGATGATAAGGCAGTAAATGTAAGGAACTTTTCTGATGGAGACAAAAGATGGCTTTAAGGCAGATGCTTCGCCTTTAGAACTGGTTCCCATTTTTGGGACATCTGGAACTGGTTCCCATTTTTGCTGTAGATCCCACATGTGATTTATCCAAAGCCTTTGCTTTTCATCTTGAAATCTCCTGCTGAAGCTGTGAGCTCTAGGCCAGGGACCGCAGTGCCTCGTGTCAGGAGATGATGATTTAAAAGACAGCCCTTGGATGTTGTGATAAGGTCTGGTGGATGATTCATCCTAAATGGAAGCCATCCCTGTTTGGCAGCTGGCAGAGCTGCTGCCCTTTGAAATGCACCTCTCCAGCCTGTGCTCTCCTGGGAGACAGGACTGACACTGAGGAAGCCTTTGTGGCACAGCCCTCACTTGCAATTTGTAAAGCTTTTCAGTTGGCCAGGAAAGGCTGAAAATAGCTCTCTAAAAGCTTTCCATTGCTCCTGTCTCACTCTTCCCTGTTGTGTAAGGATGGGTGAATGTTTCTCTCCTAAACTTGTCTTGCTGGCTCTTCCAAATTTCAGAGAAATTTTAATCTGTGGGTCCTTAATTTGCCTGAAGTCTGGCAGAATTGGAGACAGCTCCATCTGGGAGAGGGGAGGGATGGGGCTGTGCACACGTTTAGGCTTAGAGCAGTTCAGCCCCGTCCTGCTGCTCTGGAGGCTGCATTCCTCCATGAAGCTCCAACCTCTCAACCAAATTAAACCACTTAATCTCCAGTTCTTCAGGCTGCAGGGACAAAAAGCTCTAAATGTGGGATAGAGTGTAAATAGATCCATCAGTGGCTGTGGCCAGGCTGCACAGTTGATCAACTTAGCCTGGCTAAGTGGAGTGAGTGCAGATGCTGGGATGAGTGACTGACCCAAGTGCCCATCTGTTTATCCAAGCCTCTGCTGACCAAAGCATGGAAGGAAGGCAAGGTGGGTGAGCTGGGAATGCCTGTTTTACCCTCTCAAATGGCACCTGAGGAAACTTCAGTTGTGTCTAAAAATTATTATGATATAAGCCCACTGTGCATCACAGGAGCTGTTGTGTGTTACTCATCTTCATCTTGATGCCCACATCCATCGTCAGTATTCGTGTTTTGTTTGTCACTTTTGCTTGACAAAAAGATGTCAAGTTGGTATTTAATGCAGTCTTGAGGATGTTTATTGTGCATTGTGCCATCACTTAATATTCATGAGGTGCTGGGCTGCACAGCAGTGCCATTGACCAGGGATGAGAGAAAACCCCAGCAGCAGAGGCACAAACTGCAGCTTCATGTCAGATGTTTCTTACCAAAACTGCTTTGTGGTGGTAGCAAACACAGGGTGGCCAGGCAGCATGGCACCCAGACAGCAATCCTTCCTGAAACACAGAATATATCAAGTTCTCCAGGGAGTGTCCAAGGCCCTGTCCCTGCCCAGGTTACAAGTGTCCAGTTGTTGGTGCTGGATCTGGAGTTTCCAGCTGGATGGCTCAGGTGAATGCTTTAACTGGGGTTCTAACACTTGCCTGAATTGGGGGCTACCTCTGCCAGATCCTCAACTGAAACAGCAGAAATTTTGGCCCAAGATTAGATGAGAGACTGTGGGGATCAGAGGACTTCACTGGCAGTGCTCCAGCAGGATGGCCGTGCCTCTGCTGGCAGAGGCTGTGCCCAAGGCCATCCTCCTGCTGATGGAACTGAGCAGAGAGGAGGCTCAGCCTGCCCACAGTCATGCAGAGTTCCCTTGGTACATTCCTAGGAGGAGCCTGTTAATCCCATTGACCTGGCTTGATTTCAATCAACACAGGAACACTCTGCCTACGCAGGTTGTTCTGATACTCTTACTTGGCTGCAGCAGGGGTTCCTAATTTTTTTTATATTTTATATGTGTTTTGTAAATGCAGTGTCACAGACACCTTCTGCCTTGGCAGTCCTGCATGCCTTGTTCCCAGCATCCATCCCTGGCAATGCCCTGGTTTTTTTCTTCAATAACAGAATTTTTAGTCTCACAGATTTTGGGTATCTGACTGTCTCTGTAGCCTTGGAGCTCTTGATGAAGACACAACACATTCCAGCCTGATGTCAGCAAAACGGCCCTGGGTGACTTTGAGTGAAGAGAAATTGCCAACCATCAGCCATGTGGTGGTGCATGTAGGGGTGCACCCAAAGGATGCTGGTGGCCCCATATCCTCAGCAATGTGTGTGCAGTTTTGGGTGCCAAAATAGAAGAAAGATATAAAGCAATTGGAGAGCGTCCAGGGCAGGGCTATGGAGATGGTGAAGGGCCTCAAGAGGAAGCCATCTGAGGACTGGCTGAAGGCACTCGGTCTGTTCAGCTGGACAAGAGAAGACTGAGGGGAGACCTCCTTGTAGTCTGCAGCTTCCTCCTGAGGGGAGGAGGAAGGGCAGGCACTCATCTCTTCTTGCCAGTGACTGGTGACAGGACTCGAGGGAATGGCCTGAAGTTGTCAGGGGACATTTAGGTTGGATATCAGAAAAGGGTTCTTTCCCCAGAGGGTGGATGGGCACTGAACAGGCTGCCCAGGGAACTGGTCACAGCTCTGAGCCTGACAAAGATCAAAGAGTATTTGCACAACACCCTCAGGCACATGGTGGGATTCCTGGGGCTGTCCTGGGCAGAGACAGGAGTTGGACTTCAATGATCATTGTGAGTCCCTTCCTCCCCTGTTCCCTGGGAGCAGAACCTGGCCCCCACCTGTCTGCACCCTCCTGTCATGGAGTTGCCAAGAGTGAGAAAGGCGTCCCCCTCCAAGCCTCCTCCAGGCTGGGCACCCCAGGCTCCCTCAGCCCCTCCACACAGGACATGAGCTCCAGCCCCTTCCCCAGCTCCCTTCCCTTCCCTGCACCCGCTCCAGCCCCTCAATGTCCTTCAGCAACTGAGGGGCCCACAGCTGCACACAGCACTCGAGCTGTGGCCCCCGCAGTGCCCAGCACAGGGCCACAAGCACTGCCCTGCTCCTGCTGGCCACGCCACTGCTGACACAGGCCAGGGGCCATTGGCCTTCTTGCCCACCTGGGCACACCTGGCTCGCTTCAGCCGCTGTCCACCAGCAGCCCCAGGGCCTGTCCCTTCCACACACCCTGCCCCAGCCTGCAGCTGCAGGGGCTTCTTGCATCAAAAGTGCAGGGCCCAGACTTTGGTCCTGTTGAACCTCCAGCCACTGCTCTTGGCCCAGCCAGCCTAACCAGGGCCCTCTGCAGAGCCTTCCCACCCTCCAGGACATCACACTCCCTCCCCACTTGGTGCCCTCATCAATTTGCTAATGGGAGACTCAACCCCCTCCTCCAGATCATCACTAAACTCAATAATCTTTCAAATACTGCTGTGACACCAAGCTCTAAATTACAGGTGGGATGCAGCTCATGTGCAGAACCTTCAATCAGACTTCCTCGAACTAATAGGGAATGCTAAAATAACACAGCAATGTAAAGAACACAGGAATTTTATTGAACCATAACACTTTGAAAACCTTTAACTTCTGGCAGAGAACTAATGGGTGAAACTACTGCTATGAGGAATCCTACGCCTAAAAAAACTATGTTTTTTTTTTAAATGGGGTTGGTAACATTCCTGAGAAACCTATGCCTAACAAAGTGTTATGAATTTAAGGAGGTGGCTTTTGCATTCAATAAAGAGTTGATCGTCAGGAGGGTAAGAATTGACTATAATTGTGATAAGCTGTTTAAAGTTATTAGTCGACTTGTTTGTTACTGTTAATTGTTTATTCCACACCAACAGGTTTAAGAGTTCAGTGTTTAAATGTTCAGTTGTCCAAAATACCTCATAGGAATAAATGTAGAACTTTCTAGAAACTGATGAAGTAATATAAGGGGCGGGTGTTCAATGAGGAATTAAAGGGATAAAACAAGGGACAGCAGTGGATGAATGATGAACCAACAGGAAGACCCTAAACAGCGATCCAACGAAAATGAGCCAATCAAGGTACCCAAGACATCAATGAGCTAATCCCAAAGACATTGGTGGGTGGAGGAAAGGGGTCTAAGGGTGGGGTTTGGGGGTTTAAATGTGTGGCCCTCAGCCTGCGGGCATGCCTTTGGCCACATGTGTTTGTGGGTGTGCACCCAGTGCTGTGCTTTGTTGTGGGCTTAGACAGACCGCCGCAGTGGTTTCCAATTGTCTGTACTTCAGCTAATTGGTTCGGTGTTTAATAAATTCTTTAAAATATTAAGATTGTGACCCATTCTGTTTCTCACAAAAGGCCAAAGGGGTTCACTGATATCTGGTGGGAATGTCACAGTTCCCAAAGCTCAGCACTGCTCATGTATTCCATGCTAGGGCCTGCAAGCCCAGAGCCCGGCAGGAGCTGGGGAGCCACAGCCTATGGGAGAACTGGAGTCCCCTCCTCTGCCAAAGGCCATTGTCCCTTCGCCTCTTCCCTCCGGGCACTGGCCTCTGCCGGGAGCTCTGGAGCAGAGCCATCTCCATCAGGGCCCGGTTCTCCCGCAGCAGCTGCAGCAGCTCCCTGGAGCAGTCGTGGCCCTGGCAGCGCGGCCGTGCAGAGGCGCGGGCGCTCTGGCTCTTCTCCTGCAACAGCCAGCACAGGGAGCCCGATGGAGGGGGCAGAGGGGCCTCAGGGGCCGAGCCCGATGGAGGGGGCAGAGGGGCCTCAGGGGCCGAGCCCGATGGAGGGGGCAGAGGGGCCTCAGGGGCCGAGCCCTCGGGCGCTGCCTTTGGCCTCTCCTGCGCAGAGAGCCCCGGGCCCGGCTGGGCTGCCCCGGGCAGAGGCCGCAGCAAGAAGAGCTCCGGGCGCCTCTGCCGCGGCTCCCTGGGGCTCAGCCGGGCCCCGCTCCTGCCCAGCGCTGGGCTCAGCCCCCGCTCCGCCAAAGCCGTGGCCAAAGGGCTGCCCCAGAGGCCCGGCACCCTCGGGGCCTGCCCAGCTCTGCTCCCCCACGGGGGCTCTCGGAATTCCTTCTATCCTTCCTTCTCGTGGCACTCTCAACTAATATTCCAAAATCTTTGTTTCTGAAATGGCTGAACAGGGCAGGGTTTTGTTCTGTTCCCTTTGTGACACCTCCCAAAAGCGCCCCCGGCACCCAATGTCACAGGAAAGCCCTTTCAATTGGAAAATCCAGGGCGGTGTGTCCATCTGTCCACGGGATCTGTGTTCAACTCCCTCAGCTCCATTTCCTGAGCACCCTTCTCCCCGCTCGGGCTGGCCTGAGTGTGTTCCCAGCAGAGATGTCTTTAGGACAATCTTACACTGACCACTAGATCTTGGCAGCTTCTCTCAGCCTGAGCTAAACCCTCTGCTCCCACCAGTCCCATTTCCAAACAGCACTGGTCCCAGTTGTAAAGGGTGTGGGACTCTTGGAAACGTCCTGGCCCTAAATTGTCATGTTTTTTCTTCTGATTTTCACATCTTCTGACTTGTGTCTGTTCTGGCACTTCTGAGTGTGCAAAGATTCAGTGAACAAAATGGACACAACACTCACAAAAAGCAGCCCAATTTTTAACCATGGCAACCAGACCAGAGCCCTGAGTGCCACACCCAGGCTTTCCTTCAATACCTCCTGCCACAGGAAATTCACCACCCACCTGGGCAGCCCATTCCAATATCTAATCACTCTTTCTGGGAAGAAAGTTTTCCTAATGTTGAACCCAAATGCCCCCTGGCACAGCTTAGAACCCTTTTTTGCATCTGCTCTCTCTTTTCCTTCCACATCTCTGGGAAGTCTGGCACTGACACCTCGGTCACTTCCCTGTAGGCAGGAGAAGAGGCTGTGCCAGTGAGTGCTGCTCAGCTGTTCTGCCTTTGAAGGGTGCTGCTTTCCTTATCATTTCTATATTTACATTAAAGAAGAAAGCATCGGTTCAGAAAATAACTATATCATGTAGCAGACAGTTTGTACAATAATAAATAGACCAGTTTGTAACTGTCAGAAGTATTGGGTTCTGGAAGAGCTTTTCAGGAAGCAGAGCCTCAAGTTTCAAGATGAAGTTGAAGCAGCACATGCAAGGCAGTTCTGTGATGTGATTAAATCTGTTCCCTTTACCCCAGTGCCATCCGTGGCTTTGCCAATCTTCTTCCACAGAGGTCCTGCAATCTTTCAACATGCTGCTTAGCTCTATCCCAACCTCTGTCCCAATTCCATGCATTGGAATGATCCTTCCTATCAGATGTGAGCTCTGGAAATACAAGTTTGCTCTGCAGTCAAAACACTTCTCCTTTTGTACTGGGTTTGCATGGCAAAAAGGGAGAAAATTTGGAGTGAAGTTGAGCCTGGTAAGAAGGTGAAGGGTTGGGGGACAGGGAAAGGTGTTAAGATTTAGTTTTATTTCTCATTATCCTACTCCGATTTGTTTGGTAATAAATTAAACTCATTTGAAAAGTTGAGTCTGTTTTGCCTGTGACAGTAATTGCTGGGTGATCTCTCCCTGCCCTTACCTCAACCCACCAGCCTGTCACTATATTTCCTCTCCCCTGTCCACCTGAGGAGAAGATTGATGGCTTTGTTGACACCTGGCCCCCAGTCAGGGCCAGCTCACCTCACCTCTGGGACTGCAAGATTTGAGCAAAGCAAGTGCTGAAGTGCAAGACAGCAGCAACATCAATGAGCCCGTGTGAGGTCAGATGAAGCAGGAGGAAAGCAGGTGCCTGCTGGCTCCTGAAACAGCTGTGTTGTGCAGCTGCAGCTGCAGAGTGGTACAGAGAGCCTGGAAAGCATCAAAATCTGATGGTTCTCCTCATGCAAACACACACACACAAACACCTTGTGCTCTGCTGCAGAGAGGAGCTGTAGGGATGCAAGGAGTTGTTGCTTATGCTCTACAAGTTCCTGGGAAAGAGGAGATAAAAACTGTTCTCCACAAATGCAGGAACAGGCAACCTTCTTGACAGTAAATAAAAAATTGCTAGTCAGAAGAATTATAATTAAAGCATTTTCCATCTTCTCTGCATACATACAGCTTGTGTGTTTCATAAAGGCTAATGGAGTGCAATGCTGGGCCTTGATGGATAATCACAAGGGATTGGATAACTTCGTCACCCAATCCTCAACTAATGACTTTTAACACTTTTTTTTAACTCAGTTTGTACTGGCTGGGATTATGGAGAGACTATTCAGTGAAGAAAAGCTGTTTCCCGAAGTTACTGCTCCCTGTGAGTATTTAACCCAGGCTCTGAAGCACCGGATGTGAGGTTTGGTTGTTTGGGTCTGTGTTATGCTTGAGGGAAGGCTCACGGGACACTGATGACTGTCAGGTCCTCTCACAGCCTGGGGTGGGTCACTTGTGGCTCTCCAGCATAGCCCAGAGCACTGAAAGGGGCCACAGCTTCTTCACCCAGCTTGTCCTCTGACAAACCAAAGTTTCCAGAAATTTATTCTCTGGTTTCACAACCTAGCCTGCACCTAAGACTGCCCTGAAAAGCCATATTTAATTTGTAATTACCATCCAGGACTTCTACTGCCACAGCCTCATGGGGGTCCTGCCAGTGCAGTGCTCACTCCAGAGCATTTGAAGCCTTTCTTCTTAACTTTTTATTCTTCCACTGTTTCTCTTTTATTATTTCCCTGCAATTTTCTTCTTGAAAATGGCTTCAGGTTGACATCTTGAAACCCCATCAGGAAAGCTTTATCCCTTGGAGACCTTCTCTGAGATCATCTGGATTCCTGGCAACTTTGCTCTTATCTCAATTTGGAGAAGTCCAAGTCAAGCTGACTAACCATCACTGGAGATGAAGGGCGGAAAATCAAGCTATCAGTGAGCTGCAAAGAGCAAACAGCAGCATGAAGAAGCCCATTAGAGGCAAAGTGGACCTGTCAGAGACTCAGCATGAGGTGCCTCTTTGGCAGGAAAAATTCCCACGCTTTAACAGCGTCTCTTCAGAGAGAACTTAGTGTCATTTTCTACGGGAGCCTCATAAAACAATTAAAATAAATGTCTTCAGATTACAGTTTTCTTCTCTCTCTGGGAATGTTTCCAGCTCACTCAGTTACTGCATCACCACAAAGAAAATGAAATTTTATAATTATTGAGGACAGATACCAGCAGAGGGTAATAGTTTAACTATGAGCCTGCTGGAGCACTGGGGCAATGCCAGGAAGGCACATTCAGAGGTCTTGGCCTGACTCTTTCTCCTCCTGGTGCCACCAGCAAGAGTTCAGGATCACAGAGAGGTGCTGCTGTGCTGGCTGGGAGCAGTACAGAGCTCTCCTAGTGTGCCACACCCAGGGTGGGCTGATGCTTATAGGTCTTGGCACAGTGGGTACATGCCCCAATCCACAATGAATAGTGTTAGAAGTTGAGTTTGAGCTTATTTCCCTTCCCACTGTCTGCTCCTGTCTCCTCTTGCTATCCTGCAGGCCACCTCTTCTCCATCCTGTCCCCTCTTGTCCAATCACTCCCTGTTTTCCACTGTCTTCCACCAACCTTTCTGCTTCTGCAACTGTGATTATTGCTGTTCTCTTCCTTCCTGTTGCAGACACACTCCCCCTCCTCCTTGGTGATGTCCTGGCCCCGAGTTTGCTGGTGTTGGGTTGCAGATTCCTGGGACAGAGCCTGGCCTTTGCACCGTGCTTGCCATATTCCTGGCCAGCTGTCAGTGACGCATTACACAGGCTGAGCCCAAGGCAGCTCTTTGAACACATTCCCATGCTGGTCTCTTTGGATCTGCTTGTTCAAGCTTCTTCTGTTACACCCTCAGCCCACTTGCAGAAATCACTGGTAATTTTGTACCTCATAAAGCCAGAAAGCAATTACAAGCATATCAGTAACTTCCTTTTCTCACACCAAGGCTCCCTTGCAAATGTTTTATTTCACAGGATGTTAAAAAACATCTTGATTTACAGCAGAAACTGGAAAATGCTATCTTCAGCCTTGGTGTCTATGACTACCTGGACACAATTCTTTTGTATTTATCACATTGCCATGCAGTGCCAAGTGAGCACATCTTCTGGCAGGAACCAATTCGCAGTGCTTGTGCAGAGCCTGAAACATGCAGGTCCTCACACACAGCAGCGACCACTCACCCCTACTGTGATGCCAACAACAGAAATTCAGCAGGGGTGTGATTTGGCAGGAGCAGTCTTTAACTTACACCAGAGCAAGAGGAAAGCCAGTTCTGCAGCTGAGTTATCAGACTGTGGCTTGCCTGCTGCACATCTTATTTCCAACATCAAGGATGTCACTTTTGCCTGAATTTGCCTCATGTTATGCATTTGGAGCCTAAAAAATGGGGTCTGTCTTGGTGATACACCTGCACAGTATGTGATCCACATGCCACAGAAGCCCTGGCTCTGGCCCTTCACTGCTGGCTCCACCAGGACCGGTGGGCACTCAAGTTAAGTGATTTAATTAAGGTCTTAATGTAGGTTGGATGAGTGTTAGTTCTTAATTCTCATCGTGGTCATCACAGAACAAAGTGAAAATGTCACTCACCTACTCAGTGGGGATTTGGAAGGAGGAAACTGGCCTCATACTGAGCCTTGGTAGCATCTGAACAGGTGGGACTTGGTATCCTGGATCTGCTGGAGAGAAAGTGAGGATCAGTCAGGTAAGTTTTTCAGTGTGATGGGACACATGCACAGAAAGCACACCCAAAGCTTACTTTCCTGAGTACAAACAAGCAGGATGACAGATTCCTTGCGTAGAAATCCACATCTCCTTGCAGTGGAAGTACCTCACCCACAGGCAGTCTCCTGCAAGGCTCAGGCTCATGCAATCCATGCAGTCAGTGCCCACCTTCCCCCTTGCTGTGCCCCTTCCCCATCTTTGTGGGGCTGTGCAGGGAAAATGCACTTTTCCAAGGTTGGTTTTCAAACAACCAGGGAGCTTTGGGACTTCTGCTCAGCCCTCCATATATTGTCTGTGCCTTCTGTGGTAGCCTCCACTGCTTTGTTTGTGGCAGAAAGGTTATGTAGTGTCCTTTAACTGCCATTTAACTCCAGCATTTTTAACACCTCAGGGGTTTTGTCAGGTTTGTGAGTGACACCTCAGCTGCACAGCTGAGTGGGTCAGGTACTGCACCACCAGAACCACGAGCTAATCCCGTGACCAAGAATGGGCTGGAAAACCCAAAGCTGACTTAGCTGAGTGACCAGCACCAACCAGCTCTGCTGGCTATGTTTTCCTTCACAGATGAGTGTTCACCCACTCCTAAAGGTCACAGTTGTTGAAGAAGGAATTGCTAAGAAGTCTTTCCTCCCTGGAGCTCTGCCTTCCCTCGTGTCCATGCTGGGGAGTGAAAAAGGCCGGCTCTCTGAGAGGTGTCGCTGGCAGCCCCCAGGGCACCCCCCCAGCCCTGAGGTTATTCGTGTTCCAGAGAGGCTGTGCCAGGCAGGAGCTCCCACATGCTCTCTGCTGCTGGCTGAGTTTGCTCTGCTGCATCGATTCAGGCAGGGCAAATCCAGAGCTTCTTCTGTGAGCACAGAGGCTCCAAGCCAATGGAATATAGATGTTATTACAGCATGCAGCTGTTGAACAGCTAAACAGCCTCAAAGGCAGAAGAACATCACTCTGCACCCATCCCCTCACCTCGTGGGGTCCCCCATCCTCACCAAAGGCTGCCCAGGTGCACACACCTTGTGTTTTGGATCTACACGTGGGAAGCTCCACACTGATCCATCAGAGAAGACTAAGAAATATCCACTGAATACAGAACCAGTTCTTCTGTCCTAACCTAGATTTCAGCCACAGCTGCAGCCGGTACAGAGTCAGTGGTGCCTCCCAATGCAGGACACAGACATTTCACTCATATCTACACAGAGACAATTTGGGGGAAGCAAACTGGAACAAAGGCAATTGGGATGGAGAGAGAAATGTTTTGTATTAATTCCAAATTTTATGTTGCAATTAACTGACAGCAAAGAGACCAACAGTGTCCCACAGTGGCACAGACTTTTTCCCGCTTCATGGAATTCAAGGGGAATAGCAATTTCTCCTCCTGCTTACAGCTGTGTCTGAAAATTATTATATTCTAAAGAACAAACCAGATAATTTGTCCCAAATTGAAAAAAAAAAGGCCAACAAAACAAAACCCAAGCAACTGAAAAGAATTTTGTCATAGCTTGCCCAATTTGATTTTGCTTCACAATCATTAACTTTCCATTGCAAAAGAATTCATATGGGAAACTTTTTCCAGCCTAATTCTTAACCCTTGCCCTTCTATTAATCAGATGGTGATCTTACAGCTTGATTCTGTTTTCTATCCTAGTTAAACTGTTTAGAAATGTGCTAATGATTCGTTCTCCTGCAATTAGATTCAGCAGTCAGAGCCTTTCCTGCACTTCTACAAAGTTTGCTGTGAAGAAGAGCACAGTACAAAGAAACCAGTCATGGATCCATGAAGAAAATCAATGGCATTTGGGAAAATACATTTGAGGATCTGGACCTGTATTTAATGCATGTCATTAGCTATTTGCAAGAGACAAATGACATAAGGGAGAGCAGTTTCTTTCTGTCTGCAGAGAGCTTAGAAGATATTCTTCAACCTTTCATATTCCACTTCTCTTTTGCATTAAGAATCCAAGTCTCTAAAGATCTACCTTGTAAAATTGCCACTGAAGTGTAACAGGAGACACCGTGAAATTCCAGCACTGCAAAACTCAGGGAAATGAATTTCCATCGTGGCTCTGCATAAATTTGTTCTTTGCTGAAGTGAGCCTGGGAAGTGACTGACGTTTTCATGCCGTGTGTGTGCTTTGAGGCTTAGATTTCACAAGAAGTGCAGATGCACCACTGGGAGCTCCTTGGAAGCTGCCTTGTTTACAGGGCTCAGCCTGGCGGGGCTGTGTTTAATCCAAGTCAAGTCACGGGAGATTGTGCTCCAGCCTTCTCATCACGGTCCAGACTCCATGCTGATACGTGCTACTGCAGAGGAAACTCTTCCTGTTAGAGAAGGGAGAGCACAGCATCTCTTCAGGCAGTAGGACTTGGCCCAAGGTCAAGCCAAGAAGCCCATCAGAGGCCAGGGAGCAAGCCAGAGAGACATGCTGGAGTGTGGCCATGGCTGGCATGTGGCTCATGTAGTGGCCCCAAGGACAGAAGCCTGGAGACCCCACAAGGCCCTGTCCTCACAGCTCTCCAGTCCTGGATTTGGGATATGCACACCCACACCAGAGCTGGCCTTGGATCCAGGCAGGTAAGCCCTGAGGAAGGGAAGCAGCTCTGTTGGGAGACCCACACTGGAAAATGATCCATGTGTTATGGAAGCCAAGGGTGCAGGCCAGGAGGGAAGGCACCATGGGCAGCTCCAGACTTCTGTGCACTTCAGGCATAGGCCACTCAGGCTTGGGGGCCATGGGGGTCTCTGAGGAATCATGGAGTCCCCAGGGCTGGGAGTCTGCTATCTGGAAATGCCACATTTCCAAATGAGTGGCTTTTGGTCTTTTTTAAATGGTTGCTTTATGACAGGGGAGCTTTTCTGTGACTGCAGCTGGCCAGTGGTTGTAGTGTACACCTGGAAGGGGAGTTTCTCTCACCCATTTGTTGCCTGTCCTTTGATGAGGGGCCTGTTGGTAGGAGGTAGGAAACACTCACAAATATTTGCAGCACTGGGTCTAAGGCTGGCAGAGATGGGTTTGCTGTGATAAATGAATACCAGTCCTGCTACTGAGCAGTCTGAGCCGGCACACAGGCAAGAAGAGAAACCTCCACTGTAAGGTTAGCCATGACCAGGGCTTTAAAGGGATTTTGTCTGTTGCAGGAAAGAAATTTAATGTTGCTGGAGTTACAGGGAGCAAGCAGTAACCCCACACAATTTCTCCTTCAGAGACTGTGTTTCAGGTTGAGTGGAGGGAGGCTTGTGCAGACATTGCAACACTGAGTCATGGCTGGAGAGGCTGGAATTGTAATGCCTCAACAGCTCATCCTCTTCCTCTGTTTTCAAACAGGAGCTTAGTTCTGTAGGAGGTCAGAGACGACAAGAGAGGGAACACTGACAAAACTGCCCAGTACTTCTACTACCCCATAGTGCACCTCACATCCTTCACATGCTGAATGCACGTTTCCAAAGGTTCAATCCTGCCCACAGTGCCCTGCAAGCTCTGCTTCCACCTAAGCAACAACACACTTGCCAAGCATGTTCATCTGTTGCAGCCTCCTTCCCACCTGAAACCTCCCGGGCTCCAGGACTTGTCTGGCTTGTGCAGAGACAGAACCTCATGAGGCTCAGCCCCACATAAATGCCTTTTCCATCCCACATCAAGGACTTCACATGCATGGATTCTGCATGTGTCTCCCCCATCTGCACCTCCTTTCACTCCCCAAGTCCTTGAGATACCTCTGACTTCAGAAAATCTGCAAAATGTCTGTTTTACAGCTTTCTTTTCTCAGCTTTAGCCCTTCAGAATCGCCAACATTTATCTCACTGTATCATCAACTCTCCACCCATTTCAAATTCAATTGAAAGCACATTTTCTCCCTTGCCTGTGGTTCCTAAATTATATACCCATCTCATTTCAAAATACTAATTCAGCAACTTGGCAAGGTGATTATTAATAACAGCTCTGTTCTTCTCTGGAGGAGAAATAATACTAGAAACATGTGAAATGTGTACACAGTTGTCATTCTCTGTCTCCTCTTTTGCCAAACATTCTGTTCTTTACAGGAAATAAAAACAACCCTACAGCCAGTGTTAAGTGACTGAGGCAGTGTAATGAGCATAGAACCACGGAATTGGGACAGTATTCTTTGACGTGTCCCAAAACTTGGGGTAACACAGATGGCACTGTCTGCCACGAATCAGTGCTTGGCTGTAAGGGGTCAGCAGCACAGGGACACTGAGCCTGAGGAGCTGTGCACACTGAGAGCTGGAGCCCAGTGCTTCCTTCAGCCACTTGTGTGGAGCTCATCATGGCAAACTGCTTCAGCTGTAATGAAGTCATTCATCATTTCATTCCAAGATTTCACATGGGCTTCCCAAGGACCCGGAGCTGCTGGGAAGCACTGAGCTGGGGTGTGGCCTGCAAGCACCAGGCTGGCAGCAGGTTAGAATCATAGAATCATGGAATGGTTTGGATTGGAAAGGACCCTAAAGCTCATCCCATCCCATCCCCTGCCATGGGCAGGGCCACCTTCCACTATCCCAGGTTGCTCCAAGCCCCGTCCAACCTGGCCTTGGACACTGCCAGGGATGCAAGGAAAGCCACAGCTTCTCTGGCCACCCTGTGCCAGGGCCTGCCCACCCTCACAGCCAGGAATTCCTTCCCAATATCCCATCTATCCCTGCCCTCAGGCAGTGGGAAGCCATTCCCCCTTCTCCTGTCCATCCATGCCCTGGTCCAAAGTCCCTCTCCAGCTCTCTTGTAAGCCCCCTTTGCAAACTGGAATTAAGTACCTGTTTTTTACTTTCTAATTTTTCATTTTCTACCTGTACTTCTAAAACATACAGTAAAGTCCAGACGTATTTTTCATTGCTCATAGTGCCACAGGACGTGCAGTGAAGAACTCCAGGGGCTCTCCTGAAGCAAACCCAGTATATGGGTGCTGTGTACATTGGGAGCTGAGCTTAGTGATCCAGGTGTCCCCCTTACCCATGTTTCCACACCATCCCAGCAGGAACCAGGGTTGTGCTTCCCTAATACACACTGGGGAAAGAAGGCAAAAAGAAGTCCCTTGGAGGATGAGTGGGCAATCGAGTCCTGTGGAGGATGAGGGGGGAATAGAAAGATGGGGTGCCTCTTACTCCTGTGGTGGAGGGACAAAGTGAGGGGTTCCCAAGGAAGGGAGGAGATGAGAAGTTCTCAAGGGATGAGTTTATGCACAGAAGGGAAGCTGTGCTTTCAGCCTTGCAAGACAAGGAAGAGCCAGCTCACAATCACAATGTTTTGAGAGGAGGATAACGTATAAAAAAGTTAGAGAGGTATCCAGGGGCTTTTCATTCTGAAGACTTGTCCTGGAGTCGTGAGGCCAGTCCTCTTTAGGGGCATCTAGGGACCTGTAGGAAAGAAGTGCTCACACAGACAAGAGCCAACTTGTTGCTCAGTTACCCAGCTATCAGTGGCTTTGGCTATCATGGGCCCAACAGCTCCTTCCTCACACCACAGCCTCTAAGGTGCTGAGGATCTGCCTCAAGTATCCTGGAAACATGGAACAAAAAGATTAATAAATAAAAAGTTATAAACTGAATGCCTCATATCAGCAAGAGCTTGGGAGGAGAAAGTCTGGTTATAGTGAGAGCCGTTGGCTCTGGGCTATGACAGCCAGTGCTTGTCTGGCAGATACAGCCCTGCTTCCTCTCCCTGCCTCCTGGAATTCTGTCTCCCCATTACAGCTCCCTGGCTCTGCTCCAGGCGCCTCGCTCCCACAGAAGTGTGGAGTATTTAAGAAGTAGGACTTCCCAAGTGTTTAAAGTGCAAGGGTTTAAAGGGAATAAGATACCATTTAGAAGTTGGCCAAATTCCCTGTTCTCTGGCTAGGGAGGAGATAAGCTTCCACTTGAATGGAGTGGAAGTAAAAGCTGCTCTGCTAAGAGACCCCCAAAGTGAAGACCTGGAACCAGCCAGGGGATGGGAAAGGCTTGAGTTGACAGTGAAGTCACTGAGCTTCCAGAACCTGCTTCAGAACCTTTGGAATTCACCTCAGAACCTCTGGAGATCAGTCACTGCTCCTCAGCCTTTCCTAGGGCTGCCCAAGCTGTGTCTGGCCATCACAGCTGGTGGGCTGGTACAGGACCTGAGCTGAGCCAAGGCACTGGTTTCACCCTCACCACGACAGCCACAAAGCTGTCAGGTCCCATGGGCCATTAGCATCGCTCCTCATGCTCCCTTGTGCGTGGGTTTCCTGCAGCACCACTGCACTTGTCCCACCCTGAGTCCCCCCATGCTGCTCATGGCTGCATGTGCATTGTGCAGTGTGGGTCCTGCTGATGCCATGATGGTTTTTTGCCTTTTCTTTTATACCCCTTTTATACCCCTTTTGCAACTTCTGTATTCTTAGTGGTTTTAGTCTACATTCTTGGAGTTGTTTGTCAGGCTAAGAGACTCAACATTTTAGAAGCTTCGTGGTTAGGGATCAGTGTGCCCCAGAGCCCGAGGTGCTCTCCAGAACACATTCTGTAAACTGAGATAGAACCATCCAGGGGAAGGTGCCTTGGGGAGAGGGGCTCACTCAAGCCTATCACTGGGGAATTTTTGATAGATATGCTAATTAGTAACACCTATAATTTTTGATAGATATGCTAATTAGTAACACCTATACCAGATCTTTTGGGGTGTGCATTGCAGTGTGCATTTCAGTGCATTCGACCTGGACGTGTGCACCTAAGGATCCTTAAATTAAATACCGAGGTAAAATCCCTTTTCCCCTTCTAACTGTGTTTGACTGTTGATTTTAAGACCAGGAAAAGGCATCACTGCAGTACCCCCAGGACCCCTCCTGGGTGATCCACCACCTCCCACACGGTGCCATGTGTCACACTCCCTGCCAGGACAAGGACTTCACACAGGTCAGGCACACATCTGCAAGCTGGCTCAGGGTGCCACGTGCTGGTTTCACCCCCTGTGCCAAGCCTTCAGAGGCAGGTGGCAGAGAGCACCAGCAGAACCCACAGCCCTCATTTTGGGGAAAAGAAACTTGCTGCATGACATTTTTTTCTAAATAATTTGTTCCTAAAAGCCATGTTCACCCTTCTTCTTCCTTGGCTGGGCCAGCCCTGGATTTTGCAAAGCACTGCATTAACCTACTTCATGCAGATTGCCTGATCCCTGTTCATGTACCACCACGGAGTACTACTCGTGGAAAGCAGTCAAAACACACACAGCAGTACTAAGCTTGTGAAACTAGATCTTCTAAAATATCAGTGCACCCCATTTGGTGAGGAGTCCTGCCCTGAGATGTCCTAAAATTGGAAAAATGCCCTGAAACTGAAAGTTCGATGCCCCATCCCATGGGTTTGATGCCACCTCGTGGTAGTTCCGTGTCCTGATTTGCAAGGGAAAGGTTTCACTCCTGGGATGTTTCCCAAGCAGGTTCCTCCTGAGAGAGAAACAGTTTGGAGAAAGGATGAAGATAGACAGATGTCCAGCTCTTCACTGCTGATTTGCAGCTCCACAGCACCGTTAATAAAAGTTAGTATGAGTGTAAAACAGAGGGACTGCACTCTATTCTGTAAGGTAATGTGGAAATACCTACAGGATAGAGATGTGGCCATCACAGAATATGCTGAGATGTCCTGACATAAAACTTTAGCTATAGTTGCCTCATCATCCTGGGACCAGACAAACACTTCAACTGAATTCACAGTTAAATTTTCACATTTGGAGGAGCTCTTTCCTCCACTGGAGAGCAAATTCCCTCTCCAGCCCAGTCGTCATTATATTGTGCCAAAGCTGTAATAAAGGGATGAATTATCTCACCCTTTAAAAAGTGGAATAGAAATTACTAAGACTGGTACCAATATTTCAACTGAGAATTGGCTCTTTCAAAAGAAAATTGTTCCTCCTCCCCTCTCACCACTGTAGCAGAGAGTGATTTGCCAGGTGCATTCATGGAGCTTTTGAGCCTTTCATACAGCAAATGGCGCCGATTGCTTTTGTTTGCCCTCTGAACGGCAGGAAAGACACCACTTTACAACTGCCAGAACACACTCTTGGGCCGTTCTAATATAAAACTCTCATGTTCATTGATTGAATAATCACAGACTGTGCACAAATTGTAGTGAAATGACTCCCTGCTCCTCGCCTTCTCCCTGAGCTTCAGGCACCCTCAAATCCACAGCAGCAGCGTGGCAGACCCTGCAGAAGCACTGCATCCTGAAGGCAGCATAGCTGGGACATGGCTGCAGCTGAGATAATTACTCTTAGGTTTCAGCTTGGCTGATTAACTTTTATGTAGCCCTGTAATATCATGGCATTTTGTTTTCAATTCTGGAACTATCTTGGACAGTGTTGATCTGGGGGAAAAACCCCTGCAAGTCACACAGCTCTGCCATGCAATGAGACAGATGTCATTTCACTGTCTGTATAAATGAAATTACACTTGCAGTGGTGTGTAATGCAATCTCCACTGTTGAGGTGCTTGTCTGCAACTTTTTCACCAGACTGAACACTCCAAATGTCTAAATACAGCTGTTCACTATCTGAAGAGTGTAGAGGGGGTGTTACATTAATATTTGTCTGTATCACTCTCTCAAAAACCTATTTGACTGAAATTCTTAATCTTTGCTCTTTTCTTAAAATCTGCACATTTGAATCAGATTGCAATATACAAATTGGAGTGGAAAAATAAGAGATTTTCACAGATGCCCATCTGAAGAGGTTTAAAAGGCTGAAGTGGCAGAGGCAGCAAGTGAGCAATGATCTGTGTAGCAATGAATCCTCTTTCTCTCACACATGGACTTGTGAGAGTGGGAGCTGATATTGCCTGGCTAAGAGGCATTTTCAGTGAGTTTTCAGTTTTTCTAGGGGAATGTTGCTGTTGGATGTCTTTCTTAGATGCCATAGTCTCAGGCCCTTGGATCTCTTCAGAAGAGGGATCAACACCTTGAGTGGAACTGGAGCTGGTAACAACAACTCTTGCCCCCAGAGAATGCCAGGTTTGGCAGAACAGCAAGTAATTGTTACACCTGTGTTGAGTTTTGTTTAAATCACAGCAATAAAGGGAAACAAAATGCCTTTGTTATATTTACCCTCACTTCCAGAGCCAGCAGAAGAGAAGGAAGTGAGGAGGCATTTGGATTGAGGAGAAACACAACCCTCTGCAGGCTCTTCAGTGGAGAAAAAGGTGTATGAAGGAAATCAGAGAATCACAGACTGGTTTGGGTTGAAGGGACCTTAAAGCTCATCCCACCCCTGCCATGGCAGGGACACCTCCCACTATCTCAGGCTGCTCCAAGCCCCATCCATACTGGCCTTGGGCACTTCCAGGGATCCAGGGGCAGCCACAGCTTGGGCACCCTGTGCCAGGGCCTGCCCACCCTCACAGGGAACAATGACATAGGACAGTGACAGGACAAGACTAAAGAATGGCTTAAGGCCATTTCCTGTAGTGAAAAGTCCCTCTCTAAACTGAGATGAAATCCAGCTCAAGATGTGGCAGCAGAGATTAAAACATGCACTAATCCACCTTCTCCTCTGTAGTGACTGACTCTTCACTGTAATGGCTTCCTGACTGGTGCAGGTGTGTTTAGGACAGCACATCCCACCCAGCATCTGGCTGCCTGTAGGGGAAGGTGCAGGCCCCACTTCCACACCTTCCACCTGTGGGCAGGGGTTGCAAACCACAGGCTTAGGAAAGTCAGATGGCCGTGTTTGGGTTACCCAAGTGCCACTTCACACCAGTCAGCCTCTGCTCTGGTTTGTCTGTCAGTGAGAAAACCACCTGGATGTCCTGCCATCCTATTCTGGAGAGAACAAACCAGGCCAAGGAGTACTGCTGCTGAAAATCTCACCTCCCAGTACCCACCTAGGTTCTGGTTATACCTGTTCCTCAAATATAACCCTCCCCATGCCTTCCTCTGCTGCTGCCATGTTTGGGAAGAATGGGATCTACCTGGGGGGGCTCTGCACTGCAGATCACCCAAGGAGCATCTCTTGCTGGGATCTGAGCTCTCCATAGGGAGCTGATTATTCATGTTTTGTTTGCTGGTTCAATTTATTTTTAGTTGACAGAAACAGCTGTGAGGGGGTGAAGAAATGAGGAACAAAAGCTGACAGCATGATTAACTTTTTAACTCAAATTGCTTCTCAATTAAAAGAAGCTAAATATTCCCTGTGCTCTTGGTGCCACTTTTCCATGCTGGCAGCTGCTGTGCTCCCAGGAACATGACACAGTTTCACAGGTGGAGGTGGAACTGCACAGGAGGAAGGCTGTCCACAGCTGCTCCTCCCTCTGGGGTCACCTCACGGGACTGGAGGACAACGCAAGAAGTGCCAAGCCCAGCATGGCCAGCGCTCAGAGAAGCCATCAGACTACCTGAACTCAGCCTCCCCAACCATAAAATGAGATCTCTAGTGAGATTTCACAGCTATTCCAACCCCTTGCAAGGGTTCAGGTGCAGAGAAGAATCCAGAAGTTCATATTCTAACAATGAAAAGCGCTTGTAAAGTCCTCAAACAAATTTCATAGATGCTACCAGGAAGAAACTTCAGCTCTGCTGCGATAGATGATGTTTATTCAAGGTACAACACTGGGAAAGTTTCCAGCCACCACTAATTGGGGTGCAGTCATTCCATGTCCTACAAAACAAGAGCTCCTGTTCACACTGCTTTTAAGTCTTGTGAGTCTTAAGACTCACAAAAGTCTTCAGCCAACTGAACTTGATATCTGATTTTCCCTACATTGCTTGTTTGCCTGCCAGCCTTTTCAATACACCTCCTTATCCCACTCTGCCCTTTGCCTTGTGAGGATTAGGGCTTTCCTCTGAATCCTACACTCAGGTTTGAACTTTGACTCCCAATTGTCTTCCTCCTCGTCCCCACGCAAGGCCAGGAAGGGGCAGGAACAGGGTTATGCTGGGGAGGGATGGGACAAGGTTGCAGCTCAGGACATCAGAAACAGACTCTGTCCAGGCAGCCCCTGGCTCCTTCCCCCAGCAGGAATCACAGAATGGCTCAGGCTGGAAAAGACCACTGTGGTCTTTTGATCAAATGGTCCCACCTCCCTGCTCAAGCAGGGTCATCCCAGAGCACGACACAGGATTGTGTCCAGGTGGGTTCTGAGTATCTCCAGTGAGGGAGAGTCTACTCCTTCTCTGGGCAGCCTGTTCAGTGCTCAGTCATGTGCACAGGAAAGTTCTTCATGTTCAGATGGAATATCCTGTGTTCCACTTTTTGCCTCTTGTGCTGGGTCCCACAGAGGAGATCCTGGTCCATGCTCTGACCTCTCCCTGCAGACACTGACAGATATGGATGAGGACCACTCTAAGCTGTGTGTCCTCTTGAGGCTGAGCAGCCCCAGCTCCCTCAGCCTTTCCTCATCAGGGAGATGCTGCAGTCCCTTCATCCCCCTGTGGATCTGCTCGAGGAGGTGCAGAGGAAGCAAGGGAGATGCTGCAGGAGCTGCTGGGAGAGCTGTGGGTGTTCAGCCTGGAGAAGAGAAGGCTCCAGAGAGACGTTAGAGACCCTTCTAGTGCTTAAAGAGCCTTCAAGAGAACTGGAGAGGGATTTGGGACAAGAGCCTGGAGGGACAAGATAAGAGGGAATGGCTTTCCACTGCCAGGGTTAGCTTATTAGGAAGAAATTCTTGGCTGTGAGGGAGGTGAGCCCTGGCACAGGATGCCCAGAGAAGCTGTGGCCGCCCCATCTCTATGGAAGTGTTCAAGGCCAGGATGGACAGGGGTTGGAGCAACCTGGGATAGTGGAAGGTGTCCCTGCTTATGGCAGGGGGTGGAACAGGACAGTCCTTCAGGTCCCTTCTATGATTCTATTCCCGCTCCAGAAGTTCCATGTCCCTCCTGTCCTGAGGAGTCCAGAACAGGATGCAGCATTCCAGATGTGCCACACCGGGGCTGAACAGATGGGCAGGATCCCATCGTGACCTGCTAGCAGTGCCCTTCACACCCCAGGATCCCCCACACTGGTCCCAGGACACATGGCTGGTCAGGGGCAGTTGTGACCCCTGGAGCCTTCTCTGCAAAGCTGCTGTCCAGGGCTGGGACATGCAATGACCTCCCTGCTGCTTTAGCTCCAGCACAGCCACCCTCAGGCACTGGATGTTCAAAGTGTAAACCATCAGGCAGCAATAAGCCCCCAGCGCTCCCCTCAACAGCTCCCTGGGCCAGGTATCCCCGGCCAAGCATACGTGACTGTGAGTGACACCGCACCGGCAGGGACAGCTGCTGCCGGCTTGGACCGAGCGAGGAGAAGGAAATCCTGGCCCCTAGGGGAGCCAAGGCCGCCGCTGTGCCCCGAACGCACCGCCGGCCCGCGGTAAGGACACCACAGGAACATGGCGACGGCGCTGTGAGGGGAAACGCCGCGCCCCCGCTTCACCGCCCCGCCCGGCAGGGGGCGCCGTGCCGCCCGCGCATGCGCCGCTGCGCTAGAGGTTCGAACCGCCAACTGCCCCAATTCGAATTCGCATCCTCACGGACCAATCACAGCGCGCAGGGCGGGTCAGGCCCCGCCCCCGCCGGCCAATGACAGAGCCTGCTGTGTTTA
>JACBWW010000024.1:1442097-1464010 GCA_020086605.1 Lanius collurio | reverse complement strand
CGCCCCCGGCGCTCCGGTCCCTCCTCCGCTCGTGCCGCTCTCTCGGAGCCGGCCCGGGTGCTGTGTCCGCCCGCTCCGTCCCCGCGGACGCGCCGCGATGAAGGCGGGCGGTGAGTGCGGATGTGCCCGCGGGCTCCGTGGGTGCTGCTGTTTCCCGGGGCGTTCCGCGCTGAGGGGCGGCTCCAGGGGAGCTCAGCCTGCTGGGCGCCTCCTGAGGAGGTCTGAGGGCGGGGGTTAACGGGATGCACCGAGCCCGGGCTGAGGGACCACCGGGACCGGCAGTGGGAGGGGGGCCGGGCCGGCGGCTGCGCGCCCAAATTCAAACGCGGCGGGGGCGGTGCGGCCCGGCCCGGCGGGGGCTCGGGGCCGGCTCTGCCCGCGCACTGCTGCCCGCCGGGGCCGTACCTCAGCCCCTCTGTGACCTCAGGGTCCGTGGCTGTGGCTGTGCCTGGGCGCTCCTGGCTTTAAAGCCAAGGGATCAGGATGTATATTGCGCGTGGAATAGCATCTCGGGCGTCTGCAGGGTGCACAGTAATGTGCAGGAAAGCCCGTTCAAAAGTGAGTGGTTTTTACCGTAAGGATGGCTGAAGGATGGTACTTGGCTGCCCAGAGCGATTGTGGCATCCACATCCTTGGAGTTGTTCAAACCCACCTGGATGTGGTCCTGCCCCACTTGGCGGGGCCGTTGGACTGGGTGACCCCCCCAGAGTTCTCTTCCAGCCTAAACCACTCTGGTTTCGTGAACAACACATTGGAAATTAACCTGTGCCACTTCCTGTCTGTAGAAATGGAGTTTTCTCTTCACTGAGTTGCTCATGTACCCCCTGCTCTCTGTTTGGATGTTTCACATCGATGCCTTTTCCTGGTCTTAAATCAAGAGTCAAACACAGTTAGAAGGGGAAAAGGAATTTTACCTTTGTATTTACTTTAAGGATCCTTAGGTGCACACGTCCAGGTCAGCTGCACCAAAATGCACCCTGCAATGCACCCATAATGTACATCCCCCAAAGATCTGGTATCACATTATAGGTGTTACTAATTAGCGTATCTACCAAAAATTCCCTAATGAGAGGCTCAAGTGAGCCCCTCTCCCCAAGGAACCTTTCCCTGGATGGTTCTATCTTCGTTTACAGAATGTGTTCTGGAGAGCACCTTGGGGTATTTAGTCTCGTAGTTTGACAAATGAGTCCAAGAATGTAGGCAAAAGCACCAGGAACAGAAGCTGCAAAAAGGCATGAAAGGGGTATAAAAGAAAAAGCAAAAAATCTTCATGGCATCAGTTTAGGCTGAACTGGCATCCCAGTTTGGGTGTCCATTTCATTTTCATGAAATACTACTGCTGAAGATGGTACATTTTGTATATATATGTGTCTATGTGGCCATATATATTTATATATAATTGCATTGGAATAATACTCCAGAAGATATAGGCAATGGATCTTCCATTGGTACCCTTGGCAGCAACTGCTTGGAAAGATAGGCTTGACTAGGCTTGGTGGTCTTCCTAATATCTCTGGTTGCATTCCAGGGACTGCTGTCAGTTGAGAAGGCAAAGTTGGGGCATGGAGGAGGTAAATGAAATGATAGCAGTGACAGTTAAACCATTTGTTACTTCTGAACAGGGACAGCTGAACTGTTTGTCACTACTAAACACGGTCACAGGGGTCAGGGCTCAGAGGGGCTCTTGGTGAAGGCCACTTGAGCATGAGCCACCCCTTCTGAGTCTCTTGGCTTCATTAACCAGTTTGAACGAGCCCTTTCTGCTCTGTGGCTTAGTCTAGTGGCATTATGTGGCATGAAGTATATTTGCCTGGTTAATGTGTTTGCCATGTCCTATGCTGCAGTGAAGAGGTGCTCAAGTGAGCACCTGTGTGTGTAATCCTCCTTAGTACCTTTTTCCCTTGTGCTGTTCCATCACTAACTGAGGTGTCCTGTGTTTTTCTTTTCCAGTGGTTCACTGTAGATGTTCCAGATGTTTTTCTTTCCCTTCAAAGCGAAGGATAATAAAACGGCCTCGAGTCCTGACGTTCTTGAACCTCCCCGAGGATGTCTTGTTTCACATCCTGAAGGGCCTCCCTGCTGCAGACATCCTCTCAGTCAGAGCTGTAAGTGCTGTAGCTTCCCCTCTGCCGAGCACCACTGCTCAGCTCTGCCTTCAGGAGCCTGGACTGCACATGGAGCAGGCTTCTCATGTCACACTGAGCCTGAACAAACCCAAAGAGTGCCTGCAGGGTTTAGATTTTTGCTATCCCAGGGACAATTTCGTTTCTCACTGCTCAAGTTAAGAGTAGCAGCAGTATTTGACTGCTTTTTGTACCTTTTCTGTGCAAATTGTCCTGCCAGATTACTGTGGCTGAACAAATTGGTTTGGTTTGGCATCTCTTGCCTTACTGCTTATCAGGCAGGCAACAAGTTAAACATAACTTGTGATTAATTAGTTACTTCTCTAAAATTGCAAAGACCTGTTCTTCTGTTGGTCCTTTTACTTTGGTAATCATTATTTTGTGTTCCCTCCATGCAGGTGCACTCACATCTTAAATACCTTGTAGATAATCATTCCAGTGTTTGGGCACATGCAAGTTTCCAAGACTTGTGGCCGTCTCCAAACAATCTGAGGATGTTTGAAAGGTAAGTTTTAAACATCAAATTTGTCTGGCCTTTTAGAAGAGGTTGTTTGAAGGAAGATTAACTGTTCTAATTACTCCTCAGTGTAATTAGGGCATCTGACTTGTACAAAGAGGGGAAATATTTGCTTTAGGAATGAAAAAATGGCTGATTTCAGGTCTAAGCTACAGCTGGTCACTGCTGTCTCTTTAACCAGAGCAGGATCTATTGCATGTACCAAAATTATTTCTCTTCATAGGCATTAGTATTCCAGACTGGAACATAGCACATTCCCTAAAATCTCTCTGGTGCTTCCATGTGAATGTACAAGTGAGGTCAGGGGCTCCAGAGAATAATGCTGTTTCTAAATCTGAGTTGGCTTGGTCACTTCTTGTGCAAACCAGTGTATTGAAAAACAGGTGAATTTCAGTAACAAAGTTTGAAATACTCTGCTTTAAAAAGATGGGGAACATCTTTTTATCCATTTCATTTGAAGGGGATCCATTGGTGTCAGAGATTTCTTTAACAGGTTTAAATGCTATGATAATGGTTTTGCTTCTGACTGTCACCTCTTTTCCTTCTGAGGCAGACCACTATGTGCACATCAGTTTGGGAGGGAGGAACACAAGGCCTTGATATTTTGATGCATGTCCTTGAGGGTACAAGGACCAAACTGGATTCTGGTGGTAGGAAGGATTTCAACCTCAAGTGCCTTCTCTGTTTGCCCTTCAGGGCTGCTGAAAGTGGTAACTTTGAAGCTGCTGTGAAGCTGAGCTTGGCATACCTGTACAACGAGGGCCGTAAGTGTGGGAGTTTGTCCTGGGGCTTTGGGGAACATGACATAGCACATGGAGGTTTTACACTGCTCTGCTTAAGCACTTGCCAGGAAGCTGCTGGGTGTTCAGTGATGAGACAGGATAGAGCCTGGGGGTTCAAGGTTAGGAGTCATCCTCTGCAAACTTGTGATCAAACTCAGCTACTTTGGTAGCTTGATAAATGTATCAAAAGGGCCTGAAAAGTGACAGGACGAGCCTCCTTGCACAGGGTCCTGGCAAGGCAGTTGGTATGAACCCCCCAATTTAGGTTATGTGTTCCTACAGCCTGGCTGTAGTAAGATTTTTCTTCTTTAGCAATCTCCATGATTTTTAAGGCTCTAAAGGAAAGAGACACTTCAACCTTTTCCTGATTGTTTCCTCATCTGTCTTGGCCTGACTGAATGCCAAGCAGGCATTGTGAACAAACTCTACTTGATTCCTGGCTTTCTCTCTGCTTCAGTGTCCATCACGGGCCACGGGCGTGCAGAAGTGAACGGAATAAAGGCATCTCACTACTTTAGCTTGGCAGAGCACCTCAATGTGTGTGCAGTCCCCTTTATCTGGCTGTTCATCCGTCCTCCCTGGTCCTTCTCTGGAAGCTGCTGTAAAGCTGTGGTCTACGAGAGTCTCAAGGCAGAGTGTCAGCTCGACAAGGTCAGGTTCCTTTCTGCCCTTGGCTTTACCTTATGTCAGTAACTGTGTCTCATTATTTTGGAAAAATACTTTTGTTTCCCAAGAAGCCTCCTGTGTTCTTGTTGCTTCAATGACTGTGGCTCAGTCATTTTAGTGAACTTATTGCCAAACTGCACATGATAGATCATGAGTGCTGGAGGCCTGTACCATCTCTTCTGCGAGGTTCAGTGCTATCTCAGGGACAAGAAAACATGGAGAAAAGCAAGGGGGAGGAATGATAGAAAGATAAACCAAAACTGTAGTCTGGAATTACTAGTAAGAATTGCTGTGGTTTAACAATGCTTCATCTTAATGCTTTCTTCAGGCTCAGAAAGGATCTATTCTCCACAGCTTGGCTAAGGTCTTGAATTTCTTTGAGGTGAGCATTATTTCTGATGTGATGTGTTTGGGTTTGGTTTTTTTTTTTTTTTTTTGTGGTGATGCTAATGCTGTTTACCTTGATTAAAAAAAATAAATCACCCAGATGTTCTTTTGCTCCTCAAGTGGCCCAGGAGTTTCTGTTCTCGTGAGTTTAATTTACTGGTTGTTTAAAGGAACATTATTAACTTACTTTATTGAATTGTACAAACAGTGAAATTAATTTTGGCTTAATTATGGGCTTGCAGCATGTTCAGGTCTCAAAGGAAGTCTTCCAGTTGTAATGCCTAGCAAAACAAAAACGAAAATAAAAAGCCTTCAGTGGAAAGCAAGCCAAAAAGCATTTGTCTGGCTGAGGAAATGGACTGACTGCTCTCAGAGCCTGCATCTGCAAATGGCAGCACTGAGTGGATGTGGGAGCATTCCTGTGAGGCTCAAGGGCATTCCCAAGGGATGGATTCTACTGTGTAGCCTTAGCACAGTATTCTGTAGCTTCTCAAGTGTTGAGGCATCCACTTTTCTGGACAGAAAGAATACCAATATATGCCTTTTGTTTTTAGGATGAAGGAAAAAAAAAAGAATCCCTTGAAATTCTTGAAGAATCCTCAAAGCAGGGTTGTTTAATCAGCTCCTACCTCCTCTGGGAAAACAACAGAAAAGCTGCTGTAAGTAGTCATTTTTTGTCTCCAAACAACTTTAACACTAGCTTCTAGATCTCTTATGTGCAAGAAATGTCCTCAGAAAGCAATTGCTGTTCCTCAGAGCTTACCTTCTACATAAACAATAGTGCTAAGAGCTCTGAAATGAGCTTGGGTGTCTGCCTGGGCGTTTGAAGTGAGGCTACGAGCAGTTGTAGCCAAGGTGCCACAGAAGTTGCTTTAGTCCAACTGTGCTGAAGGCCCTGCCCAACTGGGCACTGCTGGCCAGTGATCCCAGGGCTCTGGGAAACAGGAGAGGGAGGCTCCTGCCTTGTCATGAATAAATCTGCCAAAGCTCTCACCTTGGAATCCTGAGTGATTGCTCTCATTTCCTGTGAGACCTTGGGCAAGAACTGAAAAAGGGGTCTTAAAAACAGTGATGTCATGATGAGAAACAGACTTGTTGCTGAAATAATGCATGTACCTCCAGGCAGTGTTTTTTTCTCTGGTTATTGGTGCTACAATGCTTCTGTTTGTTGTGTAAAGGCCGTGGGTTTTTACATCTGTTTGTGTTCCTCTCTGTAGATGTCGGATCCTGGCAGATACCTCCAAAGTCTCAGGAAGTTACGAGACTACGCAGCCAAGGGCTGCTGGGAAGCACAGGTAAGACTGAGTTTTCCCAGAAAAAGAGTCTTTATTTGGTCCTTTCTGTGCTGCCATTGCAAGTTTAGATTTCTCTTTTTAGAAGCAGGACCAGCATTGCTGAGTAATGCCTTTGTGTGCACCTCTGTATCTACTCTGCAGATTCTCTTCTTTGGGAAATTACTGCATGCCTGTGGCAGAATGGAATAAAGATGCATCTTTTGATGACTGGCCCTAAATAATCTGTGTGCTCAACATTTAAACCAAACTAAGAACTACCAGTTTAAGTAGTTTGTCATGGTCACTGTTTTCAGTGGGAAACCATCCTCTGCTGCCTTAGTTTTCATTTGGTAAAATAAGCATACCTTCTTTTGTGTTCTCTCTACTACAGATAGCTTTAGCCAAAGCTTGTGGGAATGGAAACCAACTAGGATTAGAAGCAAAATCTTCCAGGGAAATGGTTTCTCAAATCTTTCAAGCTTCCCTTCCTATCAGCAAGCAAAGCATCTTCACTGTGCAGAAGGGAATGAATGAAATAATGAGGTAGGAACTTGGATCCAGGAGTGAGGCCCCACAGCAGAAACCATTCCTTATTTCCCTCTACAGCTTTTCTGGGCAATCTGTGCCAGGGCCTTTCAGGGAAGAATTTCTTCCCAATATCCCTGCCCTCTGTGAGTGTGAAGCCATTCTCCCTTGTCTAAAGTCCTTATTGGCTCTTTTCCTGAATAAACACCCACAGCAGTGTCACCTGTGTTAGCCTGCCCCTTAATCCTTCTCCATAAGTTCCTTATCATATTTTAGGTATACTTTGATCCATTCAGGTTGCTCTCTCACATGTAGGGCAGCTCCACCAAGTTCCCCTTGCTGGCATTCCTTTCCTAAAAAAGCACATTACCATCCGTGGCAGCATTCCAGCCACACGGGTGTCCCACCATGGCTCTGCAATGGCAATGGGATTGTGGCCCTGTGACCCCACACACATCTCCGGCTCCTCCTGTTCATTCCCCACACTGTGTGTGTTGCTGTGCAGGGAGGGCATGGAGTGGGCAGGTTTTCCAGGAGGGCTGCAAGAGGATCCACCACAGCCACAACCCCACTTGAGGGAGTTGGCTGTTCTCTTGGGAGGCATCTCAGGAGCACTTGTCACTGCTCTGCTTGGCCTGGCTCATTCCCCACTTGGATGGCATGGTGTGGAGCACCACTTCCCAAGTCCATCCTTAAGTCTCTCTTCCTGTTCTAGGTATATCCTGGTGGATTGGCTGGTGGAAGTGGCTACCATGAAGGACTTTTCTAGCCTGTGCCTTCACATGACAGTGGGATGTGTGGATCGTTACTTGAAGCTGAGACCTGTACCTCGTGCTCGGCTCCAGCTTTTGGGAATAGCCTGCATGGTCATTTGCACACGGTGAGGGTTCTGGCTGGTGAGCAGAGGTGGTCACTGTGATCATCTGAATTCTTTCCTGTAGCTCAAACTTCTCCCCCAACCCCATCTCTTGCTTGTAATACTGGAAAGACCCTCTGACTTCCCTCTGCTTTGACTGCTGCTTGACTGTGTTTACATACAAACACAGACTAAATGAGGCAAAAAACGTAGTTCCTTGCAGTTTTTTTTTCTTGTTTAAACACATGGTCATAGCTGTGGATTGCTCTAAATGCATTCCATCAGCAGCTGGAGTCTTTCACACCATATTGGCATGAGAAAGCTGGAAAGAAATAACATGGTTGAGCCTGCTACACTCAGATGAACTGCATGGGTGGTGGAAGATTATCCTTCTCTGTTAATTACCTTAATATCTTGCATCTTAACCTAGGAGAGGCTTCATAGATGAAGCATTAGAATCATAGAATCACAGATTGGTTTGGGTTAGAAAGGACCTTAAATATTGTCTCATTCCACCCTCCTGCCATGGGCAGGGACACCTTCCACTGTCCCAGGCTGCTCCAAGCCCCATCCAGCCTGGCCTTGGACACTTCCAGGGATCCAGGGGCAGCCACAGCTGCTCTGGGCACCCTGTGCCAGGGCCTCACCACTCATAGCCAAGAATTTCTTTTGTATTAGGAAGAACATTCCAAATTAGGAATGTTCCAGTAGGTGGTTCCATCTTACAGAAGGAAATAAAGAGCTGCAGTGCTTTCTTTCCTGGTCTACCTGGGAAGGTACCTTGTGAAGTTATTTAACTGGTCATTGTGGATGAAGTTATCTGCCATAAGTGCACAAATCCCCTTTCTGCTGGGGCTAACTGATTGTTTGACATTGCAGTTTCATCAGCAAAGAGATGCTGACAATACGGGAAGCTGTGTGGCTGACAGACAACTCCTACAAATATGAAGAGTTGGTCAGAATGATGGGCGAGATCATTTCTGCCTTAGAAGGAAAGATAAGGGTGAGTTTGGAAAGTGGATGTAATATTTGCCCCCTCAATGGGCTGCTGTTCAAGTCAGGCTGCAGCAGTTCCTGTCTAAGGAGTTGGAGGTTTCTGTTGGTGTTCTAAATCAGCTGTGGAGTCTGTGCACATCTCAGGGCATGCAGATACAAAAGCCTCTGCCTTCTGTAGAGATTAAAACTTCAGTTTTCAGAAGCCATTTTTTCTCTCACTGGAGAATGTTTCAATGTCAATGTAGTAGTTAAACAAAAAAGCCCCAAACAAAACACAGCACCTGGAAACAGCTGTTCTAAATGCTTTGTGCTGGTCTTGTATTTCCAACCTCTGTTTTCCTTTCTGCACTAGATACCCACCATTTTGGACTACAAAGAAGTTCTGTCAAGCATCGTCTCACTGGAAAGAAGAACTCTTCACCTTTACAGCTTCATCTGTGAGCTGTCCCTCCTGAACACGAGCCTCAGTGTGTATTCCCCAGCCCAGCTGGCTGCTGCTGCACTGCTGCTGGCCAAGATGCTGCATGGGCAAGGTAAGCAATCTTACCTCAAGTGGAGCTGCAGCATGTTGTGCCAGTCTGCTTTCTCTTTCTAGGGAGATTTTTTGAGGTGTTTGTCTTTAGGCAAGATGTCCCAATCACTTGGCTGGGGGAGGTGGAGAGAAGGGTGGAAAAGAGGAGGGCAGGTATAAGAATTCAGAATGAAGAGCTGAGTTCAGCCTGTTTGGCTGTATTGGACAACCAAGATGATTAGAGGGCTGGAACAGCTCTCTGTGAGGAAAGGCTGGGAGAATTGGGATTGTTCAGCCTGGAGAAGAGCTTCAGGGTGACCTAATTGTGGCCTTCCAGTACCTGAAGGGAGCTGGCAGGAGACATGGGCAGAGTCTACTTACAAGGGCCTAGAGAGACAGGACACAGGGAATGGCTTCCCACTCCCAAAGGGCCAGGATAGATGGGATATTGGGAAGGAATTGTTCCCTGGGAGGGTGGGCAGGCCCTGGCACAGGGTGCCCAGAGCAGCTGTGGCTGCCCCTGGATCCCTGGCCCAAGGCCAGGCTGGACGGGGCTTGGAGCAGTCTGGGACAGTGGAAGGTGTCCCTGCCCATGGCAGGAGGGTGGAATGAGAAGGGCTTTAAAGTCCCTTCCAACTCAAGCCACTCTATGATTTTCTGATTCTATTTTACCTCTTAATAGCAGTGATGAACTGGAGCATTAGCATCAGATGATGCAAGCTTTGTGCTTAAATGACACTGAAGATTTCTATTATTAGGTGTAACATCAGTTTGGCAGTAAGCCTATCCTTGAAGCCAGTTGTGAACATGAACAAACTATGGACAGGCATAAGCTTGCTAAGATCACAATCCTTATCCTGTTAATAAAAAAGCTGACTGACTACAGAACTACTGCCCTTCATGAATATGTAATTCAATACGTGAATGTATATTCTCTTCTCCAGCACACCCCTGGACCAGCCAGCTGTCTGAGTGCACTGGTTTCTCTCAAGAAGACCTCCTGCCCTGTGTGCTGAGCCTCCACCAAAAGTGGTAATGCTTTGGGACTCTTTGGGGGGGGCACATGACTACTTGGATTGCAGCTCTTGCAGATGTGCTGCACCTGTACAGTCAGCCCTTCCCAGTGAAGGAGGGGCCTTTGGGTAACTGCATAGCTCCCCTGCACAGGGCACTAAGGTCCACTTCAGGGACAGCTGTTCTATTTCTGCCAGCTGGTCTGGCCCTGGGTTACAAAAATGGGGGCAGAAAAGGAATTAGATGCTCACATGCTCAGAAGCCACCAGGTGTCCTGATGAAGCTGCTGAAACACCAACTCCCTTACACAGCACTGAGGGGCACAGAGGGAAAGTACCTAACTTGGCAGGTTTTCTTAGTATTATTTCATAGAATCTGTTCTAAGATGGGGGTTTTAATCTCTCTTGCCAGCTTCCACGATGATGTCCCAAAGGACTATAGGCAGGTGTCCCTAATGGCAGTGAAACAGCGATTTGAAGATGAACGCTATGAAGAAATAGGCAAAGAACAGGTGGGTGAGCTGTGGCTGCATCTGCTGCTGGCTGACACCCAGAGCAGAGCTGCTGCCCCATGGCAGGCTCTGTGAATAATGTGGCAGTTTAAAACTTGAGTTGCAGGGACTCTTAACTGATGTTTGAGTGCTTGTGGGAAGAACTCGCTGGGACAGATTTCTTCTAGAAAATAAATAGCCTCCTGCTGGCTATTTAGTTCTTACAGGCACTTTGATTTTTTTTTTAATCTATTTCTTTATTTACTATTTTAGGTTATGAGTTACAGTCAGCTCTGTTCATTGTTGGGTGTGAAACAGGAAGACCCAGCACCCAGTCCCTTGCATAGGAACGTGGTGGAAATTCAGACTTTTCTCAGCTCTCCCTCTGGAAAGAGAGCTAAAAGGTGAGTATAACTCATGGCTGTCAGTGGCTCTGAAGGTCAGCCTGAGCCTTTCCTCCTTTCTGGTACCCTGAGGTTTCATTCCTAAATACAGTAAATTTTCTTGTCATCATCTTGACATACCTGTTAAAAGAGCTGGAAAAGACTTGGCTTTTAACATGTGATTTCTGTGGTTTTTTGCTATAGAAGGAGGGAAGACAGCATTCAGGATGACAGAGGCAGCTTTGTGACTACACCCACAGCAGAGCTGTCCTCCCAGGAAGAAAGTCTGCTGGACAACTTCCTCGACTGGAGTTTAGATTCCTGCTCTGGTTATGAAGGTGATCAGGAAAGCGAAGGCGAGCGAGAAGGAGATGGTGAGCAGTTTATTCTTATAAAAAGCAGCCAACAAGATTAAACCTGTCTTTTCATTTTTGCTTAAAACTGTTTCTCAGGCACCAGATGCCTGAACTTTCAGCTGAAGACCAGTTGGAAAAACTCCTCCCCTTTCCCTGTGGTTATAATTGTTAAACTCTCTCAGAGGTATCTATCTGTTCTTTCTCTGCACTGCTTCAGAACACGAGGAGGGGTTTTGTATTTGCTCAGTGTAGAAAATATATATGGGGGATGCGGTACTCAGTCAGTTCAAGGATGATTTCTACAGTTCAAGGCAGCTCCTGAAACATGCAGTTTATTTGCAAGGGTTGTGGGTGCAGGAGCTCTGCCTAAGCTGCCAGCCACAGCTTAGGGCATGCCCCAGAGAGAGCGTGAGAGCGTAAGGGTAAGAGGGAAGAGTAGAGAGCTTAAGAGACGAGAGCTTAAGAGAGATAAAAGTCTGGTTACATGATATTATATCTCTTCCTATACTGAATATGGTAATATTACAACATCCAATCAGTAGAAGACAGAAGTCCTTATAGAATTTACATACAACCTATCAAAACTACTACATTACCATACTGTGTTACATTTTAACTCCTAAAAACTATTTTCTAAAACTACTTTTTTCTTCCCTGCCACACTGGCAGGGTTTTTCTGACTCTTGGACTTTTCTGTTTGCTGAAGCATCTTCTTCTTTGCTAAAGACATTGCTCAGTCCAGAGGGATTCTCCTTCAGCTGGCCAGCTCATTGTTTTTTGGCTGTACAGTAACTCACAGCTCGGTATCTTATATCTCAAAGCCAGCTTTCATTTCTATTTCACTTACAGATTTTATATTTCCAGAATCTTTTGCCAAGCAGTCATATTTATAAGGTTTCCTTATTTCATCCTCCCCAACAGCTCAGCATGTCAAAGTCAGGCTGTTTGCAGTGCACCAAATGTGATGAATGATCCACTGTCTTAGAAACCTTAATTAGCTGTTGGGTTTTGTTGACCCTGGGCCTGGCTGCTCATTTTCTAACAGTTTAGTACCTGTTCAAATAGTATGAGGGAAGAAAAGATGCTGTGTGAACAGAGGGTGAACTTGGTGCCCTGCCCTCCAGCTGTGAGCAGACAGAAGGTTGACTCTTGCTTGGCTTTGCTCAGTTTGACTCTGCTGAGTGCCTGCTTGGTGCTGGACTGGGACAAACTAAGGTTTCTCTTTTCCCATCCTGCAGTGACCAGCCCCAGTGGGATCCTGGATGTGACAGTGCTGTACCTGGACCCTGCAGAGCACTGTGCCCAGGACTCCAGTGATGAGGACAGCCTGCCCGGGGAGTGGGATGGCTCTGGGGCACCCCACAGGGAGGGGGAGTTGCCAGGAGCATATCTCACCCCAAGGAATCCCAACCCAGAGGGGAGCTCGGGCTACTCTTCTGTCAACACTGCCAGTCCTACATCTTCAGTCGAAGGCAGCCCTGGAGCTCCTCTCAAACCTACCTCAGCACTGCCCCAGGGCAATGCCATGAACAAGGAGCCGTGCCAGCCCCACTACCTGCACAGGAGGCAAGTCAAGAGAAAAAATATGGCAGAACACACTGAAGAAAGGCTGAACTTGGGCTTCTTAAGCCTCTGATTTCTTCATGCTTTTAACTTTTCCAGGATTCCTGCAAACTGTATTTCTGTTGCAGTCATACAGGGATGATAGTGAATAATTGTAAATACCTCCAAAAGAACAACCCCCTTCCCTTCAGCCTTGTCTGTCTTGTACATCTGGGCTATTTCCTCCCTTCACAGCTGCCTTTTTACGTATCCCCTGTTGTCTCATCCTCTGCTAAGGTTCTGCTCTCTCTCTGAAAATTTACAGCCCAGTTGTCATCCCTCTTAGTGACAGAACTGTCCTGTCCCTTGCTTCCTCTGAGGCCTGGCACTTTGAATGAAATCAATTGACATTGGTTCTCAACTTTCTGAATGTAACACTATGCTTGAATTCTTCCACTTGAAAGACCTATTTTGAGGTTGTGCTGCCTTTTTACTCTGTCCAGGTCTCCCTCAGCTCCCTTCTCTTCTTGTCTATGCCATTTGCTGCACTGACACAAGGTTTTTATTGAAAACCCCAGAGGTAAATGAAGGCTCACTGCAGGTCTGAGCTGCTCTCTCACCTACCTCTCACATGGTTTAAACCCCATTTGCCTCTTCTCTTGCTGCCATATTTTCCTCACCTGAAAAATCCTTCCGTGCCTTAACACATAGTGAACATTGGAATACCAAGGTACAAGACTTCAAAAAGATGTCACTGAAGTTAACACTGGAACTGGACTCCAGGCCTGTTTAGAAGTTACTGTGGCATTGGCAACAGTTCAGATACACAGTGTAGTGAGTGTTTATGGTCTGTTTTTATATAAATCATTTTGTTACTAGAAATGGGTCCTGGTCTTCCTTCCCCCTCATTCCCTGGCCTGAAGCTTGGAGAATTGCTGGGATGAGGTCAGGGTTTAGCCCTGAGCTGAGTTCTGATGGTTTAATTGCAGTGGCACTGCCTGAAGGCTATTTACACAAATCTTACAAGGAGCACAGGGCTCAAACCACCCTCACAACCCTAAGCAACCCCAGAAAAGCCTTCAATGTGCCAAACAGCCAACAGCAGCCTTGGGTACTTGTCCACAAAGTTTATTACAAAACCATGTACTGCCACTCTCATTCAAAAAAGAAAATCCCTCATTCTGTTTCCTGGCTCACAGTGGGTCCACTGCAGTTCTCCAGCTACTGCTTCCCCTGAGCTGCCATGCAGGAGTGTCTTCACATTAACCTGGTACAGCAGCAGCTCAGACTTCAGCACCGGGTCACATTATCATGGGAAGAAAACGCTTATAAAAACTTCTCACATTCTAAAACTGGTAAAAGTTAAAATAGATTGGGGAAAGGCCTCACTGCAGAAAGCTCTGAACTCTTCTTGTGCAAGTTTTCTTGATCTGAAAAAAATAAAAGAGAAGGGGAAGATGAATCAGTTTAACTCCTTCCCATGAAGAGGAAATTAGCTAGAGTTGGCTGATGCAGCCCTGCACTAAAACCAAATCTGGCTCTGTCTCAAGCCTCACTCTTGGAGGTGCCTCCTGGCTAAAATAGTACCTGGCCTTGAGAGCCATCACTGCCTCAGAGCTGAGGCACTAAAACCAGAACTACAGGCTGCTTTCTGACAGAGAAAAGCAAAAACTACAGCCCAGAGCTTCAGATTTAAAAAAAGAAAAAATTACCAGATGGCATGAGTTTGCATTTTGTCATCACCTCCCCAGCCCTGCAGCCCCTTCAGCCTTTATTAACTCTTGTTGTATTCCTTCATGAGCAAGTATTTCCAGAAAAACTTGAGGAAGCAGAGCCTAGCTTTGTGTAGTACTGGACTGGTTGCAATAGGGAATGACATGTCAGGAGGAGCAGGTTGGTCTCAGCTGCAGCAATGTCACAGCCCCACCTGCTCTGCCCTCACCTGCCTGTGGCAGCACAGGGCACACGCAGCAGGTCCCAGCACTCACCTAGGGCACTACTCGGACATCCACAGAGTCGTAAGCTGAAGCTTTCATCTTTTCCAGTGCTCTCCCAAAGAGCTGCCTCAGGGCTGCATAGTCAGGCTTCTCCTCGTACTCCAGTGCCATCACCTGCTCCAGGTAGCTCTCCAGGCCATCTGCAAAGAGACACTCACACTGGAGCAGCACAGAAACTCCAACTGCCACATGGCCATTTCAGGCTGTTTGTCCTACAGCCAGCTCACCCACCCTCCCAGGCAGCTGCACAGACAGGAAAACCAAACCAAGCCTAATACAAAGCTCAAAGACAGAATTACAGAATAAAATACAATCACCAGCTGGCTTGGGTTGGAAAGGACCTTGAAGCCCATCTCCTTCCACCCCCTGTCAGGGGCAGGGACACTTTCTACTATCCCAGGTTGCTCCAAGCCTGCCCAACCTGGCCTTGAACACTTCTGGCATGGGGCAGCCACAGTTTCTGTGGGCAATAAAATGGGATGGGAAAGTGACCTCTAGCCCCAGATGCTGCATTTCTAAACCCAGCAGCACACCTGTCCCTTCAGCAAGGTCCATGAAAGCAGATCATGGGAAGCAGCCCTCATTCTTCTGTACAAGAGAGCAAGGCATTTGTTCCCAGCCTGCCAGACAGTTCATGCAATGCTTGGTCACCATCACCATTAAAAGCCACTCTGGACCAGCAGTGCAGCAACAGGGAAAGTTCTGGCTTCAGGCACAGTCAGTCCTCCATCCCTGAGTCCCACTGGCTCTGAGAGCAAGCCCACACCTGGAATGGATCTCTGCCTGAAGCACAGTCGGAGAAGGCATCTCACATCTTTTCTGTACCTGGAATAGTCAGCACAGAGTCCTGTCAGGTGAGAAGCAATGGACCATGCAACTGAGCACCAGGCTTTCACAACAGGGACAAAAAAATCCCCAAAAGGCCAAATTCAGATGGCCATGATCTGGATGAAGTAGAACTTGGGGTTCATCAGACACCCTGAGGCCAGGCTCAGCCTTGGCTGCAGGATTTGCCACCTCCCAACAGTGTATTGTGACCAGGGGATTTCAGTCACAACCCCCCCTCACTGCTTTCTGCTGAGCATTTTCCAAAAGAATAGATGACTTCTCCTACCTCTCCTTCTGTTCCACCACAGCTCCTACTTTGTCCAGCTCATCAGACCAAGGCAAAATGCCACAGAGCCATTTCACAAGACAGTAGCCCAGAGATTCCAAGTCACTCCGTCGAGATGGTCCTGATGGGAAGCACGAGACATTCACATGTCACTCATGAAGGGGCAGAAGAAATCCAAGAGCTTCACAAGGATGTGCTCTGGGATATCAATACTCCTGGGAGCCTGCCAGCTCAAATAGTTTAGGAATCACCTCCCAGCCTCTGAGGGAAGATTTCCTGAACACTGTGAAAGAGCAGTCACATCCCAACCAGGAGAAGGAAGGAATTTGGCATAGGCTGCCCAGGGCAGTGTGGAGTCTCCATCCCTGGAGGGATTTTAAAGTGATGTAGATGTGGCACTTGGAAAGCTGGGTTAGTGGTGACCTTGGCAGTACTGGGTTTACAGCTGGACTCAATGATCTTAAAAGGTCTTTTCCAACCAAAGTGATTCTATGATTTAAATGCCTTTCCAGCTCTCATTGCTTCAAGGTCAGAGCAGAACCTGCTGCAAATCTGTTTTGGGCAGGGATCCAGTCTGGCTTGAAACACATCCCTGCTAAGCCAGCACAAAGGGCCCTGTTTTCTATTCCCCACAGGCCTGCAGCAGCCAAGGCTCCAGATGGAGCAGGAACATCCCTGCTGCAGTTGCTGAGTGACCTGGCAAGTCCCAACACAGCAGCCATCAGGAGGCAGGAGTGAACAGCCCAAACAGGAACGCGGTTCCTGGTGCATGTGAATGCCTGGGAAGCAGCAGTACCAGCAACACCAGCGAGCAGCCCCAGGGAGCACCACCACAGGAACAGCTCCAGCACGTGCCACAAAGCCAGACCCACCTGCACCCTTGTGGCTGTCCAGGCTGATGAACTCCACCGTGCCCTCGTGAGGGGTCCTGCTGCCCTCGCGCCGAGCCACGTGCTTCCCCCCCGGGCAGTACCGGAACGCGAAGCCATAGCCAGCAAGGGTCACCTGCAGGGCAGCACAGAGCACCCACCTGCGTGAGCTGCAGCCCCAGTGCTGCCCCAGAGGCCCTGCCTGAGCACTGCCCAGCCTGCTCTGCTGCCCTGCCCAAGGCAGGGACCTAGGGCTGCCTTACCCCTTGTCACTAACCCACCTCCAGTGCCCTTCCCTGGCAGCAGTGCTCCTGCTCCCTACCTGTGTGAGGTCTGCTGGGTTCAAATAGATGTTCTCAGCAGTGATGTCCCCATGTACATACTCATTCTCATGAATGTACTCCAGGCAGTCAAGCTGGGAAAAAACAGAGGAAGCATATCAGATCCATGCAGGCTCCTGCAGCACTCTGGCTATCACTGAGCTGGATCTTGCCCAGCTCCCTGCAGCCATATGGAAGAGCACTAAAAACACCACATCTCACAGCCTTCAAGTTCAAAGGTCAGGTCTTAGTCATTCTTCTTATCCCAAAGTCCTTCAAGGTGACACAGTGCTCAAAAGATGCTACTAAAGTTTACAGGAGGCTTGAAAGATGCTCCTTAGACACCCCACCCAAGTCCCTGGAGGAGCTTTAAAACACCTCTGGGAGATCCAGAAGGAAGTTACAAGTATTTTCTGAAAGTCTCTTGGGAAGAACTGGTTGTCCACATACCACACGAATTGCAATCTGAAAAGCTGCCTTCTCCCTCAGCACGTGCAGGCCATCACTCAGGACCAACTGAAGAGATCGCCCCAAGTCAGAGAACACCAAAAACCTGCAGGAGAAAAGGGCTTTGCACATGGCAGTACCTACCTGGTTTGGAGACCCTGCGACACTTGTCAAGTGATCCACTGGACCCCACTTTGACTCCAAGTTGACCTGGGCAAACACTTCCTTGACTTTTGATAAGAGAAAACTTCTTTTAAAGGCAACAGATGTGCTCATCACGTGCTGCAGACACGCAGCCTGAGTCTCCCCTTTGTGTTAAGTGTCAAGGGCCAGAATAAGGTGTCCCCTGCCCTGAGCAGCAAAAGCTGTAACTTCACCAGCAGCACAAGGACTGAAGGAAACAAAGTAATGAGAGGCAAAGCATTTAATAAATGATAGGAGCAGTGCCTAAGGTCAGGAGCCCAGGGGACAATGACAAAAGGACTAGCAGACAGCAAGCAGAGGAGAGGGAAAGCCAGAGATGCTCAGGCAGCCCAAGAGCTCGGTCATCTCACCTGTAGCTGTCTGCATGCAGTCCAAAGCCAACACAATTGGGGATGCCCAGCAGCGGCACGGAATGCCACTTCTTCCACTTCTCCACTACAAGGGGACAGAAGAGGACAGTGCAGCAGATGCTGCTGAGGAGCTCCAGGAGGAAGGAGTTAAGGATGCTCCTCCTCTGAAGGTCTGCTCTGCCCTGGACAGCTGACAGTGTGAAGCCTCTCGTGCTCACTTCTGTCCCCAGAATTTCAGTCTGATGAGGGGGAATATTGGCATGTCAATGCATATAGCACTGTAGAGCAAGAATGGAATGGGGAAGATTCTGGGAATACCAGAGCAGGCTAAGGCATGGGATTGCCACAGGGCTAGGGAAAACAAGGAGAGGAGGGGAGAGGGGGACGGACAAGCAGATTTTTACAGTTCTCCTAGAAGTGTAGATTTGACATAAATTCCTCCATCCCCCCTATCCACATTCTCTGGGCAGCTTCGTTCTTGCTCAAGTTTTGGGATCAATGGAGTTGATACCAGAGAGCAGCTGACAGAACCACTCATGAAAGAGGGACAGGAGCGTGAGCCAAGGTGAGTCAGGCTGCAGAGCTGGACAGCTCCCAGACACATCAAGACAGAGGAAAGCAAGACAGCTGTGCTCATACTGCACTGTCCTACAGCACACAGACTGCTGGGAGAACTGGCACTGACCCAACTCCTCAGCACTCTGGAACTAACAGAGCAGGGGATTCATTTATCCCAGCCTGGCCTTCCAAGAGATTCACATAACTGTTGAGAGAGGAATGCCAGTTATCCTTAGTCCTTGCCCTCCCAAGAAGCACCAACCTGTGCCTGCCTTGGCAGCTCGCTGGAAGAAATTCTGTTCATTGTAGATCCTCCCATCTTTGGCATCCTAAAGGGAACAGGAAGGAGGAACATTACTTCAGCCACACACATCCTGCTGGGAAGGGAAACTTGGGTAAGATTTCTATAAAATCTTCACTACTCGTTTTAAGGAAAGCAAAGATCAACTAACACAACTGAGAACAGAGCTCAAGTGTCTTGGTTCCCTATTTAATGCTGCCCCTAACAACCACATAAAGTCTGAGCATCAGCACAGAGCACAGGAGGGGCCATCTCAGGCCCAGTAGCCCATTTACAGCTGTCTGAGGGTTAACAGCCAGGCAGTGCAGCCCAGGTGCAGCATGGAGAGAGCTCTGGTCCCAGAGCTGTTACATTAAAGGGAGCCAGACATGACCTTCTCAGCCACAGCAGGGATGAGGGTGTTTCTACAAACAGGCAAGTCTCAACAGAAAGCTGTAACATCTATTCTAGCTGTCAGAAAGTGAGACAAAAAAAGTCTGCCTTTGTAACATTTGAGATATTGCTATCATTGAGTGACCTCAGCTGCACACAGTTTACACTCAGTATGTCTGTGCCAACACACACATATCTGTTCAACACTAACTCAGGACAGCAGCTATCATGCATGGGAGAAAGCAGCAGTGTTATATTCTACCTGGTTTGATACAAAATTGGTATCAAAGGTAGCTGGAGGAACAGCAGGCTCCCAACAACCCAGACCACGTCCCAGAGGGTATTTCACTCTGCATCCTGCCTGTGAGGCCATGTGGGCCATCAAACCCCAGAGCCAAAGTGCTCTCATGTGCCATATCACACTCCACAGTGCTCAGACCACTGAGCAGCCAAAAGGTGCAAAACAGAGGAGCTGGGAGTGTTGCCTACAGAAGTGATTACACTTTCCCACCTACTGGTTCTAGCTTTGTGGCACTTGGCAGACTTTTCTCATCAACACTGTATTCCTTCTCCATTCTCTTACATGTCTCCTCTGACAAAAGGCAGAGGGATTATTCCAGTGCCTGCAAGAGCCCCACAGAGCCATAAGTCAGCACTGGCCCTCCTACAAACCATCAACCCCCAAGAGCCACAGCAGATAAGAAGAGTCTGTCAGCTCTGGTTTGTGAGCTGCTGAAAATCAATTGACTGAATTCCCACCACAGCTATTTCCAGCTATTACTGGAAATAACACATTTCTGGAGAGCCCAAGGTACTGACAAGTGCCTGGAAAGCTGGCTCGGAACTCCAACTGTAATTCTTATTTGATTTCAAAGCGTGTTCTGGCTTCACACAGTGTCTCCATGCTGGCTCTCACACAGCCTCAGCACAGCACCCAATTCCAACCTCTCCAGTTTCCCCAGACTTCAGCAAGGTGTGTGCACACCTGCCAGAGAGAAGAAAAGCTGATGTGACATTCCTGAATCAAGGTATCCACCTCACACCACTAAGTTCAGTTCTGCAGGTTCCTGAGCCTGGTTGATCAAAGCAGCAACCTGTGATTAAAGCTTCAGGTTTTTAGTCCTTTTATCCATTTTCTTCACACCTTTAGCAGAAAAGCCAACTGGTACTGAAATCCCAGCACAACACCCTCAGGGGGTTGTATCCATCTCCCTAGCAGGGGCACCTCTGACCACTGTCTCTAAATTCCTCAGATACTCTCAGCCAAACAGGTCAGCACACAGTACTCTATGCACTGTTCCTTACCCAAACAGATCAACACTCACAAGTTTGAGGGAGTAGCTTTGCTTTTGAGGACAGGTTCCAGATGCTGACTGTGCTGTGGAAGGATGGAACAGATGTGGTTACAGGAGCATCAAAAAGAGGTTTTGCATCATTGAATGCAGCCTGTGCAGCTGGATTTACTCATCCTCTGCTTCTTTCCCTTGAGCTTTGCAAAGCAACCTCTGTGACAGAGCCTTCCCAGATCCCTACAAAATAGTTCTTACCTTGTTCCAGGAGCTCAGTACCCTGACATGCTGTGAGTGCAGTTCTGCTTAAGTCACAGAAGCATCTGGGAATGGCTACAGTATGGGGGGGCTTTCAGGGGTATATAAAGAATAGATCATTAGTAAATCTCAAAGGCATCCTCAAATTTATTTGCTGAGCATTCCCTGCAGCTCACTCCATGGCTTTCACAAGCCTGTGAGGGATGCCAAGTCCCTCTGCTCTGTATGGATGTTAGAGTTGCATGTGGCCTCCCTTCTCCAAAAGGATTTGCACCCATGACTTGGCCTCAAGGCAGTTCCTCTTGTCTTGCTGTTAGACCAAGTCCTATCCACAGGTGATGACCTGCTGCTCATCACCTAAAACCTATTTCTATAAAAGCACCCTCCACTACTGACTTTCATTTTATCACCTTTTAAAAGACATGGGTTGATGCTCAGGCTTTGTTATGCAACAGCTTGAATAATGAAAACGGAAGTAAAGCCAAATATCAGGCAACTTGGTTGGTAATGGAGAAAATTCCTCCTGGGCAGTTTCCAAATTAACAAGAGTGAAGAAGATCAAAAATTCCTCTCTGGAAGTCTGCAAACAGACTGAAAAGATCAGCACTCACTAAATGGCTGAGAAGCAGCCTATGTGGTGTATTTGGGGTTTTTTTTGCCCCAAAACAGGCTGAGAATTGACATTTAGTGAGAATTGACACCATTTACAGCACAGGAACTCCTGTACAGTGCCAGCAAATAGTTTTTGGACCTAAAAAAACAGAAAGAGGAAGTGTGACCCCAACGATGCACATTTCATCATAACAGAGCAGCCTGGCCTCGGCTTGATTTATGCTGGTGGCAGAACGGCTGACAGACAAATGCCCAGCGTGGAACGGCTGGAGCTGTGCCAGGGGAGGGTCGGGTTGGATATCAGGAGAAGGTTCTTCCCCCAGTGGGTGCTGGGCACTGCCCAGGCTCCCCAGGGAATGGGCACAGCCCTGAGGCTGCCAGAGCTCCAGGACAGCACTGCCAGGGATGCCCAGGGTTGTTGTGCAGGGCCAGGGTCCCTTCAGTTCAGGATACTGTTATGAAAGCCGGATCCTGCAAGCCTGTGGGTCACTGCCAGGCCAGAGCACACCCCAGCGTCACCCACTCCGCGGGCTCCGGGGGTTTCGGGATGTTTAGTCAGCCGTTGCCGAACCCAGAGCGGGGGACGACCCCCTCGCCTCCCGGTCCCCCCCGCCCCGGGCCCCACAGCACCTTCGTACACCAGCCCGCAGCCGGCCTGCTCCAGCAGCCGCACCAGCCTCCACCGCCGACCCCCCTGGTCCGTCAGCACCGTGTCCGCCGGGAGCGGCGCGGCCGGGCCGGGCCGGGGCTTGCGGGGCGAGCGGGGCCCCAGCCGGACCGCGGCCGCCCGCGGGGAGGGG